>JAWDGP010005350.1:57500-162473 GCA_033675545.1 Elysia crispata | reverse complement strand
ATTCAACTGTTCAATCTTTCCATAAACTGTCCGCACAAAAGTGCACCTTCAAAAAAATCCTGTTCATCTCAAACCCATTGGCGGATGTGACGAACACAGCTATTGATACATAAACAGCTTTAAAGCTGAATAGCAAGCAGGCTAATTGCCATCTTGACGCCTGTCGCATTCAATCTTCGATCTTCAGCCTGCCCGTACAGCAGGTTCCTTCCTGCTCCGGCTCCAGACAGGAAGTGATCATAGGGGCAATGACGACACAGAAAAGAGAGAAAGCTGAACACGTCCCTGGCATTGTTCTCCAGCCGTTATGGAGGATACAGAAAATAGATTGGGTACAACTTTGGCTTATTTCAGATTCTAAATCTAGATTTCATAGGTTTATCTAGATCTATTCTAAATCTAGATTCTATACTATCGTTATTGATTTTTCAATCGATATTTAATGTTTATGAAGATCGCCAAGCAGCAATAGATAAATCAGGCCAAAAATATGTAATTCTAAATAAGATTTAGATCGATATCTAAATCTCTTGAGATGGTAAAGTGTCCCTTCATTAAAAGTCAAATCCGATTCCAGTACCAGCAGATACAGACTAGGGTACAATCCATAACTCAAATCGGCAGTCCAAAGCTCTACCAACTGAGCTACATGTATTTTTGTGAAGGCCTACTGGACGTGAACAATGTGATGTATGGTCACTTTGACTGGAGTAAAGAGGAGAATCGCCTGTGAAGCATGTTTGTGTTACTCCAGATTGTTGTTGCTTGTTCGCAGCTTCAATTAATTTGGTCTCTTGGTCTAAACGATTTAGGCATGTCATACGCTGTAATCTTTGTTCCAATGGTCACCATAATAACATATCTCCAGTTGCGTCCGTTAATCAAGACTATGCAGTAGCTCAATTTTAGACCTTTGTATTCCCGTGTGAGATTAGAGATACATTTTGTGAACAGATTATTTCCTTAACTCTACAGTTTAAGAGTTCATTCCAGTGCCAAAGTTTTCCAAGTCATCTTAAGATATTTAGGATTTCTAATCTTGGCTAGAAGTGATAGCATATGAAACAATGTTCTTAATATTTTCTTTTGCTCCCTCTATCTTGCAGAGAACTACCAGTGTATTATCTATAGAAATTAAAATTAAAACAAAATGTCCAGATTCTCCTTGTCCTGTGTATCCTTCCACTGCCCCAAATTCTTCTTTCAATTTTTCAAAACTTTTCCCGCAAACTGTACTTTTTAAGAGGGAGTGATGGTAACAGTTCAGAGAGATAACAGAATTATGTTTTCATTAAGGTTGGCCCGTACAGTGATTCATGAAACACATGTATTTTCGTCATTATTACTTAGAGTGTGTGCACTATCAGGGAAGACTTTCCAATTTTGTGACTTGGGATTAATCATAATATAACAATCTTGAATTTTCATCTACTTTCCTTCCTCTCTACTAAAAAGTAAATCCCTTTATCTCCTCGACAACCCTCCAGACTGTGCGAAAGAATGTGTTTGAGAAGAGCGTGGGCGCCTACAGCTTGACTGCACCCCTCCCTTTCACAGACGACAGACCTTTCAGAGAGCCACGCAACAGCAGCAACCCTTCCTTCATCAGAGGCGTAAGTCAGTCGGAAGATTATCGTCAACGAACCCCTTTTTTAGGAAATCTAGGACACGTAAAACTACACTGAAAAAAAAAAAAGACTTGTAAAATTTGTTGAGGATAGAAATATGACTTGAAAGTTTAAAAAGATATAAACATAATATAGGAATATAGTTCATAGATGAAGAGAGTGAAAAGGAGTTAAGAGAAAGGATTGGAAGGGTAAAAACAGAAACAAAAAGTGGGGGAGGGGGGGGGGGGAAGGAAGGTCACAAGGAATGGGTTTAAGTAAGTAATTTTCTCAGAAGTTCTTTGCATTAACATCCTATCATAAACTAATATTTGACAAGTCTGTCAATTAGATGATTCTTTACTCACTTAATTTTTTACAAAAAAGAACGTGAGAATTCAACGCTGCAATGCATTTTATGAGCTGTCAATGTTGAAAAGAACAACAAAATATTGAGACTTTCGTAAATTCAAAAATAAAAAAGATACCACAATGCGAAACACATTAACAGAGTGTCAATAACATTTCTGTTAACCATATTAAAAATAATATGTGGATACACAAGCTTCTGAATTAGCTCGGGCGCCATGTTCGTGTCCGAGTGTATCAAACAAGCTATGAATGCTGCTCATTATTTTTATTATTCATTTTGAAACAATTCGTGTAAAGCAAAAAAAGAAACAAAAAAAAAAAAACAAAAAAAAAACAATGAATTCAAATTCTGGCATCCTTTCTATTTCCAGATTTAACCTTGGCAGAAGAATAATTTTGAGGGATTAAAGTCAGAGATATTTTCGATGAGTCGATGATTGTATTTCAATTTTTCTTTCTATAAAAAAAAATAAATTCAGAACTGATAATCGGTTGTAAAATAGCACGTCAAAGCTATATTTATCTCGTGAATACAAAAGAACAAAATGGCAAAATTGTGATTAGGATTCTGAGTCAGCTCGATTCCAAATTATATTCGGCACTGTTGCTTTTGGGCGGGATACATTACATAATTATTTTTAAAAAGAAATTTTTTCAAATAGACCCAGTTTGTTACCTTTCTTAGGAAATTATGATAAATCGCAAGTTTGCTTTCATTAGTGAAGAATTCCGGAACTAGAAAATTTTTATCGGCCAAAAGTGGTCAATATTCAGTTTCGATACCTTTAACATTAAAAATTAATCTCTACCATTTAAACTTGTTTTCCACTCTTTCTATAAAATGTCAAACAGAAACGTGCAGATCTTTTTTAGTCATACTTGCGACTTTGATAGTCAAACGCTGTGAACTTGACAAAATGTAATGAAGTAACGTGTTTAAACATACCCCTTCAAGTGCGCAACACTTAGGTTTTTTTTTAAAATAGCCTATTATTTGCATTGACTTGTTCAAATTCTGGCTAATTAACATTAATGTTTTAAACGCTTTTTAATTATTATTGCTATTATTATTATTATTATTATTATTATTATTATTATTATTATTATTATTATTATTATTATTATTATTATTATTATTATTATTATTATTATTATTATTATTATTATTATTATTATTATTATTATTATTATTATTATAATTATTGTTGTTTTTGTTGTTTTTATTATCATTATAATTCTTCTTCTTCTTCTTCTTCTTCTTCTTCTTCTTCTTCTTCTTCTTATCTTTCTTCTTCTTTCTTTTTATTATTATTATTATTATTATTATTATTATTATTATTATTATTATTATTATTATTATTATTAGTATTAGTATTTTCTTTTCGTCATCGCTTTGTTTTAGGAGATTTCTCTGAAAGAAACAACGTACATGCTGCACAGGGAGCTCAATGGTCAGTATGATTTGTTCTGCAATGTATTTTCACGTTATGTTTTTTCAGTCATTATCTACTGAATTGAAGCTTGTAGCCACCCAACAGAAATTCATCTTCTTTTCCTGTACAAGCGGATACAAAATTTCGTGTTTCAATAAGTTGACAGAAATTTAGTGTCAATCTGTAATATGGGCATTTCTATCTGAGTCTTAGTTATGCTAGAGTTCAGTTCTCTTGTGATGTCCTGTTATATGCTCTTTGAACGACCCCTAGTTTAATCTTTATTGTCTGGAATACTAAAGGAATGGACTATTTTGGTGGGTTTTTTTTTCTTTCATTTTAGGCCGAGGAAAAGAGAAGCCGACAGTCCCACACCGCTACCGACCAGCGTACAACCGGAAGCGATGGAACTGCGACTTGGTCCGGAAGTTGCCATAACCGGACTCGTCCTACCTCCGAATCGGCTTTTAATTACGTGCGCTTAAAAATTATGTGTTTATCTCAAATGAAGAGGCCTGATTGGAAATGTTATGAGTGACGAACAAAATGCTCATGAGTTGAAAATCGAGCCTGAGCGAAAAAGAAAAAAAAAGACAATAAGAGAGTCTCAAATTTGTGAATCAAAGATGACAGGAAACTGCTGGGCAGATCAATTATTATTATTGTAATTTGTAAAGGTTGAATGAATTGATCTCTTCGTGGTGATAAAAGGTTTTGCGCTAAAGATCTATTTTTTCCTTATGGGAAACAGACCAATATTATTGTCCTGCACATATACTTTTCTTAAGCGAAACAGCACATACATTATACATTGGAAAATCTTTAACACCTCATAAGACTTTTATAATGTCAACACCGAGTAAACTTTATTTTACAATATACAACACATTATAATGATTCGCTGGTTTTTCCTTCAACTTTACACCTTAAAATGTGAATTCTTTTTATAAGACGCATAATTATATTTCACCACCTTGCATAGCTTATTAAGCAATAATAGATTTTGCAATGTTAATACTCATTTTTTTATTTTTTATTTTTTATATATATTCTTTCTCTGTATTTGTACTCTGTGAATAGATCCCACCTATGACTGCTGTGTTCAACTGTTGTGATTCACACAAAACGACAAACATAATATAATAGTTTTAACGAATCGAAAGACTCTTGAGTGAGCTTCAGGTATTGTGGATGAGACTCACTTCTTCGTAATATTATAAAATTTGCAGCGGATAAGGTTCCAATAAACCCTGGCCATTAATTTTGTGTTCCCAGATTGTGAAGAGCCAGCCGGCTGCCCTTATAACCCGGAAGAATCCACAACACAGCCGTTGGCTCCTTTACCTCTTAGAAAACAGTACGACCTGGGAATCTTAACGAAACCATAGGAAATTGTGACAATAAAACAAAAGAGTTCTTCACAGGGATTATGCCCTTGCCTGCATGCTTTTGATTTTATACAGAACTTCAGGCAAATATCACAATGTTTCGCATATCGAGATTTTTCTTTATCTTGAAAAGGAAAATATATACCGGTATAATTATCATCCGCAACTTCAGAAATTGATTATATCTGCTTAGTTTATTTTCCCGCTTAGAATAACTATAGTAGATCTTCGTGTTAACTTCGCCTGAAGAGGCATCTCGCGTAATAACGCCCCCGAACAGCCGGTACTTTTATTACCAGATGATTACACGGCAATCGGACCGGAAAAGTACTTCCTTTAGACTTAGGAAGAAATTAAAAATTAATAAATAAATAAATAATTAATAAAAGGATGAGATGACAAGAATGAGAAGTTGATAAACTGCCCCCAACTTCCAGCGATCGTGGATAGCAGTGGGAACATTTAATCAGTATTGTGGCTTTCTTTTCTTTCTTTTCTTTTTTTTTCTTTTTGCTCACTCATTGCTCTTTTTTCTGTGTCCCCAGTTAGCGTACAATGAAGCATATTAAGGTTCAACCGATTTTAGAGTAAACTGTAATTATGGTTGTTTTGATGTCTATTCGCGCCGAGGTGTTATTTAGTTATGCCGCTGAAGCTCACCGACTGAGGGAAAAGGAAACCGCCACACCGCCACAATGAAGTGGAAGGAGAAGAGACTGGACCTACAAAAGAATGGAGAGAACAGAATCGGAGGCTGCACAAAAGATTTGATTATCAGCAGTAAACGCAGCCGTGTAGTTCACAGCCCAAGGGCAGTTCACTCCTGCAAATCTCCTAGAAATACGATCCGGCCACTTCAATTTTTAATACCCCTGACAGATTCAACGATTGCTTTGAAAGGCTAGTTTTTTGTGTTGTTTTTTTTTTTCTTCCAGCGTTTTCTACATCTGAAGGCGCTTTAAGAAAATATGGAAAACAAAAATTACCCGGCCGAAATAAAATATTTTTGTTTTGCTCCGTGCACAAAAGAAGTTAAACTGCTGGCTAAAGATCTAGATCTAAAGCTCCATATAATAGAAATAATAATAATTATGAACTTAGAGAATTTGCCCCTGGCGTCCAACCTGTAATATACCTATTATTATAAGAAAAAAGCTTAGCTACAAAAGCAAAGACAAAGGTAAAAAAAACACGAAAAACATAAACAAAAAACGAAAGCAACAGTACTGTTTCCAAGTCACAGATTCAGTTTGAAGGTTGGCATCACTGTGAAAGGCTTCTGAACTTTAAACAAAGGAATTGTGAAAGCGAATCCTGTATTGGCACGGAGAATAACTACAATAATAGTAATCATCTCTGAATTAATGATATCTGTTTTCATTCAGAGGCCAGAAACGAAAGGTACATCTCTTTAGAAAGTAAGAAATCGAGAAAAATTTTCAAGGAAGGAGATAAAGCCAAAACATAATGATCTATTCGTAGACTTCAGTTTCTTCTCCTATTAGAGAAGAAAGACGTATTTCTTCGATTAACGTCGAATAATGATGATTTTTTTAAACTTTAAATATCATTACATTTAGCACAATTCACCATAAATGCCTTTAAAAGTGAAAATTTTGTCTTTGTAAGAAATTATGAAGTTTAAAGTCAAAACTAGGAGTTTGTACTTCAGGACAAACGCCTGAAATAATTGATAGCTCACACCTCTCGAGTTGGACAATGCAAAGTAGGCCTATATAGAAAAGGTATGATTTGGTAAAAGCTTCTTCTCAATGCTATGCTTATAAATTTTTGTCCTTCTTCTATTCCATCCAAAACTCTGGTAAAAAATAATTTAAAAAAAAATAAAAAAGGTTTATCTAAATAGATGACTACCATAAAATGTCGGGCTGATTAGCCTGAGATAAGCACGTCTGTCTGGGGATTGATATGTAACGAAAACAATATGCTAGATCTCCCAGACAATAAGCAGTCCAAATCCAACGATGACCACTTGTCATGGTTTGTTCCAAAGAAAAATAAGATGAATTTGAAACTATGCTACTAAGCATTTAACAAAATTAATCAATTCAAAGAGTATATCTAGATCTACAATACAAAGTCAGGTCATATCAATCTCACAATTAATGTAACAGACTGACCATTGTATATTTATACAGGCACAAGGGGAGCAAAGGGGAGGGGAGAAGAGAGAGAGAGAGAGAGAGAGAGAGAGAGAGAGAGAGAGAGAGAGAGAGAGAGAGAGAGGTTAGAGAGAAAGAGAGAGAGAGAGGTTAGAGAGAAAGAGAGAGAGAGAGAGAGAGAGGTTAGAGAGAAAGAGAGAGAGAGAGGTTAGAGAGAAAGAGAGAGAGAGAGAGAGAGAGGGGGGGGGGTTAAAAGGAAATAGGCACACAACTTTATAATTATGCGACAAAAAAGAAATAACAAAACTTTTATTAACTTAACATATAAACGTTTCACTTTGTAAACTTCGTCAGTTTAATTCTGAATAATACTGACGAAGCTTACAAAGTGAAACGTCTATATGTTAAATTTATAACAGTTTTGTTATTTCTTTTTGACCCGTAATTATAAAGTTGTGTGCCTATTTCCTTTTTGACCTTTTATTATATTATTTTATTACACATGCGTCCTTTTGGATCCTTTATAATTACCAAGTTATCCCCAAAGTGCTCTATTTTTGCTTTCTGTTTAGAGAGAGATAGAGTGTGTGAGAGAGAGAGAAAGAGAGAGAGAGGGGGAGAGAGAGAGAGAGAGAGAGAGAGAGAGAAAAGGGGGGGGGGGGGGAGGGAGAGAGAAACAGACTGATGTTATATAAACGATTGGAAAAAAGAGCGAAAGACATTAAGTGGCGGATGGAACATGGCGAAAAGGAGGAAGATAGTTGGAGGAAACAAAGGCGGACAGGAGAAAAGAGGAAAGGAAAAGTGGGGAGGGGGAGGACGTTAGGGCATGAGCGGGCAGAGAAAAGAAACTTGATCCAGTAACATTCATGCTTACTGAAGTTGCATATTTGTGTCTCCTTCATAGGTTGTTCTGTGAATAGACTGATAAGGCATGCTACTTCAATATATACCAAAACGATTTTTTTATATATAATCTTTTAACCCTTTTTTTTTAACAATTTTAGACTGCCCAGCTCATCAAAACATTCATTTTTGGATATTATATTCCAAGCTAACCGGACCACAAAAGCACTGTATGGAAGGTAAGGGAGGAAACAATCATGTGCCAGTTTTCACATCTCAACTAAGCAGACCCACCTTAGTTCTATCTAAAGTCTAGATTCACAGGACAATTACACGAAGATTCATGCTACCTAAATATTAAGAAAACTGTCCCACAGACAGAAGCACTTCATAGACGTCCATACTTACAGTTTTTTTTTTATTTTTAGGATCTTGCGCGTCATTATATTGCTGGTATTTGCAGATGATTTACGCAGTTTTAAACATAGCTAATTTGTTTGATTGGTTGTCAATACACAGTGATTTCAGGGCATTTTCTGCACATAGGCCCCAGCCTGTCGGGCGAAACTGGAAGAGGAGGCTTCAAACTCAACCACCGACGGTTTAAAGGGTTAAACCCGCAAAGAACGCCCGTCCAGCTACCAAGACCGGAGCTCTAACACTGAGTCAATTGCACCTTTCAGCACAGGTTGTAGCGACAGAGCTTTTAAACGGTCTTTGTCCGTTATTGCAGAATACCATCGCTCAATGCGCTAGTAAAAAAAATTAAAGCAGATCTCATCATGTAAATTTCCGTTATTTTCACATGAGGATAAAAATCAAATAAAAACTAATTCTAGATCGCTCTTTTTCTCCAACTCAATGTTGTCGTTTTGCCGAACAAAGCCCGTACTACACAATCATAATTTATATACCACTTTATATACCATTATTATTTATAATTTTATATTATTTGTATTGAACTGGACCAAAGTATACAGAATTAATGTGGTTTCTCAAATGATAGACTTGACGCTACATGCATCCGGCTATGTCCAGTGTGGGTACGGCCTTGTGGACGCAGGGTCACCTTGCTTAGTTTCTTCATCAATGGTGATCTGTTTCACCTCTTAGCATGCAATAAACGTAATCCGTGTTCACATAGGAAATGGCGCAGATAAATTCCTCGAGTATTGTTACCTAAAGCCTCGACTCCACTGTTTTTCAGGTTCATGCCTTGGCATTTAAGATCAGATCAAAGGCCGAGCAACTATCCCGAAGCTGAATAGAGCGTTCATACTTTGACCCCTTTCTATTCTTAGAGGATATAGACTAACAGTTTACGAGAAAGTGGTAGGATGTTTGTGTGAGACTCACCGTAAAAAAATGAAATAGACGACTATTCAAGGGCAGATAATTTTATTGAGCATACGATCAAGGAAATCAAGGGTGATCTTCCCCCATTTTCCGGCAAATCTAAATTATTTTTCACATCTTTGGTCAGAGCAACGGTACATGCTTTTTAGCTATTGTTCTGATGTTCAGGCTGTGGTTTGGTGATTTGCAGAAATGGATAATGGCTCAGTTTAGACTTGTTCTATTCTTTTCACTTTTTGTTTTCTTCTTTTCTTTCTTTCGTGTCAATTTATTTATGGCGATTCACTTTGTGGGGGTCCGCCCATTTTCGCACCTCTGTAAGCTCCGCGAGATTAACGTTCCTGACAAAAAATAACGTGCTTGCTTGAGCGCATCATTCTCAGTATGAGATTGATAGAAGCCCACGTAGGGAGCTGTTCAAATTAGAAGGATGCTTGGCTCGACAGCCGTGTGTTGCATGCAGCGCTAAATGCTATTAAAGTCCATTTGCTTCGCTGTATTGTATTGCAGTATCTCTATTAAGTCTTTAAGTAATCCCGTAATAATTTATTTTTGGCTAACCAGGGCACCTTGAGAAAAGGTTCTCTCTCTCTCTTTCTCTCACTCTCTCTCTCTCTCTCTCTCTCTCTCTGTTTGTGTGTGTGTCTCTCTGACTCTCTGTCTCTCTGTCTGTCTCTCTGTCTGTCTGTCTGTCTGTCTGTCTGTCTGTCTGTCTGTCTCTCTCTCTCTCTCTCTCTCTCTCTCTCTCTTTCTCTCTCTCTCTCTCTCTCTCCCTCTCTCTCTCTCTTTATTGTTCTTTTGTAAGTCAAGATGGGGCAAACCTCCACTGGCTACTCGAATGTAATTGAAATTCTAAACACCTTGAGGCAGATGGTTCTGATATAGTAATTAAAAAAAAAAAACCCACAAGGTAATAAAAAAAACACCAAAAAAAAAAAAAAAAAAAAAACAATAGATGCGAGGCAGACAAGACAAAACCCCTGGCGGATGGATATAGAAGAAGAAATACTTGAACAAAATTAGTGGCTGGGTCGTTTGCAAGATGCTTTTTTTTTTTTTTTCTGAATAATGGATTTCTTTGGGTTTAGCATAATAACCAGGATCCATGAACAATAAAGAATACCGGTAATTTTCAGGCCTATCCGTTTACTACGATATTTTACCGGTCCCCATCTTTCATTTGAGACATTATTTTGTTGTATAAAGCAAAAGGATTTCCGTATTAGAAAAGTATTCAAATTCTTCCAAAAAAAAAAAAAAAATGAAGCAAGAGCATGAATCAGATATTTCTTTTTTCTTAACCGCATCCCCGCTCCCTTTTTTGCATATCCTAAACCGTTCAAAAGCAGTGGCCTTAGTTATACAGCAACTCTCACGCGGGCCATTTGAAAAAAAAAATAATTAAAAGATAAGGAAATAAATTATAAAACAAATAACAACAATCCAACAGCATATAAAGACTAAAAAAGAAAAGAAAACAAATAGTTGGACGGACGTCTTCTCAATGCCTTTAAATAAAACACACAGCTCATGACTTTTGACTACATAGATTAACTGAACGTCTAAAGATTCAGATCTTGTGAAATCATGAAATATGAACGAGACTACGGTATAAGACAGTGTGAAGATATTATTTTTTGGGTCTCTTTGAAAAAATGTCCTTTCTCAGTTTTATTGAGCTCTGAGTCTGAGTGTCCTATTAAAAATAAAATTGATCTCTAAGTTTGTCCAATTTTTTTTTTTTTTTTTACATTTTCGCATTTTTAGTCTGCAATCATGACATTGGCAAACGCTGAATGCAAAGTTAGTTTGACATTTTCGACGACCGGCTGTTCAGCATCCTTGAACATGTTTCGATTTGTTTGCGTGGTTTACTCGCCATGGATTTAGTCATATCTAGACTCTAGATCTAGATCTAGTATCTTTCTCTGAGCTTTATTTCTCTCCCTTAGAGGAGGTTTTTTTTTTTTTTTTTTTTTTTTTTTTTTTTTTTTTTTTTTGGGGGGAGGGCGCTGCTGCAGTGAATTGGATTCTTACGGTTGTAATCTAGGGAGGATCAGTTGGAAACGACAGTTTACAATCTCTCTTTTTATTATTATTATTATTATTATTTGTGTGTGTGGTTAGGAAGTGGGGTAGGGAGACCGGGGTGGTTAGATCAGGGGGAGAAGGAGGGGGGTGCATTGCAAATTGCTCTCACGACGTACCTGTTTTCATAGACTCGGGGTCCAGTGAAAAGAGCTGCGGGAAGTCGGGTAGGTCCACAGTGTCCAGGGCTCGGTAACCTGATCTGACACTTGGACACGGCTGGGTAGAGCCAAATTGGGATCAAGGCACAGGTGAGGGAGAGAGAGAGAGAGAGAGAGAGAGAGAGAGAGAGAGAGAGAGAGAGAGAGAGAGAGAGAGAGAGAGAGAGAGAGAGAGAGAGAGAGAGAGAGTGAGAGAGAGAGAGATAAAATAGCGAAAGTCAGAGATATAGACAGAGAAAGAGTTATTGAGAGAACGAAGGAGACAGCGGGATAGAGTATACACGCATCAATTCATATAGTTATACACGTAAGTTTTTAAATGGAGTGGCGGAGAAGGCACAGGCTGAGAAATAGATAAATTGGAAAATGAGAGAGAGAGAGAGAGAGAGAGAGAGAGAGAGAGAGAGAGAGAGAGAGAGAGAGAGAGAGAGAGAGAGAGAGAGAGAAAGGCGTACATATTATGCGTTCAGATATACATAATGCAGACAAAAGAGGCGATGGAAACAGTGTTTATGAAAGAGACATAGAGATAATAAAAAATAGCAAGAAAGAAGAGGCAATTAGACAGCAAGTAATTAAGGCATAAGGAGTAGAAATCACAAAGATAGTTAGAGGGTCTAAAAGAGATAGGCACACAGCTTTATATTATTTAGTTAGAAGGAGATAGATAGATCGATAGATAGATATAATTTATAGATAGATAGATAGAGAGAGAGAGAGAGAGAGAGAGAGAGAGAGAGAGAGAGAGAGAGAGGGGAAATTCAGATAAAAAAAAAAGCAAAAGCACCGCATTTAGAAATTTAAAAGGATCCAAAAGGACGCATGTATGTCTGTAAAAAGTATGAAAATGAAAGCTATAACCTTATTAAAGGTGAAGCGTTTAAAGCTTAAATCATCAATTATTTCTTTTTATTTTTGTCCCGTAGTCAAAAAGTTATATGAGAGAGGGTGAGAGAGAAAGAGAGAGATAGAGAGAAGGGAGGGGGAGAAAAAGACCAAGAGAAACGATATAGCTTAAGGGACAGAAAGATAAGTAAACAGGCAAAAAGGAAGACAAGAAATAAAAAAAAAATTAATAAAAGAAAGGTAGACTTACCAGACCAGGGTTATAAAGATGGAAGATAACGTTGTCCCCCTGTTGACCGTTTGTATGTGATTAACAGTGTGAGGGATGAAAAAACAACCGTGGGCGCTCAATATGAGTGGGTTTTCTCAGGTGGATGTTTCACGGGCAATTTAGCCTCCGTCAGCGAGAGTGACAGAGGTGTTAAAGCAACGCGAGAGGAAATGAAGCGGAGTGCGCCGACCCGGGCACATGTGAGGCGGAGATGATCCTTTGTAACAAATCAAGAGCCTTGTCAAGATAATCAGCCGTTCGCGCTTGGGTTACTTGACTTTCACAGGGAAAACATCGCCCCTTTCACTCCCAATACACCCCTACATCTTGGAGAAGTGTTTTGTGACAAGATCCTTGAATCCGGTGTGATTAAAAAAACAGAAAGGTTACTTCCCTTTGCCCCTAAGCCCGGCCTGTGCATTAGCCGGAAAGCTGCCTCGGCGACTAGACATTCTCTTTCATTCAAGAAGGCGATGTGGCAGAAGAACGAGTTGTTAAACAGGAAATAGATCTACATTCATTCCAAAACAAAATGAATTAATTGTATCTGTGCTTAATGATTTCAGAAACACAAAAGAGCAGGTAAAAATTCCTTATCGCTTTAAGCATTTTATTGGCTGACCACAAAATAAAAGATTAAGGAAATTATCTTTTGTCTGCTTGTGAGCAGTGTCATATCATAAAGAAAATGTGTACGAAATAAGCAGTCTTGCCACGCAGAATATAATCTCCCAACAAAGGAAATTTGATGAGCGCCTTGTGGGTTTATTTGAAGAAATGTAATAATTTATTAGGAAACATAACTGTGGTATTTGAAATAACTCCGGGCAAGCAATAAAACTTTTCAAATTTAATATAAAAAAGATGAACTGTTAAAAAAACTCTGCACTAAAACGGAAATTTAAATGCGACCTCAATCTATCCCATGAGCAACATTATCGGCTCTTCCAACCCATGGAGATGATTAAACATGGGGACCGCAGCCTCTTCATTTTGTTACTCGGCGATTCGTGCAAGTTAGAGCAACGAATGTGACGCAAATTGTTCGCTAACATACATTATATGTATTAGCTGTTTACAGAAGTAGCGCTCATGATAATTATGAGATATCAAGAGCTTTGTGCCGACATCATATAAATTTGACTTTAGCAATGGTTTTATAAAAAGGTCAACAGAAAAACATGCAAATGACCGCGCTTTACACTTCTTTTTAAAATTTCACTCTGGACTCAGACTTAGATCTAGATTTAGAATCTGGATATTGTTTTGAAACATGGATATCTGTTACAAATTGAATTAGTCTAATAATTTTCAACTCATTAAATGCACATGATATTCTTTGAAAAAAAAAAAGAAAGAACCAGATGCCCAAGTCTTTCGCTGATTTTGACAGTGAAATATAAATGCGGGAGTGCTTCTGTTACCTTATCCCTTTCTTTCTGTATGGATGTCTATTAGATCTTGTTGAATGTAAGGATGGATACAAGAGGGCGATGAGTATGTCCCCTCTTTGAACGCTTAGGTTTTGAAAAATAGACACAAAAGCTTCTTCGCTGATGTCCACGCCAGTCAAACATGAGTTAACTATCCCGAAACAATCATGGCTCTACTACCCGTCTTGTCGATGCAGTTGAGTTTAAAACAAATCTGAACTCTGTCTGAAACTAATATTCCGAAAAATGTTAGAAGTGTATATCTTTTTTTTTCTTCTTTTTCAGTTTGGATTTAATTTGATTTCAATCAATTTTTTTTCAGACAAAGTGATCAACTAAAACGTTTCACAATCAATTACTGACAGGTAACAAATGAATGCTCCTTAAACTGATCGATTTCTTCACTTTCTGAAATTGATACCGATAGCAATATTTAAACGGAATGAAGAAAAAAAACCTCTATCAATCATGTTCTTAAAATGTTACACTTCCTCGAGTCTATATTTATCTTAAAGTCATTAAGAAGAAAGATCTGGGAGATAAATGCTGTTGTATAAGCAGTTTTTTTTTTTTTTGAACTGTTAGATTTTCTCTTCATTATTATTCTAAAAACGTTCTATTTTCAGTTCACTTGGCCTGATTATGATTTATTCCAATAGAAAAGTTTATTTCCAAGATTTGAATCAATTTTTTTGGTTCAGTTGTTAGATTTTTGTGCCAGTGCACACAAGGAGTCGCCAAACTTTATTTGAAAGATACACTGCCCAAGTGTGCTCTCGTTTTATTATTCTTTATACATTGCTGGGAGAAATCTCACTCAGATAGACTAGTACATACAATCATGAGGTATCATGTTTCCCATACAGAGAAATTTGGTTTTACTACCATACAAGTGGTTGAAATTTCACCTTAGTCCGGATTTATAGTTTCTATCATACAGACTTATCAGCTTTTCACCATGGTTCGTTCACGCTATCAAAATATGTGAAGTCCTGAAAACTGATATGGCTTTGTTGTTTCTGAGCGTTTTGAGATCCGTGTCAAAGAAAAGTTATGTGGCTTGAATTTCAAACTCTAGCAGTGGCTATAGTTTCTGTGTGGTCATTAAAATGTTTTGAGTGTTCTCTGTGAAGAATTAGACATATTGCCCGTTTTAGAAAAAAAAAGGAACAATTCATATTTTGTTTTGTTTTTAACGTCGGTTGGTTGAAGTAAAAAAATACTTTAATGGACCTCTATTTCCTATTATGAAGAAAATATATCAAATCTCCAAATCTATGTCTAGATCACAATCATAACCACTCGTGGGAATACACGACACCAATACCAATATCTTAGAATCAATATACACTGAGTGCTAAAGGGAAGCATTTTTCTGAATCAGTTCATATTAATAAATTTCCCTACAACGAAACCGCTCTTTTTAAAACAGTTTTTCAGGGAGGGGTAGGAGCGGATAACGTTACAATGTTCGCAACCACAAGCATAGAAACAATCAAGGATACAATATTACCTAAACGCTCGAGTTCCTCTTACCATGGAACCTACATAGATCTAATATTACTTTACGATCTTATTGACATACAGGCGAAAAGAGCAACCGAAACTTATGAAACATTATTTTAACTTAAAGGAGGCTCAGTTTTCACTGTTGACACACAATGATGTCATCTCAGAAGTGTCCATCAGATTCTAAAGACACCCTTGATCCATCTTGCCAGGATTATCAAGAACTATAGAAAATAAAGCAGACCGTTTGAAAGATATTATTACAGTAATAGATGAGAAGGGAAAAGAATGATATAGTCTTGATATTTTGCATGGATTTATCATGATTCTTTAGTAAAGTGTTGATGCTTTGTTAAGAAGCCAATATAGAAAACTTCATTGATTATTTTTCACATCGAAACATTGGCCATTGTGACACAGTTTGTGGTACAGGAATAGAAAACGAGTACATTATTTTATACTTGAGTTATCGTATACCGGAAATGTGAAATGACTTAGGGCTCTGAATTTCAAAGCTTTAAAAAAATGGAATATGCATTTAGCATGAGCAATAATAAAGAGTGAAAGAAAGATACTTGGTTAAAAATAAATCTATGGTATAATGTAGATGATGCGCGGCCCTTTCATTAAAATTATCTAAATTTGTTGTTACCACTGATTCTGTTGAGGTACAAGATAATTCAGAATGTCATTGTGGAGAAAATTAGGGTATGAAACGGAAATAATAACAATGCAGGATTTGCTTGAAAGTCAAGTATAAATAAACAACATTTCAACATTATCAAGATATCTATAGAGCTGTAGTTTATCTCTATTAACTAAATAGATCCATCCCCAACATCGATACTTTTCAAACATTGATCATGAGATTAAATTGGATCAAATCAATGCTACCCCCCGAATCGCATATCCTGCCACTGAAATAACAATTAAAAATAATATGATCAAAATAAATAAATAATCAATTCACTCAATTCTTTTTAGAAACTCTTCAGAGATAAAACCTAATATTTGATTTTTTTTTTCTTTTAATCTACTTTACTTAGCCCAAACTTGCTTTAGAAGCTTTGTCACTACCCCGTGACCAGCAGGCTAACACCAGAGTTGTGACATACTTTCTACCATTTCAATGGAAGTAGAATAAGCCGTGTCAGGGCAGTAAACTTTGATTTACAGGAATGTCCAGGCAACAGTACTAAAGCCAGTGGTCAGCGTTTATAATGACAGGAACATCTGCCTCGCATTCTTAGGGCTGGTAAAGAGACTATTAAAAAGAAATAGATTTTGAAAAAGAGAGACCAGGGAATGAACTTGATGCATATGCGATAGGTGTTTACGGTAGTATCAAAATCCCTGCTCACGTCTAATTTCTAGCTGTTTAGGGCTTAGTGAAAGAGTATCACAATGAAACAAAAAGTAACGCGATAGCTTAGGGAAAGGTGAGGGGAAAATATTTGTTGAGATTTTTATTGTTACTAAATCTATAAAAGTAGCATTTCATTGTGTGAGAGTCAAGATTGCTCTTTTCTCACTAGACTTTTTGTTTAACAATGAGAGATGTTTAAGGAATTAGTTCATTACTGTTCCTTCATCACAGTCTGAAGTTTGCAAGAGATAAATATTTATAAATTCATTTCACGTGGCAAAATGTGGGGATGAATATGATGATAATGATTATATAATAATAATAATAATAATAATAATAATAATAATAATAATAATAATAATAATAATAATAATAATAATAATAATAATAATAATAATAATAATAATAATAATAATAATAATAATAATAATAATAATAATAATAATAATAATAATAATAATAATAATAATAATAATAATAATGATAATAATAATAATAATAATAACAACAACAACAACAACAACAACAACAACAACAACAACAACAACAACAACAACAATAACAGTAAAAATACTAACGATTATGATGATGATGATGATGATGTTGATGATAATAATAATAATACTGCCTACAATAATAATTTGAATTACAATATGACCGATTAGACAATACAACAATTAAAATAGTTATAATAAGAACAGTAACAATTACACACTAATATAGATAGTTTGTATTCATAAAAATAATGATTTCGCTAGGTCTGGGGTTCTTCTACATAGTAAAGCTCTGTGCAATTTTCAAGAACATTCAGAACACGTGCGTAGCATTATTATTATTTTTCAAAATTTCTTTTACGTTCAATCTATACAATTTTTTAAAAAGACTGAAACTTTAAAAATAAAGGAACAGAGTAAGGGCTATTTTTTTTTTCTTCGAACATAAAAGCCGCCTCAATATGTTATAGAGCACTGCACCAGCTGCTCCAGATTCAAGAAACAAACTCCCATTTAGCAGTTTAGGTCACATAATAATTTACAACCATCGGTTCCATAATTCATATCAACATGTTGATTTTTTTTTTCATATTTAGAGAATTGTGAGAAATGATTCCGAAAGATTAAGAAATGATAACCACACTGATAAGGTCCTCTGTTGTTTCGCTTCTTTACTCTTTGCATGGCTGTACATAGTCATCATACCCCAGCGGCCACAGCAAAAGCCATAGCGTCTTTGACGAGAGAGCTTAAGAAAATCTGCCTCAGATGTTTTTGTTAATAATTATGTTCGCCTATTTTAGTCTTTTGTTGTATTTCCCATGTCACGCAGGTTTTCCTCCGCCCAGACGCGTGTCTCTCCTTGGCTTGCACAGTGACTAATTAGGTATCTACAACTGGCACCGATGAATGACTAACTATGTGCAGTCACTACTTCTACACGAAATGAATTTTTTGTGTGTTTTATTTTGTATTTTTCAGTCGCAGCAATTTGTATGGGATTTTACTTGAAAGGCCATTTTCAATGAAATGCAAGACGTAATAAAAAGGATATGTAGGTACTTGTCCTCTCTACTCCTTATTAAACATGACTATCCCTTATCTACCTTTATCCAGTTGAATCACATTTGGCAAGAACAATAATCTGACGCTCTTTAGAATGTATAATTTATGTTCCCTACAAACTCGCTCTGTCATATTGAGAAACGGATATAACAATAATTGCCTTTCATGAGGCTGCAGTATCCTATGAATCACAACATTGGCAGCTAGGAAATTCAATTAGACATTTGCTATGGCATTGGTGTCAGCCAGTGACAGTTGCAAAGAGACTGCAGTGCTGGTGACAGTCTCGAATCCAGTGATCATTCTAGCGACTAGTGACAACATTTTGTACGTTGCTTATTCGTACTGTTTTCTAGATGTCTATCTCTTATGTCAGTTTCTAGAGGTATGGGAGTGATCGAAACTAATAGGGGATTAACGAGAGGACCTAATAATGAGACCTTCAAGACTTATGACTGTGTCGACTCAAGCATCGCTGTCTGTTATAATAATTATACTCAATATATATATATATATATTGTCTCTTTGTCTATGTCTCCTTTCCAATTCATTGTTTCAGCTCCCTCTCTCTTTCTTCCTCTCTCTCTCTCTCTCTCTCTCTCTCTCTCTCTCTCTCTCTCTCTCTCTCTCTCTCTTTCTCTTTCTATTTCTCTCTTTTTATTTTGATTCTCTCTCTTTAAATATCTCGTGATTTATGTACATTTCTTTTTATGATCCATCTTTTTTTCTTTCTTTCATACATCATTTATATGTCTATGTACCTATTTATTATCGGTTTTTCTATCCATCTAATATTTATCTATCTATCTTACCATATATCCACATTTACTGTCTCCACATAATTATATCCACTAATATGTCAGTCTCTCTATGTATCTACGTATTATATCTATATACCTATCCAATTCTCAATCCAAGTATCCATCTTTCTATTTTATCACTCTATCTTTTTAATGTATCTACTTTGATTTCTATCTATCCTCTATTCATCTGTCACCTTCACAAAACTGTTATTATCAAAGGCTTGTCTCGATTCGAGGACATGATTGTTTAACAGATTTTATTTTTTTCCCACTGTTCAAAATGAGTGCATTACCAAGACGCAGTCTTTTTCTTCTTTATATCACAATAATTATTGTCGGACTGCTTAAAATGCGTTCTCAAAGAATAATGCCCCGCTTTTAGCAATTCAGTTTCATACTGCTTTCAATAAAAGGCAGAAAAAAATATTTTTGACTGAATTTTGATCTTAGTACAAGACTTGTTGTTAAAGGGTCTTTCTTATAAAATATGATATAATGACAATAATTATAACGTACATAAACTTATAATTATCAGGAGAGAACAATAAATTTTATCTGAAATGTCGTAGGTGAACATAGGACGGTCGTTGCGATGAGATTTTCTCGATCCGCCCTCTTAGATTAATTTGTTTAATACAGTCCGTCCAAAAAAGGGTTATCTCAGGCCTAGTCAGCATAATTATAAAACACGTCACTTTGGAACAAAGTCGAACCTGAAAAATGAGGACTCAAGCTCACCCATCCACGGTGTGAGAGTAGTAACCGCGAAGATTGTCTCGTCCCTGAGGATATGAAGGCGAATGCTCTCACACCACAGCCACCGTGGCTCCACCACCTACTTGTGACAACAGTAACTTGCTGTATGTTATTCCTCTACTGTAACAGTCAGGCGATCATACTTAGGTGTTCGGACTAAGCCTTGCGGGAGGTTTGATAATTATAGGAGCAACACTCCTCGCCGCGCCTTATCTTTATATGAGAGTTTGCGGAGAAGTGCTAGAAGCCAGACTAACTGTTGTCGTAAAGATTGCGACAACGTAATTTGTAAGATCTGGAAGAGTAAGGTTAATTTCAATTTCCTCCGGAATCAACTTATCAGATATTAATTTTGAGCATTGTGCATTAAAGCTGATCTTTTACAACATAAGGCTGTTTTGTGTTTTTGTTATTGATGTTAAGAATTAATTTGGCCAACATTTGGAATAAACATGTTCTCTACAAAAACATGAATTAATAAGTACATGTATGTAATTCAAAGGAAATCATTGAACATGAATGGTTTTGCTCATACAAAGAGATTTCAAAACAAAACATAACTAACTAAAAAAACAACAGTTAAAAAAAAGCGGTTATGAAGCAAAAGATGAACATATTGACATACTGTTTATATAATTTAATTTTATCTTAGAGGCAATATTTCTTGGAGCATATGTGGCTCTAGGGTTAAAGCGTCCGCCCTGATACATGTACCCGCAAAAGCTGGTGGATTCCCAACCCGTCGGTAGGTGAGTTTAGGTCTTCATCTTTTTAGCTCTACCCTGCCCAGCAGGTGCTTAAGCTTGAGATGCAGGGAGCCCTGAGCTCGTCGATTTGTGGATGGGTTATATCAAAATTAATAACGAACAAACAAAATCAATACTCCATGAACATAGATTGGGATCTGAATGAATGGTTTTAACTGGAAGTCAATTAAAAAAAAAAATAAATAAAAAAAGTAATAATAATAATAATAATAATAATAATAATAATAATAATAATAATAATAATAATAATAATAATAATAATAATAATAATAATAATAATAAATAAATAAATAAATAAATAAATAAATAAAAAATCCTCGTATCATACCAGCGCCCAGTTCCGGGCTGATAGCCATATCAATAAGAGAACTGGAAAAAAAAAACTGAGGCTAGGCAACACTGAGGGCTTTACAACCTTTGAAGAGATATTATTTTTTTTCTTTTAATTTATCGGGCAAGAGAAAAGCAATGAAGCGTGAGCTTGAAAAAAGAAAAAAAACACAGACCTAAGTTATAAAATGTTGCGTAATGTCGAGTGCAGAGCTCACACACAATCAACCGCCCCTTGATTCATTTTAATTTTCTCATTCGGGAAATCCGAAATATATGAAGTAATAAAAGAAAACTTACGAGCCCACTGTCGCTTTTGATAAACTTAAGGCAAATCTAGCACTTCCTGGAAATGTAATACATCTCATCTGCTATCTGTGCCCCGCTGCGTAAAACACGAGACCAGATTTAGATAGCAACAATTATCATGTCTGGCTTTTATGAAGGTGGGTGGGCTGTTCTTGCTTTTTATTTACTTTTTTTTCTGCAAGGGATTGGTAGAAGAGGTAAACGGGGGCGGGGAGGTGAAAGAACATGTTTTGAATGTTTTTTGTAAAGAAAGTTTAGTGGGGGATGAATGCAAAGAGGGGGGGGGGGTCGCAAATTTGATGAAAAGACTGATTAGTATGCAGATGATACATGAATAGTATAGAAAGAAATGGAAAAACAAAGAAATAATTTGATTGGTACACTGATAGATATCGGAGTAAGAAACATTGAAGTGAGAGAGAGAGAGAGAGAGAGAGAGAGAGAGAGAGAGAGAGAGAGAGAGAGAGAGAGAGAGAGAGAGAGAGAGAGAGAGAGAGAGAGAGAGAGAGAGAGAGAGAGAGAGAGAGAGAATGAAACTAGAAAGGTTGGCGTATTTCATGCGCAAATCTTAGGTGGCATTTCGATGCTAACTATTTGATAGGAACAAAAGGAATTTGAATAATTGCATTGGAATGCGCAGATAACCATAAAACAACGGTCTAGTTTGGAATGTTTTTACAGTATTATTCAACGAGAGGGCTGGTCATGAAGAACAGCCTCTGAGTTACGAGGGTCATGCATGAGGTGAAAGTCACAGAGTAATTTAGATTGGATTCACTCTCTCCCTGCGTTTAAACCAAATAATTCGCTCACCCAAGTGATCTCGCCCGACCGATAGAGTGCCCCAAAATACTCATGCTTTCCTTTTTTCGCCGAGTACAATAAGAGTAAAAATTTTTCTCGGCAGACCGATATTTCAGCTTTAACGTCGCGCTAAAATTTCCCCGAGACTCAGCAGTGCGCAAGGTTATAAACCTAGACTTTTCACTGTGACAGGCTTGCGCAACACGCACAAGCTGAGTTCGGAGACGTTATATTTTTTTAGAAAAAAAAAAAAAAAAAAAGACTATCATCTGTCATTCTACACGGCGCTCGCTCGACTGAGTATGCCCGTGCGAGATCGTTCGACCTGCCGATAGTTTGCTGTGAACGCCTGGTTACTCCCGTGAGTTGCTGAAAAATCATGACTTTTCTTATCTTAGGGAATGGTCAAAGAGGAGACTGGTCAATGGCTCATGATCATCATGGCTTTAGGGGGGGGGGGGGGGGGGGGGGGGGGGGGGGATGCTTATATAAAAAGAAGAAAAGAAATTATTCATTTTTGTTTTCTGGAAACTCTTGCGATACTGTTTTTCGTTAACGCTTTATATTGATCGGTTTGTAGAAGACAGACTTGGTGTTTTGTTAGACTAACGGTTTTTTTACAGGGAAGTTTTTTAATATTACAGTTTCTGTTATCAGGTCAAGAATGACCCGGAACCCTTTGACCGAGAGCAAAGTATCTGATGTACAGTTACAACGTAGCGCCACATACCCCTTGTGGTATTGATTACTGCTGTAAGTGACATTTCTTGCGAAACGCGTTTTATTGCATAGTTATATGCATCAGGCAATGGCGCATTTCTATCTGGGTCAGATCCTCTAGCTTCAAAATCGGCGCCCCAATTCGAGTTTAAAAATAAGCCCAATGTAGATTGTCCAAAACGCATTTTCTGATTACAACTGTAAGGAAACTTACGGCTGTATTCAACTGCGTTTCAGTTTCAACATCAGGATAAAACTTACCTTGAGAATATCTCAGCTATCATCAAATTAAAAATCACTCTTACTTTCGGAAAAGTCTATAATTACTATGTATCTCTAACAGCTCTGCGGCGACCTACGCAAATTTTTATTCTCTTTTTCTAGCTGTTGCCATATCCGACACTCAAAGACGCGCTTCGCTTTTACTAAAGGGATAAATAAATGAAGTTTATGGGCTAAGAATTTAATCAGCAAACGCAAGACCCTATGTGCCTATTTCTTAATAATCAGGATTATAATAATTATAGCATTAAGGACTGTTCACTTCATGTTGTTTCTTCGTCTTTTTTTTTTTTTTTTTTTGGGGGGGGGGGGGGTGGGGGGGAGGACAAGATAGTTACACTCAATTTTCAATTTCTAGCGCTCCATATTATTACCGTTCTATGTCTCGATTTAGCTCACATTCAAGCTCTCGCCAATACTCTGCCTTTTGAGAAGAGTAGGATAGCCCTGGGAGTAATTAAAGCTTAAAGCACGCTAACATTGTCTAGTCCTCCACAAGATAATCATTACTACCGTATGTGTAAAGACAGCAAAAGTCTTCGCATGAATTTCATCGAGCATCTTTGACCAAAGGAGTGAAAACCTAGGGAGTGAGAAGCAATTAAATCTCTCAGATCAGGGCGTAGGATTAAGCAAAATCGCAGGAATGAGCAAAGTAATGAGGATTTCAAAGGAAACAAATAACGACGAAAATGTATAGCTAAGGCAGTGAAAGGGGATTAGAAAGCAGTCTGATGATAACAGCCTGTTCTACATACATTCAGTGTGACTGTGGAGAGAGGACGGCAAAGGAATTCTGAGGCTGATGGTGATTATTAAGATAAGTAAGTATCTCCATTTATTATTAAAATCATGTAAAGGAATAGAAGATTGATAATTATAGTATAAGGAAAAATTTCTGGATTGAATAATAGATACACGCCGTTATTCGTACAGTAATCTTGCATCGTTAGATATAGATATAAAGAAATTGAAACCGCTGCAGTCTTAGGATACCAAACCATTATTCACATAACAACAACAATAACAATTATAACAAACACAACAAGAACGAGAACAATTACACAAATAACAACAACAACAACAACAACAACAACAACAACAACAACAACAACAACAACAACAACAGAAACAATATCAGCAATATTAACAATAGCAACAACAGCAGCAATTTTAACAATAACAACAAAAACAAATTCAATGTAAAATTTTACCTTTTTTTAATCCTCCAATCTGTTCCCTCTTTCTTCCCTATTTTTTACTCCTCATCTGGATATTACGATCAGTAAAATTATTCTCAAAACACCGGATTCATATCCATGAGCAGCTGATGCACAATTTTTTGTTCACACTACCAGAAAAAAGTATGTGTTATAGTTGCGCTTGAGTGACATTTCGGTGCATCTTGATATTAATGTTATTATTACTATTTGGAAAAAAAAATTTATCATTACCACTCTTACTGTTGTGATAGTTTTTTTTTTTATTATCATTAAATCAAGAATGAATAATTTTATTTTGAACTTTTCTGATGCTGTTAAAATCCTTTTTTTTTTTTTTTTTAAATTACTCTTTATAATATTTGAAGACTATCAGGTTTCAAAGCTTATTAACCCTCTGGGGGAGCTTCAAAACAGATTTACATAATCTTATTAAGCTCTTTTATGATAAAAGATACATATTTTTTTTGAAGTTGAAGAAACTTTCGTTTCTCCACATTATATGCTCACTGCTCAAGTTTCGTAGGTTTGAAAAGAAAAAAAAGCATCACTTGCACTACAACTTAAGTCATCCTTGATAACATGAAAGAACTTCGCTAACATTCCGTTTTATATTTTTTATTTCTTATCAAACCCAAATTGCCAATTAAGATAAGATAAAGGCACCTGAGCTGAAAAGATTTCCATTTGTAAAACCTGGTTCTCCAAATTGAATTCATAATATACTCCTAGCGATGTAAAGGATCTTCAAGCTCTTTATGGTGGTTTTATTCGTGTTTCTTTTTTAACTCCACATTCAACACGATTATAATTTAGTCTGTTTGATCTTCAAATTCGTTTTCAGCGCGTGTGATATTATTTTGTCTGTAGACCCAGAAAAAGTTTTAAGATAGATATTAGATGAAACAGGGAAAAGTTATCTTTACCGTTGATGAACTCAGAAACCTGGAATTTCTGTTAGTTTGTTCACATGGCAGAGAGAAATGAAAAATTGAATGCTCTTTACCGGTATATATTTTTATTCTAACGATTTAGGCGTTAGTTTTGGATATTGTAAGCTCATACAAAGATTGAGATTACACATTAGAATTAGATTGATTTAATGAAGAGAAAATCGGCAAAAAAGTGTGAAAATAAATTTGTTCTATGAAATTGTGGTTTATTTCAAGGTGAATTAAAACCACCATATCAATATAAAATTCTTCCCAGCATCGAATTGCTGAGCTGAACTTAATACAGGTCTCTGCATAAAACTATTCGCAATGAGACGTTTTGGAAACAAATTTCTGCGCAGAAATTGCATCGGGCAGATATTTCTCAAAATTGTCATTAGACGCTATTAGAAAATCGTAGTTTTTCTGTGAACCATCTATCAGAATGCCTTTTTGTTCCTTGTTCTTTTATTATTATGTGACTCTTTCTGACATATTGTTTTACAAAAGAAAAACAATATGGATGATTTAATAACACTATTAACTTCGGTACCATGATAGACTCACCACATTGCAAATTTTAGCTTTTTGTTATTGAACAATTTTAGGCCACTGGAGTGTTTTTAATTTGCTCCATTATCACAATCGTTTGTTTTGAGAGGCGAGGCCGATGATGTTGTTTTGTAATTTCGTTTTTCCCCTGATTCTATCCAGGTGTACCAGTGATGTTCCGCCTCTAATATGATTTTCTTACTGTGACTCTTGAAAAAAGATAATTTTACGCTTATTATGACTTAGTAACAAAATAATCGATAGTAATATGTAATCAACCAAATGGTGAAGATAGAAGAACATAAAGGATTTAAAAAAAAAAAAAAACGATTATTAAAGGAAGCCTATTAAGGAACGTGAAAACATGATTTATATCTGCTAAAATAATCGTAAACGGAATCAATGACTTTAATTCAATCCTCGGACGTCACGTTACACTGAGTGATCTGCACATTGTGTCAACAATATCTGTGGTACACAGCCCAAGTTATCGAAATAATGATCTACTGAAATAGGCAGCAGACCACTTGACCTTAATAAGCCAGACGTGGACTGTCTCGAGTGAAAGTGAGATCGAGATTAGAGGTTATCAGGCCCTAGACAGGCACTAGAGGTACTCAGACAGTAACATGATATTACGAGATATTCAAAGGTCACACACGCAAATGATAAACAGCCAAGGCAAGATTGTTTTCACAAACCTGTTCAATAGAGACAGATAGTGAAAAGTAAACTGAGAGTCTAAAAGCAACTTCTAATAATGATAGATAGGTAGGCAAAGATGTGTAGATGATGGTAATAATAGGAATAACAATAATAATAATAATAATAATAATAATAATAATAATAATAATAATAATAATAATAATAATAATAATAATAATAATAAGAAGAAGAAGAAGAAGAAGAAGAAGAAGAAGAAGACAGTAGTATCAGAAGAAGTAGTAGTAGTAGTAGTAGTAGTAGTAGTAGTAGTAGTAGTAGTAGTAGTAGTAGTAGTAGTAGTAGTAGAAGTAGTAGTAGTAGTAGTAGTAGTAGTAGTAGTAGTAGTAGTAGTAGTAGTAGTAGTAGTAGTAGTAGTAGCAGCAGTAGGAGCAGCAGCAGCAGCACCTTAAAATTTTCTCTCAATAGATGTGCTACCTTATTATAGTTATATTGGCTGGAGAATGGCCAAAACAAAAATGTCCTCATAATATTTGTACAGGGTGCGTCAGGCTCAAATTTACCACATTACATCGCAATGAGGGAAGATTAATTTGTCTATTAGAACGCGCAAGCGAGACCTAAACTAAAGAAGGTGTTAATTTTACAGATAAAAACTTGCAAAATAAAGAGCGATGACTATTACGTTGAAGTATTTTATTGATTTTCAACTCAGTGAAGAAATAAAGAAGAAATTGTATTTTGTTTGAAATAATTGAGTGTGGTTATGATTTTATATTATCTATTTTTCTAAAAATAACAAAATAAGCTTACGTAATAGCTCGATAATTTTTTTTAAATGAGAAAGAAAACGAAACAAAACAAACCTTAGCTGCAAAGGTAGGAAATTTGTCGTTTTTTGCTCTTACAGGCATTTGATCATGAGAAAGTATCCTAAACATCGCTGTCGTATACAGAAAGAACTGATGTTTATTTCATGCTAGTTTCATCTCTGCTTGTTTCAGGTTATCATAACTTTTTATCAAACTTCAAATTTGACCTTGGTTCATTTCGCAATACCTCCTATTCCATAAGCTTTTTGCATGTTATATCACTAGCCTTTGCAGCGATTCACACATGTTTTGTTCTTTATTTAAAACTTTGTATGATGTTAAAATTACTTTTCAAAGTCCTTAAAAACCTTGCGGTAGGCTTCCAACAATTCACTCGCGTTAATAATAATTAGAGACAATGTGCGCTGTTTAGTTAATAATTTTGTTTAAACACATTTTGAAACGGATTTAGAAGTGAACGTGCATAACGAAAACAAAACAAAACATTGATTGGAATGAAGTATGTTGATGTCACATTCAGCTCTTTGTAGCCATTCAACAGCTGGAACAGAACAGATGAAGGTCTATTATCCTTGTAAAACTGAAGAAATTATTTTGAAAAAGGAAATTATGGCAAACAAACAAAACTAGTTTTAGATTCTAATTCTAACGCATTGCTTTCGCAAGAGAATAAAGCTTAAGGTTACTAAATTGTTTCGTTTAAAAAAAAAAAGAAAAAAAAGAAAATTGCAATAATTGAAACATTTTTTTCCTTTTAATTTAAAAAAAAAAAGAAAATTAAATTAAGATGTCTAAATTTAATGATGTATGGAAAACTCAACTTTTTCTCGATTCTTACTATTCTGTCTCACCCGCAAACAAAGTTTACCCAGGGGCCCATCCATCCAATCAAGTAACATCACCCAACAGCAAAACAAAACCGATAAAAAAAAGACTCTCAAAATCGTTCCCATCAGTTATGCAGATTTTGAACCCGCGACTTCATAGATCTCTGAGGTCTTTTTTTAGGGCGGGAGCTTTATCATGAGGTCATTAGCACTTGTGCTCTAGAATTTTTTTTTTTTTTTTTTTCAATTTTCTAAATGTAAGTGAAAACGATCAGTAAGTTGACAAAATCCCTCACTACTCTCGACGCCGATAAGTGTCAGGTGAAGGATAGGTTTATGCAGCAAGTCAAGACTGAATACGATAACATTCAATTATAACAATAATGATTGTGGATATTGACTTTGATAATAATGCTGTAGAGCATTTTTGTCGGCATGAACTTTTTTTAAAGACAAATTTTGATAACTTAATTTTTTTTTTGTGTGCATTAATAAAACGAAAAACATGAAAAAAAAAATTGAAATTGATTTGATTTCCGAAAAGAAATGAAGAGATTAGAGAGGTAACAAAGTAAAAAGAAAATTGAAGCGAAACAGTAAATCTTATCTAGTGGAAAAAATAGGTTCTTCATTCCCTCAATCTCTTTTTCTGTCTCTTTCTCTTCCCCTCTGTCTGCCTGTTTTTTTCTATCATTCTGTCTATCTGTCTCTCTCTGACTTTTCCACCGTCCCTCTGTCTGTCTGTGTTTATGATCAGTTGCAATTTACCGGTACATCAAGCTAACCTTTAAAGGTCGAGTATGACTTTATCATAATCCTTTTTTTTCATATGCCACTAGCAACCATTCTCTTGACGAACGTTAAGCTGTAAAATATTGACAAGAAGATACTCTTGTAGTTTTCCAGGCGTCGTTAAGGTGGAAAGAGAAATCGTGTTCGTTTCTCTTTATCGTTTATCTAGAAGAAATTAGCAGATTAACCCCTTGAACGCCTCAAGAGAGAAGTCTTGCTAGTCATGATTAAAATTAATCAGGGATGACTTAAGATTTTCTTGTTCTTATAAGGGAGACTTAATCCCCTATCAAGAAGGAAGCTTGGAGAATGATCTCATGCATGTTGTATGACATATCATCTTTTCCTTCCTCAGTTGTTGGCTCTCACTCAATCAGTGCCACGATTTAAAGTTTAGCCTTTGTCATTACAGACTAGTTAGTTTACAAATTATCAGGATAAAATTCATTTCCCCAAGGATTGAAGGATTAAGACTCCTCCCTGAAATCTCATCATTAACCTTGCAAAAAAAAAAAAAAATAAAGAACAATAAGACAGTATACAATATCTTATTCCTTCCGAACTCCATAGCTATTTCTTACATTTAAATAGATTAATTTATATGTGACTTTCTGCAGTTATCTTTTAACTCCTGGACGAAGAAATTCTGGTTTACATAGTTAAATGATATGAAGTGAGCTAGATTTATTTTTTTGCTATAAAAAATTCACATTATGCCTTTAGGTAATGCTCCCCACTTCAAAACATTAACGGATTGGAGATCCTGTTCTCTTATCGCCGTCTGTCCTCGTAGAGAGAGAGAGAAATAGAGAGAGAGAGAGAGAGAGAGAGAGAGAGAGAGAGAGAGAGAGAAACAGAGAGAGAGGTGGATAGATAGACATAGATAGGTAGATAGATAGATAGATTGACATAGATAGGTAGATAGATAGATAGATAGAAAGACAGAGATAGGTAGATAGATAGATAGACAGAGATAGATAGACAGAGATAGGTAGATAGGTAGATAGACAGAGATAGGTAGATAGATAGATAGACAGAGATAGGTAGATAGATAGATAGATAGACATAGATAGGTAGATAGACAGAGATAGGTAGATAGATAGATAGAAAGAGATAGGTAGCACATAGATAGATAGACAGAGATAGGTAGATAGATAGATAGATAGACATAGATAGGTAGATAGATAGATAGATAAACAGAGATAAGTAGGTATATAAATAGATAGACAGAGATAAGTAGCTAGATAGATAGATATACAGAGATAGGTAGATAGATAGATAGATAGATAGATAGACATTGATAGGTAGATAGATAGATAGATTGACAGAGATAGGGAGGTACTTAGATAGACAGAGATAGGTAGATAGATAGATAGATAGACATAGATAGGTAGAAAGATAGATAGATAGACAGAGATAAGTAGGTGCATAGATAGATAGACAAATAGGTAGTTAGAAAGATAGACAGAGATAAGTAGTTGGATAGATAGATAGACATAGATAGGTAGATAGATAGATAGATAGATAGATAGATAGATAGATAGATAGACAGAGATAGGTAGCACATAGATAGATAGATATAGATAGGTAGATAGATAGATAGATAGATAGACAGAGATAAGTAGGTACATAGATAGATAGATAGATAGACATTGATAGGTAGATAGATAGATAGATTGACAGAGATAGGGAGGTACTTAGATAGACATAGATAGGTAGATAGATAGATAGATAGACAGAGATAAGTAGGTGCATAGATAGATAGACAAATAGGTAGTTAGAAAGATAGACAGAGATAAGTAGTTGGATAGATAGATAGACATAGATAGGTTGATAGATAGATAGATAGATATACAGAGATAGGTAGCACATAGATAGATATAGATAGGTAGATAGATAGATAGATAGATAGACAGAGATAAGTAGGTACATAGATAGATAGACAGAGATAGGTAATTAGATAGATAGATAGACAGAGATAGGTAGATAGATAGATAGACATTGATAGGAAGATAGATAGATAGATTGACAGAGATAGGGAGGTACTAAGATAGACAGAGATAGGTAGATAGATAGATAGATAGATAGATAGACATAGATAGGTAGATAGATAGATAGATAGATAGATAGACAGAGATAAGTAGGTGCATAAATAGATAGACAGAGATAGGTAGTTAGAAAGATAGACAGAGATAAGTAGTTAGATAGATAGATAGACAGAGATAGGTAGGTACATAGATAGATAGACAGAGATAGGTAGTTAGATAGATAGCTAGACAGAGATAGGTAGATAGATAGATAGATAGATAGACAGAGGTTGGTAGGTAGATAGATAGACAAGATAGGTAGATAGATAGATACATAAACAGGGATAGGTAGGTAGGTAGATAGATAGATAGATAGATAGATAGATAGATGGAAAGACAGAGATAGGTAGATAGATAGATAGATGGAAAGACAGAGATAGGTAGATAGATAGATAGATCGGATTAGGTAGTTAGATAGAATTATAGATAGATAGATAGATAGATAAATAGAGAAATTGGAATTATCTATAGAGCTAATTATTAGTAATAGAGAGAAGAAGAATGACTGAACTCTGATTCACAACCGTGAAGGAAAACAAGCACACAGTCTAAAAACATGAAGAAAATTAAGCCAACTTGACCAGAACAACATTAGACAAGGCCGACAACTGAGATGAGAACGATCTTGAAAAATTTTCAAAACATTGTGAGATCCATTCTTGGACGTTCTATGTTATTAGGCAGGCGTTAATATAATATTGCAAAAGAGATTTAAAGAATCGTCACAAAAGAAACACAGACAAGAAGAATCGACAAAGATGTGTGTCCTTCAAAATATTTTAATTTGCAAACCAATTAGTAGATAATCATCATTTAGTAAAATGGTAAAATATCACAAAAATAATATGCACTCGTCAAAACAAAGCAACTCAAATGACAATATGAATATAATAAAAGGGATTTTTTTATTAACAGCAACTTCTATTAATTAAGAGAAAAAAAAAGAGATTCGATTGAAGGGATTATAATCCTTTGTCGGGAAAAACGTTTCCAAAACTTAATCCCCTTTCTCAATTTTTCAAGGTTTCAATTCAGTTAAAGAAACTGATTCTAACAAAACCGGGGTAATGATGGCTGCTAAATACATCCTAATTTAGAAGAAATCTCCAGGTTTAGAGCTGCTCTGCTTAATTTATTTTTCTAACTATTAGGTCAGATTTAACCGAGATTGATGTGGACTTTCTGACTTTCTCGCACCAAAGAGATCAACGTATTAAATCAATGAAGGGATTTATTTTTTTACCTCACTTAAAGCTTGTTTAGAGTGATCATAGGCTTTAAAAAAACTAATGTGATCATTATAAAGTTAGATTAGAAGCCGATAAAGCATCGGGTAACTTAAAAGCTCTATTTTGGATGTTATAATGATGCAGAGAGCCAGTTCATCAAATACGCTAAGTTTCCAAGAGATTCATTTCATAATAGCAAGTTCACTTCGAAAGCCTCCAACAAGACCAAGTTTATCCCGGGAGCTTAGCTTATTAAGACACTGAGTTCACTGAGACACTAAGTTCACCCCGAAAGCTAGCTCATTAACATATCGAATAGTCCCGTGGAGACAGTGTGGCGACCATCAAGCTTCTGCGGAGAGCCACTTCTGCAATAAATAAATATCCAGAATCCAGCCTCACTCTAGGGCAAGAGAGAGTAAATTCGACGAATATTATTTTTTAAAAAAATTTTTAGATTGCTTCATGCATTTCGCTCTAAAAACATAATATTAAATTTGTTGGTCTTTATCGATGCTCGTCTTTCTATTCGTCATGACCCATGATCTATTAATCTTTCCTCTTTTATTATTATTATTATTATTATTATTATTATTATTATTATTATTATTATTATTATTATTATTATTATTATTATTATTATTATTATTATTATTATTAGTATTAGTATTATAATGAGGTCCCCGACATACCAAATCAGCGTCAAGTCAATTCGTAAAAAGATCTATTCTCTATTCCTAATTTGCACATTATTAATTTTTTTTTTTAATTGCGTTATTAAGAAATCCCGATTTAGGAAGGGCTAACTGCAGGTTTTAATCGTCGTGTTTACTAAAGCATGTCCTAAAATAAGACAAATGTTGATTGCGGCATATGAACGTCTCTTCATTCTTTAAGAACAAAGGTCTTCTCCGGCCTGTGGTTTTAAAAGTTGGACATAAAAGGAAGCCATTTTCCAAAAATACATCACAATATCGAAGGATATTAACATAGTCACATATAATTATGATTGCATTCAAAAAGAATTATATTTGACTATTATGACTTTGGTCCCAGTTTAAATATAGTGGAAAAAAAATCCAAACAAACTGATAACAAGAAGTTCAAGGCAGGTCCTTTGGCATATCTAGTAATACACTCATAATAGAAGATTGAGAGTTCAAAAAGGAGATCGCTGGGATCAGATATCATAATTATTATACAATATACATCATGCAACATATTAATAATTATAAATTGTAAATCTTGTAAAATTAGTGTTGGCAAGATCATCAACTCAAATTTGTCATATTTTCGAAATAAAATATGAAAGACATAATCATATTATGTTCTATTCTTGAGTTAAAAAAAGTATTTATACACCATGCTTATCTCCTGTTCATCGTATGCATTTATAAGAAAAATATTTTTACACTGCATAACATTCAGTTTTGTTATCTTCCGAGTTCTAATGAGATTTATATTACTCCTTCCTCATTCCAAGCAATACGCAAGCACACACACGCATAAGATGATAAGAAATGGAATAAATAGAGAAATGCGCATAACAAAACAAAACAAAAAAAATAAACAAAAAAAAACCCAAAACTAAATATCACACCTGTTTGAAAGATTAGTAATTTCTGGCTGATGAAAAGCGTGTGAATCGCAGTAAAGCTTTCATACAAAGCTAGAATTTAGTTCCAATAAGCCTTCTGGGAGCAGGGCATGGAAAGAAGAATCAGACCCCAAACTGGTTCACTAAAAGAGCCAGCAACTCAATAGGTCCAGAACGTCACCGTTTTGCTTTCGGGCATCCAGTAGCCAAGTGGTAAAAGATGAACTTAGTTGCTAGTGTGTGTGTGTGTGTGTTTGTGATGAGAAAGATAGTGGAACTTTATGTTAAATTCATCTTGCTTGATATGACTGGCATTGAAATGAATTATTTTATATGATGACTGAAAAGAACTTTCAGGTTTTAAAAAGTAAATCATAAAAATCATAGAAATGAAACTAATATTTATGTGAAATCTCTAACCACATTGCAATGAATGAGATACACTTTCCAATCTGCTAGGGACTTCTCCAGCTTCGCCTCGTGTATCTTTAAGGCGTAGGTCACGATTATACAACACTAAATTAAGATTTTTAATGTTGTTTTTCTTTAAATAAGACAATTTTCATAAATCTTTTTAAGGCGGGAGAGATTTTCATGTCTATAAATCAATTTAAGAATGATGTAAGCATTACAAATTCAGATAAGTATAAAAGTATATTGTCTGTTAAGTATAATTATGCAATTCTTTATTAAAAAGGAGACCTAATGTCTCAAATGGGAAACATCGCATTTTTTGGAAGTTATAAAGTAGAACAAAGGGTGTCTTTTGGCCAGATATTTCTAACAATTTGTTTCGATGTCTTTCAGTATTTTTGTCTCTTGGTTTTTACTCTATGAGAAATGATTCAATTTAAGTATTTAACACTGTTCCTCATAGCACTATTTCGAGCAGTTCGAAAAAGATGATTTAAAAAAGAAATCATGATAAACAGAAATTTTGAATTCAAGGAGCTCGCTCTATAACTATATAAAACATTATTTTTTACCTTTCCAGAATGATTTTCCTCCCTTTTTAGAAATAGTTACAGAAAATTGTTTTTCCAAATGACTTACAAGAAAATAAAGTAATGCAAATCAATTGATTTGAGTTTGAAACCCTTAGTCCAACTTCACAACAAATTATAAAGCTGCTCATTTTGTAAAGTTACTTTTAAAAAACAGTGTGCGTAAGAGCCTTAATGAATATATTATGAAATGTAGAAATACCACTAAGATTTAGTCTGTTGTCTGGTTCAGGCCGAGAGCCACTCCCGAGACGAAGAGATTCGAGGATCTACCAACGGCCCTGGGAAAGAATGGGCGGCAGCCGGACTTCGATGCATCACAGCATAGGGAAACAAGGGCGGGAAGCTTTGGCTGTTGACACTGCCCAGGACGCAGTTGTCTGTGGAGACGAGAGAGGTTGCGCCCGTGGAGGTGAACGACGTGGGACGAGGCTGTTTTCTCCGATGGCGAGACTTAGCGTGAGCCTCAGAGTCGCTGTGGCGTGATGGATCCCGTGACCTGGTGCTGAGGTCTTGACATAACTGCTCGTCTTGAATGTGCGGGTCAGCAGGAGGGAATCTAAGCGGGGATGGATACAGTGGACAAGCCGGGTTGCCATAGGTATGGGGCCATACAGAAGGGGATGGTGTAAATCCAGCGAGAGGTTGGTCCCTGTATTTGAGATTAGAGTAAATAGCCTGACCTTCCGGCAGGTTTGCCTCGGGGCAAGACGAAGATCGAGGGGTTGTTTCCTTCGATGAAACTGGTGTGGATGTGCGTAGAGGACCCGAGTCTTCCTGTTTGGGAGGTGTGGAAATTCTAGCTGGGCTTCTAGCTTTGCGGAAATCTGATTTCTTTTTTACCCTAAACATATCACCAATGGCCGCATCTGTAATGTCATTTCTGCCATTTTCTATAGACTTTTCGCCTTCAGATCTGTCCACAGGTTTGTCAGGAGATCTCGTGGTTGCTTCATCCCCAGTCATTTCTTTTTGTTCTGGAGATGCTGGCCGAGAGTCCAGGCCGCGATGTTGTATGATATTATCCTTGCTGTAGAGTGGTAAGGCTGAGGCCATGTCAAGGTCACTGATAGGTAGGCTGTGCCCGCTAGAACTTCTATCACATTTGGAGTAAGACAGTTGTTTCTTCACTGGAGATATTTCAGAGTGTCTAAAGTCTCCTGGCCAAGACATGCGGGCCTCATTCTCTTGTCTTGTGTGCCTGTGTCTAAACTCTCTATCCTCGTAGTGTTCATGTTTATCGGAACCACTTCCCTCCATGGAGTCAGACATCTCCTCCTTGAATACCTCATCAGATCCTGCCCTGGAGTCACATCTCAACTCTTCTTCATTGAGGATGCTTTCTGTGTCCTTTTCATCTCCGTTATCATCAAAACTCATGTTGAGCAGCGTGTTGAAATCGGCGGCTGGGTTTTGCGGGACGCAGGTCCCCGTTTTCCAGTGTGTTCGTAGCCCAGACCGACTGATGTATTTGCGGTTACACTGAGAACACTCAAACGGCCGTTCATTTGTGTGAAGACGGCGATGCAGCTTGAGGTGAACAAATTGAGTGAATTTGGCCTGACAAGACTTGCAGTGGAACGGCTTTTCTCCCGAGTGTAGCCTCATGTGTGTCTTCAGGTTACTGGTGGAGCTGAATCGCTTATCACACACTTGACATTTGTGCGGTTTCTCTCCTGTGTGAACCAAGTTATGTTTCTGCAGATGCGCCAGCTGAGTGAAGCCCTTTCCGCAAGTCTGGCATACAAATGGCCTTTCCCCTGTGTGCGTCCTCAAATGTACCTTCAGGTTGGATAACTGGCCAAACGTCTTGAGACAAACGTTGCATTCGTAGAGCATCTTGCCATCTTTTTTCTTTAGAGGATAAGGCAAGTGTCGGTGCCCCCGCGATCCTGGAGTCCGATGAGAGGCTGCTGGTGTTCCCGTGGAGGCCGAGCGCGTGGAGTGAGAGGCGAGGTTGAGGGCGTTATCTCTTAGGTAAGGGGTGTGTGCGAGACCTAGGTCAGGCTGGCCGGATTTGTTAAGATGGCTGGAGTAAAGAGGATACAACGGCCAGTTGGGAAGGTACGGGTAGTTGGGTATCATCTGGAAAGGGCTGAGGGGGAACATTCCTGGCACTCCTGAGAGAGGAAGAGGTGGTGAGGTAAGCATCATGTCCGGTAAGTGAGTGCTACCGTTGCGCTTCCCCACTGGCACAAATCTAGACAACAGATCTAGGTTGTCGGGATATCCCATTGGGCCCAGGTGAGGATCACTACTGGAGTGGTGCATGCGATTGAAAATAGGCAGACCGGCTTGGCTTCTGGCATACAAGTTATCAAACCTAAATAGCGGATGAGGAGTAGGAAAGGCATCACAAACAAGCTTCTGGTGGTCTTGTCCATGATAATTCAGAGGGGGCGAAATCTTCGCGGCGTTTTGCTGTTGGAGCTGCCTGTAATATTGTTCTTTACGACTGTCGTGGTCTTTCAAGGGTAAATCTGGGCTGAATACTGGTTTCGTTTTCTCGGAAACTAGGGGTGAAACAGAGCGTTTTATGTCAGTAGGAGACTGGCAAACACGACTGTCTTTGGACGGCAGAAGAAACGGCGGATAGCAGCCAGGTAGTCCAGAGAAAGGATGTCCTGAAGGCACAGCCGCGGGATGGTGAGTTTTCATTGCTCTATCTTGGTGTTTTGTGCGTAAATTCTTCATAACTTCGCGACCCTGCAGCTCGTGCGAAGACTGGAAGGTATCTCCACTTATTGAGTCAGTTTTCCTAGGGCTCTTATGGTCGTCATGGGGTGTTATCTGAGACAGATAAAAACAATCGTGCAAGAATGAGCTGTTACGAGATAGAAGATGATAGAATCAACACTTCAGTAATAAACATTTTGGCAGCATCAAACGAGCTTTTAAAAAGCAGGAAGAAAGAAAACTCGTTGCTTTTCAAAAATCATAAAGAAAAAAGGCTTTTAAAAAATAATTCTTTAGGAAAAAAAAGGCAAAAGGCCCGAAAACATTCTTAACAATCTTTGTTGTATGGCCTAGAATCTTATCAATACAAGCTCTTGTGGATTTTCAACTGCACGAAAAATGAGATAAGGCTGGACCTTGAAAAAATAGAAAGGTTAACATTTGCAGACAAAGATATTGTTATAATATCAATCCATATAACAATGAAACCTGAAGGGGGATTTTCCGAAAATGCTTATTTGCATTTTGCGATCATTTTGCAGGAAATTACGTTATTTCCACTTATTTCAATTCCAATGCTATTGAAAGAAACGCTATAAAATTCTTGTACATCTTCAGAAACAAAATGCTGAAGGAAAAAATAAAACGCAGGTTTGAGAAAATAATTTAATAATCAATAAGAGAGGGAACAAAGTACTACTATTCAAAATATTCCACTTTATATTATTTTACTGTTATATTCTATAATGGTTTCATTCACTGCCCTTTGATACCATGGAAATATCTAGCACGTCTCAGATTCATCACAATTTTGAAATAAAATGAGGTTTAAATTTTCTGATTGTAATCTTAGTAAATTTTTTTTCAAAACCATTATAGCTTACTTCTGTGAAAATTATTTTACCTACTAAATGACAATATTACGCGATTTCTAATTACCTTCAATCAAAATCAGTTAATGTCTTTCTCAAATTCTATTAGATATGAAAACATCGATCAAAAGATATTATCGTACCTTCTTTGCCCTAAGTTTCAAACGAAATTTTTATTTTTCACGAGGGCAACAGTTACTACAGTGACAAAGTCTACCCATTACCACTCCAATACCCTCGCTTTATGAGAATGCTAAAAATCTGCGAATTGAAATTAGAATTTTTTTCCCTTTAGAATCATAAGTAAAACCTGGACTGTAGCCTTTTTCTCTTGGACTTGGAACGTAATCTTGAGAATTAAAATACTTTCCATGCACAATTTTTTTTTTTTTAATTGGAATCAAAGAAACAATATTTTGAATTAAATAAAAGGCAATAAGAAAAGTGAAATAAAAAAATCTGAGTCAGTAATATGAATAATATCTAAAAAAAACAAGGGCAACACAAAGGCAAAAAGTAATGAATTCATACCCGCAAGAAATTTGATGGATATAATTATTAATTTGGCCAAAAAGGGAACAAAATAATGATGACGTTGGTTGGGCCTATCATTCCGATAAGATAAAACTAATGATAGTAGTGATTGAAAAATAATATGCTAGGGTAATGAAATAACTCACTTCAGTTTATCCGTGTTCCTGAGAAATAAAAAATAAGCAATCTAAAAATGCGGTATATTATGGTTCTAAAAGCAACCTTTTATAATAATGGTTTTCTCACGAACAGTCAGGTTACTTACTTTTCGATCTAGCCTTAGTGATGAACTATCGGACAAGATCTTCGGGTCCTCGGAGATTCTGTCATTTTCGGTATGTGGCTTAAATTCTCGTTCCTCCAGCTTTGCCGACTTTTCCTCCTCTCGCACTCTACGACGTTTAGAAGGCGGAGGGCTGGGACTATCTCTCGGTGACCATATTTTACTCTTTACTCCTGTTGGGCTTTTCTTTTCAGCATCAGCATTTGACGATGTGACTTTCTCAGCTTTATCGTCGTTCGATCGCTTTTGAGATTCAATGGTTGCTTGGTCTTCACTTTTAAAGTTCGTCGACGTGAAATTTGTCTTAAACTCGTTTTTGTAGTTATCGTCATTTTTATCAATCTCTTTATTCCATCTATTGCTTTCAATACTTTTGCCCATGTCACCAGTATTGTTATCAATTTCATCGTCGTCAACGACGACAATAGATTGTCCGTCATCGTCGGTTTTGTTGTTGTCTCCCTCCTGCTCGTTACAAGAGACACGTTGGAGAAACTTGTGGTGTCTTCCCTGCACGCTGAAATCAAGCGCCAGCAAAGGGTGTTGCGGGGCGGCTGGGGGCGAGAACATCGACGTATCCACTTTACTGATGGCGTGAAGGTGGGCGAAGGAAGAGTGCAGTCGATCGTAGCCATGCGGCAAGTGTGCAGAAAGCTTTAGATTGTCAAATGTTTGTTCCCAGCTCGGTTCCGCAGAGAATTTCGTTTCGTGTAAAAACGGCTTCGCGGTCAGGAGCTCTCGGGCCATGCCGGCGGCCGGAAGTAGCGACGAATGTGGCGGAGTCTGCTGCGCAGTTTGGGGCGAGCTCGATATCTCTATGTCCTCTGCAGCTGACTGATCAGCAGTTGCTGATACCACCGTCGTTGGAAGTCTCAATTTGCTGTCCTCAAAGTTTTTGTTTGTGGTTTTACATTGAGGCGAAGTTCGTTGGGGAGAATCTGGGGGGAAAAAATAGAAGAATGAGTTAAGTTTTAGTATTGTCAGCAGATAGTAGTGTTTGCAGATTTTGAGCTAAATCGAGACATATAGACATATCTATTTAAAAGGAAGAGATATGAAGAAGAAAAGAGATGTGGAAAGAAAGAAAGAAAGAAAAAAGAGGAAATGGGAATGGAAAAGAGAGAAAGGGAGAGAAAAAAACAGAGGGAAAGAGAGAGAGAAAGAGAGAGAGAGAGAGAGAGAGGGGGGGGAGGGGGGGGAGAGAATAAAAGATAGAGAGAAAAAGAGATGAAAGAAAAAGACCTTATCGAATGATCAGAGTGACCTGGTTAAGAGAGGCCTGGCAGAAACTTCTTTACAGATTTCGTCACGTGATCCGAATAGCAAAAGAAACAAAGATTATCAAATTAAAAACCCAGTATCTGCAGAAATACAATTGATATTCAAGTGCAATACTATGGAAAACACTTCTCTCTTATCACACCTTCGATTAGTTTGGAGTAGTTTTCCGGTGGCGGAAAAAAATGCACGGTTATGAAAGAGAATTCGGACAAAAAGAAAAAGATATCCTTGAAAGAAAACAAAAAGAAAAGAAAACTGCGGATCAGCTGTTTCTCGAGTGTTGTTTCACGGCTTGCATTAATAGAATAAGGAAATTCAGTTGCATAAAGACAAAAGATAACACAAATTCCAATAATCACGTTCCGCAAAAACTTGCAAGAAAGAACTGATAATCAAGGCGGAGGTGGGAAATTCTATTTAACGTCATCAAAGATATTAAAGATACCTCTTAATATGAGAATTACATTTTCTTCCAATATTTCTTTTGGAAGTTTAACCTGATTAAAAATAAAACAAAACAAACATAAAATAGTCATGAACCGTTGTATAATTAATTATTTTTTTTTATTCACTTAGTAAAAGATGTTTTCTCCGTATTTTATTCAAGCGAAACTGGAACGATGAATGTCGGTAAAAGGTTGTGGCGTCTCGTACCATCGATGCGGTCATATAGCTTTGTTACATCAACTTGTTGACGGACAATGATGGCCTTGGTTTTGCCTCTAAAAGACTTCCAATATTCATATTTTTTTTTTAAATACAGTTGAGCATTATTTTAAAGATAATCACCGATTAAAAAAAAATTTGAGCTGATATTCAAAAAAGCATTGAAATATGCATCGTCAACATGTTACGAGAATGTGACCATAATTTTGATTGATGGCGTCAGTCAATTGATTGAGCGACTGATTGGTTGATTTATTGATCGATTGATTGCTTGATTTATTGCTCGCTTGCTTCATGGATTGATTGATTGATCGAGTGATGGATTTGTTTATTCATTGGTTGAAAATTTGGTTGTGCAATAATTGGTGTGTTGCTTGCTTAGTTGATTGATAGTCTTAATTAGTTTTTCATTAATTCGGTGGGTGTTCGGCTGTTTGAACGAAAAAAAAAAGTTGTTTTGTTTGATTCCGATTTAATGATTACCTGATAACTTTCTAAATGGACTGCGAGCCGAACTAACCATTGGTTCGATTTCTTCTGTTTCAAGTTATATTTCTATTAAGTTGAAAAACTGTCTTGATTCCTATAGCAGAGACATAAACCACCCTGAACATCAAGAGTTTTAAACTTATCGTCGATCAACTTTGTGCAATCTTTACAATTCTCCAATAGCCTTTTCTTTCTTCCGAAATTTCATTCTTTAACTCAAAGGTGTTGGCCAATCACCCTTATAACTATATAGGAGTGAAATTAATGTTGTTTATATATATATATATATATATATATATATATATATATATATATATATCCGTCTATTATCATGATAATAAACAAAGCAAGTAACTATGGTCGAACCGGGCTTCATTTCGGTTATTCTTTCATCTATAGCTTTAAACAAAACAATCTTTAATATTTGATTAAAAAAATACTTTATTTTCATTTTGTTTCCATAATTATCATGGCTAATGTGTAAATCAAAATGAAATTTAATTTGCGACAGTCTCATTGAAGATGAGACATAGGAGCTTTATAATGATGCTTTCTACAATTACAGTATGTGGTAAAGAAATGAAATGAAAGAAAGTTAATATAGAGTGTAACAGGTTACCGTCAATTAAAATATATAAAATTTTGACAGGAATTTTGTTCTCTCAAGTTTGTGCGTTTTACAATATTTAAATTATCCTATTTCTTTTTTTTTTTTTTTAAGTTCTGCATAAAACTTGCAAATTTCTTCGCATTGAAAGCCATTTCAACGCATTTGAACGTTTAAATTTACAAACTGCGGACACAATGTGCTAGTAAAACCTAAAAAAGAAAAAAAAAACAGAGCTTTAGTTAAGACTTGGCGAAATCCTGTTTCCTATAATTCACATACTAAAAAGATTATATATCTCAATTTTAATCTTCATTATAGATCCATTTTGTTTCCCGAATAAACTCCAAGGCTAAGATCGGATATGTTTGGAAAATTTTGACGCAAGTTAAGTAATAGGGTGGAAAACAGTCAAAATCGGATCGGGGGAAATAATCAAGATTGGATTGCTGGAAACATTTAAAATTGGGTAGGAGAAAACAATTAAAATTGGATATGGAGAAACAATAAAAATGAGGTGCGGTAGTAGAAAACAATAAATAGAATAGGGAAGACTGACAATTATCAAGATTGGTTAGGAGAAAACAATCAAAATTGGATAGGGGGAAACAATCAAGATTGGGTAGGAGAAAACAATCAAAATTGAATGGGGAAGACTGACAGTTATCAAGATTGGTTAGGAGAAAACAATTAAAATTGAATAGGGAAGACTGACAATTATCAAGATTGGTTAGGAGAAAACAATTAAAATTGGATAGGGGAGACAATCAAGATTGGGTAGGAGAAAACAATCAAAATTGAATGGGGAAGACTGACAGTTATCAAGATTGGGTAGGAGAAAACAATTAAAATTGAATAGGGAAGACTGACAATTATCAAGATTGGTTAGGAGAAAACAATCAAAATTGGATAGGGGAGACAATCAAGATTGGGTAGGAGAAAACAGTCAAAATTTATTGGATATGGAGTAACAATCAAGATAAGGTAGGGAAAAACAATCAAAATTGGATAGGGGGAGACAATCTAGATTGCGTAAGAGGGGGGTGGAGGGAGGGGGGGAGAGATACAATCGAAATTGGATAGGGGGAGACAATCAAGAGTGGGTAGAGGGGGAAAACAATCGAAATTGGAAATAACAAACTATTATTATGAGATGTATACCTAAAAGTACCCAGATAGCATTATAAACTAATTAAATTGGTCTGAAGGTTGGAGTCAGTTACAGAGAACACTGCGATCGTCAATCGGAGTTACAAAAATATAATTTTGAAATAATGGATCACAATATTTGCTAGCCTATCGAAGGTTTTGACTCCAGTTCACTTTTATCACATCGTTCTGTGTGTAACATGGTCCTGATTCGCAGCGATTTCTCTTCTCTCTCTCTCTCTCTCTCTCTCTCTCTCTCTCTCTCTCTCTCTCTCTCTCTCTCTCTCTCTCTCTGTGTCTCTGTCTCTGTCTCTGTCTCTCTGTCTCTGTCTCTGTCTCTGTCTCTGTCTCTCTCTCTCTCTCTCTCTCTCTCTCTCTCTCTCTCTCTCTCTCTCTCTCTCTCTCTCTCTCTCTCTCTCTCTCTCTCTCTCTCCACTTAGGTGCATAACTGTGCCAAGAACGCAATAATTATTTTATTGTTTTACTATCACCTGTTCAGAGTATTTCACACAGAGAGCCTCACACGACAAACGCTTTGATGTTTAAAAGTTTTGCTAACTGTTTTTTTTTTTTTTCACACATTTAATTTCGTACAAGATGCGCATATTAAAATGTTTTTTTTTTTAATTTTTAGATTATGATAACGACATTTTTTCAAAGCAGCAACCACATAGGAAACGCATTTTTTTTTCACACCAGATGGAGTAGAAAGGGCGTAGCAAACGTAAATTCTAATAAAATTATTGTTCAATTAAAGTTAATAAGTGAAGATAAGCGTGTTTGCACTTGCTGCTGAACTAATGAAACCGGAATTTTGAAGTTTTTTGTCGGTTTTCCCTCACGTAAAAAAAAGATTATTATAGGGGTGATAGTTTGCTTTCGATTCGAACTCCATGTCATAACTATTACACCGGTGACAATCAATTTATGGCCGCAAAGTGCTCATCAAAGTTTTATGATTTAGAGCTTCAAAGCATTGAAAGCAAGTAAAATTTTTGCTCTTGCTTTCATGTTAATAATCATTTTACTTCAAGTAGATCATAGATTATAATAAAACGATAATTTGCGTCTTGATTCTCTGGATTATTTTTGTTTAGAGCGAACTCCCGAGTATGTAATCCTGCTAAAATGACTCGACGGTTGTTACTTTAATGCTATGTTTTCCTCAAACCTTCAAAATATGCATATTGCGGGTGGTAAATAACTCTTGGCTGCTGAAATGAAGTTTAGAAATTCCACCGATAAGTCTGACTGTAATTATAATATTCTAAAGCTTATCTTTTTCCCAAAACGCACAATGGTATACATTAAATTCTGAAAAGGGACAATTCGAGAATACTTTGAAGAAAATATTATTGTATTTTAAGCGAAAAAAAAAGAAAAAGAAACATATTTCACAGCTTTTTCCGAAAAAATTTAGGGTCCAATTCGACCTCATTATCGCAACTAAGTGGCTCAATTCATTCCCAGATATAATATATAATGTTCAGCGCGTTCTCAGTTTAAAATCTTGAGCACTAGAATCTATTACAGCTTATTGCGTATGGTGGGGCGATGCATTTTCGACAATTATCTTTATCTATATGACAAATCAGAATTTTAACAAAAGATGTGTTATAGCTGAAGCATATTAAAAAGTTAAAAGAAAAAAAAAATCCGGTTCACTGAATATGCGTTATGCACTAGAAGTTGTAGGGCCTACAAGATTTTCATATCATTGTACAAAACGAAAAGGAAAAATAATAATTATGATTTGACAACTACAAGAATGATAATATATCCAAGTATAAAGTTACTAACCATGTTACAACATTCGATAAAATTACTATCATCCCTTCCCCAGCTTCCCTTGTTGCTTTTCAGGCTTTTAACTACATGACATACACTCGGTAATTTTTAAACTTTTTCTTTGTCACCATTAATTTTTTTTTCTTTTTTTTTTTTCTTAATTTTACGTGTTTTTAATTTCTTTTGTTTTGGGTTCTTCTGTTTGTACTCTTTAACTCTACAGGCACGAAATTTTTTCGTCATAATATTATGCTGTAATTACACATTGGATTTATCACTAAATATTAAATTTCAAATTTTTAATTTGGATGTTCACTTCTATGTGGATTTATTTATATATTTTTTTTAGATCAGTTCTCTTTATTCATTCATTCTATCTCTTTACTTACTTATTCATTTTTTTTTAAATAATAGCAGCTACCCATGCTCTTTTCCTCGTCTATTTCTTACCCGATGGCATAGTCAACAGTTCCTGAAACAGTTTTAAGCTACACCAAATTGCGCGGGTGGTATTGATTACTGCCGTAAGTGACATTTTTTGGGAAATGCGTTTTATTGCATAGTTACATGCATCAGACCATGGCGCGTTTTTCTATCTGGGTTCTGGACCTCTAGCTTTAAAATTGGCGCCCCAATTCAAGTTTAAAAATTAACCGTATGTACATTGTTCAAAGAGTGTCTTTTGATTACAACTGTAAGGGCACTTACGGCTATATTCAACTGCGTTTCCTTTTCAGCATCTGGAGACAATAGGTGAAAACTGCGGTAAGTGCGCACTTACGGTTGTACTCAATAACAATATACCCTAGAGAGACAAATTAGTTACAGTCGATAAATAACACTTACGGTCTCAGTTTCTTTTACAACTGCAACAACTTGGGATGTATTGTTTATGTTTCATTTATCTCCTGAATTGTGCCACTGTATTATGCATCACGAGTGTAGCCATTGTCAGGCTGAACTAGATGACCAGGTCAGTCTTTTGTATACGGAACATTATCTGATACTTCCTTAAACCAGGACAGACTCTCTTGTGGACGTTGTTCTATTTCAAAATTTAACAGCAAATAGAATGGGGAAAATAATGTATGTTTTATATTCCGAAAGCCAGTAGCTTAAACAGAAGACCTAGCATCATGTTTTGCGGTCACTGTCGTAATCTTATCTTGTTAAGATCAATTTTTCTTGTGATGTTTCAATGTTACCTTTTTTGCCTGTTTTGTTCAAAGACATAGAAGGTCTTTTATGCTCTTTGAAGAAGCCTTGAAAAGAGTTGACAAATACTCCATTCTGACATTGGGATCTTCTATTCCCGCATACTCGTGGAGGTGCAGTCTTCACTTTTGATTCACACTCTAGAAACATGGATGGGATGGAGTGTAGGGATGGTAGGGCAACTTTGATATCGCACTTGATATATAGTTCCAATCTTCCTCAAAAATCTAAGAAACTTTCTTGCAACAGCTGATCAGTATGAACTCACTCCACTCAGTGTAACAAGCATACCAGAATCTACACCTCTGATCCCACATAGAGATCCCTTAGAATCCCTAATGCTGTATCTAGAGTTGGATGACTTTGATTCAGACTCATCCTCTGAAATTCCACTTGCACTTGGTAAACATTTCGCCGATCTGGTCAACCAACAGTGTAGTATAAGATCTAAGACAGAGGCTTATAGACAGGGTGATGAACCTGATCAGCGCAGCAGCAAAAGGGAAGCCCAAACGTTTTTTGAGAGAACTTTTCGTGGCTGTGTTTTCAGATGAAGATAGATACGGCCACATTTAAGAATCAGATAGCGATGCTGATGAGACATAATCATGCTCCCCCAAAAGTGAAGAAGACAAAGCATTGGGCAATTCATAACACCACCTTCCACCAGGCCAATATCAATTCTTCAGCTGGGACCTGGAGATGCTGCAAGTAGCACCACAATATCTGTCAGCGACAGTTACATCGAGGACAGTTCTCTCTTTACAGTTAGCAGGTCCTGCTGTGGAATCAACGTCCCATGTCCAGACCTCTGCCCCTTGTGACACAAACACCTGGTTGGAGATGACAGAGGCAGCCTGACAACTTATTGGGGGGTTTGATGTTGCTAAACACAATTAGAATCTTTGTCAGGTGTATAAAACCAGGAAAAGCAAACCAGTTAGTACAAGAGCCATAAAATCAGGGTGCGGGGAAGGTTGTAGATTTAAATGCCATACAAATATCAGCTTTGATAGAGAATCCATTACCTAAGGCTCAAAAGAATCCGAATAAGGAGTGAAAGCCCTAATGTGCTCGACATGTCACATGACTAGGGTGAGTCTGAAGACAGCTGGTTTAAATTAGACTTTGACAGAAAGGAAGAAAAAACCTGGTAGTACCCTATGCTAGAGCAATTGATTTAAAGCCAGTATGTATATGAGTGTATTCAACTTGATGACAAAAGCGGATCTTAACGATCGGTGTAATAAAAATCTTGTACCTCATGTGTACCATGCATTCTGTAGAGCACCGCATTAAGTATCATATCTACATTAGCCATAACTCTGACAAGACAGAGTGTGTGACAGTGAAATGAAGTGAATTTTATTACCATACGATGGAAAGTGTGTGCATTTTTTTTCTTGTGTAAATGTTTAACATTCTCATGGCTTGAGGAAAAAAATAGTTGATGAAGCAGTAAAACTTCAACAAGTATGCTCATTGTTATAGTATCAAGATGATAAAATTGCATTTTACGTAATTTGTAATGTTCTGAGCGTTAACAAGGGGAGTGGGGGGGGGGGGGGGGTAAGAGAGAGAAAGAGAGAAAGAGAGAGAGAAAGAAAGAAAGACAGAGAGAGAGAAAGAGAGAGATTGAGAGAGAGAACGAGAGAAGAGAGAGAGAGAGAGAGAGAGAGAGAAAAGAGAGAAAGACAGAGAAAAAGAGAGAAAGACAGAGAGATAGAGAGAGAGAGAGAGAGAGAGAGAGAGAGAGAGAGAGAGAGAGAGAGAGAGAGAGAGAGAGAGAGAGAGAGAGAGTCGGTCGCAATCGTAACTTCGTTACTTGTATGCTCGAGAATCCTTTTTCTACATTTGACATTTGTAATGTTGGTGCAAAGTACTATTTCGTTATTTTTATAAAAGTTATTTCTTCACTACAGTTGAAGTTTTTCTTCTAGGAGTGCTTGCCTTTTAACAAGTGAAAGTGTCTTTAAATGGTTGTTATTTAGCTGGCTTTTAAGCATTTCAGATGCTTCATTTTTACGTGCAATATTTTAGGTTATTATAGTTTGCAAGATCTGTTATTTTGATTGATGAACTGCTTATATCTTTTCACGCCGCGAACTTCAGTTATATAAGGAAGATTGTTCAGTACTATTCAGGATCTTTTTAAGAGCATTTAAATCGCAGTACAACGCGTAGCATCAGAACAAATAATGCGACAATGAGAATAAAGCAAAAAACAACAGTCAACTGAAAACTAAACCCCAAATTTATTGCATACAACCGTAAGTGCCTGACAACTTAGTATCAAAGTTGGCTAATGTATAGGTCAAGCTGATTTAATACAACCGTATGTGCTCTTACGGCTGTAATCAATGACGATACTCTCACTTACTCCCATCGTAAGTGCACTTACAGTAGTAATCAAAAACTATTTTAAACATTGCAAGTGTTGTATGTCCACTATCTCAAAAAGCAAATAAGGTAACAGAAAAATGAAAACATACAATAATCCGTAATGAGAAAGACAGCTTTGTTTCCGATGCGCATTAAAATCGGTGAAAAATTAACGAAATGGTGAAGTTTTTTGGTCATCCTGTAAAATTTGCAAAATGTTACTTACGGCAGTAATCAATACCACCCGCGATTGCGGCTTTGGGACGAAAATAATTTCCAGGCTGAACCGATTGAACCAGAACTGATAGCCCGGAAATAAAAATAAATATTATTTTTTTTCAGGAATTCATACAATATTTATTATTACAGTATCAGTTCTATAGGGATGGATTTTTTTTTAAATAAATGGCTATTAGAAGAAATGTTGATGGTTAACGCTTATAGCAGAGTACAATAATTCATAATAACAGTATTATTATTATAATTTAGTTTTCTTTCACTGTTACCTTACTGGTAGGTTTTCGCTTGAAGCTACTGGTACTAGGCTAAGAAGTATAAAAACTCAATAGAGCTCAAACGCATCGGCTAACTTAACAGAAGAAATCCAGAGAATAAATTCTCAAACGTTATTTTTTTTATTCGTTATTTCTCTACAGTCCTAATTAAAAAAGTAGGTAAGGAAAATTTAAAAAAAAAAAGAAAAGAAAATGGACATCATTCCGAGGTCCAGATAAAACTGGACATGGAGACCTTGGAACTTTTCCTGGTTTAGATCAAGGTCAAGATGTTGGGACATTTTGATAACTCATCCGACAGTCCGCGCTCAGCTGATAAACCAGAGATCCCCGCTACCGAAATCTCTGGCGTGAGTAAGTTGTCGCGTGGCATGACAGGACGAGTTCCGGGGAAAAATCCTATTCTAACCTGTTTAAAATAATCTTACTCTGCGACTAGATCTATAATATTAGGCCTATTATCGGAGGTTACATTGACAATTATTATTAGTCATTGAGTGACCTGGGAGCGAGATAAGAAGCAGAACGGCTCGATTCGACCGATTTAAGATTTTTATTTTTCAGGTCTTAAACGGCGCGCCGTTTTAAGAAATTGCGGCTTTAAAAAAATAACAGAGGTACATTATTTGAACCGAAACATAGTTTTTTGTTTTCATATCACTTAGGATTTTTTTTTCTTTTGTCTTTGGTCTATTTATCCAATAAGTTGAAAAATGTATATTGGAAAATTATTGCGTCCAGTAAATAATGCGTCTAACCGTAAATAAATAATGAGGATTAACGTTATACTTAGCTAGAAGCTTTTCCTTTCGGTCAAACAAATAAATCGCGAGCACTTACAATGCATTCTTTCAAATTATCTTATTCTTCTTTGCCCTATCCAGGAAACAGGGTAAAGGAAGGGAAAACAAGGTAAAAAAAGCGCCCGTCCACTCCAAACAAAACAAAAAAATAATGAATTTGGGAAATCAGTTTCCATCGTATGAAAAACGCGGAATAGGGAACAAAACTTATAATTGCTAGCACAAAATCAGAAACACATTACAACTTGTACTTCTACTACTACTAATATTATTACTACTACTACTACTACTACTACTACTACTACTACTACTACTACTACTACTACTACTACTACTACTACTACTACTACTACTACTACTACTACTACTACTACTACTACTACTACTACTACTACTACTACTACTACTACTACTACTACTACTACTACTACTACTACTACTACTACTACTGCTACTACTACTACATCAACAACAACAACTAATACTACTACTACTACTACTACTACTACTACTACTACTACTACTACTACTACTACTACTACTACTACTACTACTACTACTGCTACTACTACTACTACTACTACTACTACTACTACTACTACTACTACTACTACTACTACTACTACTACTACTACTTCTACTCTATCACTACTACTACTACTACTACTACTACTACTACTACTACTACTACTACTACTACTACTACTACTACTACTACTACTACTACTAATACAAATACTACTACTACTACTGCTACTGCTACTGCTACTACTACTACTACTACTACTACTACTACTACTACTACTACTACTACTACTACTACTACTACTACTACTACTACTACTACAATTTGTGTTGCTGCTGCTGCTTCCACCTAAAAAAAATGTTACGAACGTTACGTTCGTGTTATTCCCTCGAAAGTTACAACTCATTTGCTAATTACGTGTATAAGATTTAAAAAAAAAACAAGAGGCATAAAATTAACAGAATCAAAGCTGACAACGAAATGATGACCACAATCTCGGCGATGATATTGAATAATGATGGCGATAATTTTTATGTTAAATTTGTAGTCATGATTATCAGAAAGAGTGTAACCGATGTGATTATGATCATTAAGATGATAATAATGATCATGATGTTGATGATCAAGTGATGTATATGATGTTGAGCAACTGAATTAATTATAAACATTCTGTGCAAAAATAAAATTGCGTGTTGAGAAAAGACCGCAGTACATCATAATCATTACACGGAAATGCTAGAGAGTTAGAAGGTTCGAGACAAATAGCAGAGAGGAGATATGTATTAAAGGTCATTCAGACTTTGGAAAGTTAAATTGAGAACTATTACTAATCTGTCTCTGACAATTCTGGTTTCTATCCAAGACTTAAGGTGGTCCACAATATTTAGGGTAATAAGCATTCGCAAAGAAATCTGTTTTGTTTTGTTTTTGTTTTTTTTTTCTGTTTACTTCGCTAAACAAAAGAATACTGTCCTTTTCTACATTAATTTAATGAACCCGACTTGGAAACCTCCGCGTGCTACTTTTTTATCTCTATATGGAGCAAAGACGGTTTTAGATCATTTCTTTTTTCCTTTTCATCTTGAACAGCTTCTGAAAATAGATTGTACGTCTCATAAGATTGCCGAGATAAATTTTGGGTGTAAATATGATATTATGAAAACAAAAACAGTTTAATAGAATTTAAAAATGATCATAAGAATTATAGATATAATAATAATTATATAGATTGATTAGAATGGGTGTTAACTTAAGTTCTCTCTCTTACTTAATATAAAAATCTGAAGAGGAATTTGAACGATTTCCAAGGAAATCCTTGCCATTTCTAATCGCTCCCCTAAATCACATCCATTTCATCAGTTTATAAATAACGAGAACACTAGTCTTTTTCTGATTAAAAATGATTATGACCATGATGAGGGGGGTGGAGATTTTGTGCAGAAAAATATTCTGAATGTTGACGCAATTATAATCTTGAGGATGCGATAGAAGTAACTGTCGGATGGATAATCAGATTAAAGATAATAATATTGGTTGTGGTAATGGTGACCACAGATTTGATGATAATTCAGGTTTTGTTAGAATTTGTAGCACTGAAGATGGTGTTAATAATGATTGTTACGATGGCGATAATGTTGATCATTAGGATTACGATGACGATATATGATGTTGGCGGCGATGATGATACTGATGATGATGGTGATGGTGATGATGGCGATGATGGCGATGGTGATAGTCATGATGATGATGATGACGATAATGATGACGCTGATGATGACGAGGATGATGATGTTGTTGATGATGATGATGATGATGAAGATGATGAGGATGAAGGTGATAGATGACGGTGATGGCAATGGTGATTGTCATGAGGATGATGATGACGACGATAATGATGATGATGATGATTATGATGATAATGTTGACAAACAAATCAATGATAGAGTTGGATATCGAGAGCGATAAAACCTGGAAAGATTAGCTTAGACGACAGCGACAAGTAAAACAGTTTACTGCTTAGAGTGACTCAATGGATCATTATGATCTCTTCACTTAGATAATGTTGAAGATAATGAATAACCATTATGATGGTACTTAAGATAGAACAGACGTTGAATATAATGAGAATGAAATAGTTTTAATGATGATAGCGATAACATAATTTATTATTGTTTTAATTGTTGTAGTAATGATGGTATTGATGGTGATGAAGATGATGATGAATAAAAGTGAAAATAATTCAGCTAATGGAACTGCAACTCACTTGTCCAGATGAGGAAATCACAAGAAAAAATTCGAATGCCATGAAAAAAAAGGACGCACCATTATTTTCTACTGTATCTGCTGAAATCAGCTGGGTCTACACAGCCCAGATAAGGTTATAGACTAGCACAAGGCCCACTGATACTAACTTGTGCTCGTACCTCCATTCAACTCTTAGGCAAAGAAATCAATGGACTACACAATGCAAACTTTAGAAATAATACACTTCTGACAGAGCGGTTGGGTTGTCACTCACCGTGATTCCTGCCGCTCCGTTCAGGTGGCGGTTCCGGCAAGCGGTGCAGACTCGCGAGGAATTCACGGTAGCTCCGCGGGAAGCGGACCAGAAGCCCGGTGGCGGGACGCACCCGCCGCACCGTGTAAAAATAAACTTGGGGATGTCGCGCGGGCGATAGTGGAACCGGCGAGGCGGGGTGGACTTTCGCGCACGGTGGCTCCGCCCTCCGAACCAGTTCATCCTCGCCGAAGCTCTCTAGCTCCGCCTCCTGCTCCGCCTTCCCCGCCTTCCCCGCACCCAAATTAGCATTCTGCTTTTCGTTACTAATAGTTGTTGTTTTACCAGACTCCTCAACTTCCGCGTCTCCCGGACAATACTTGTTTTTCTTTGGTTTGTTTTCCCGCGTTGGAGATGTCCTGAAGCGGAGGCAAGCTACCAGGTTGTGAGGGTTGGCTGTTGGGGCTCGCTGAAGGTTATGCCACGTGCTTAGCTGTGGCTTCGAGGTACAGAGGGAAAGTTCAACCTGCGAATCGGCCTGACCTGCAGATATGTTGAGTCAGCGGCTACACTGTGGCTATTGCAGCTATCATCAACATATTTTTCAAACGAGCCTACTGTCTCCATATTTTCGTGAGGATCAAAGAGGTTTGTTGGAGAAGTAAGGTCACTGTCTGAGGTTGTAGAGAGGTGGGGTGTTTCATCTCCTGCTGCCGGTAGCGTTGACAATCAATGTTTAGAGCTGAAGCTTTGTTTCAGGCCCTCTTGTGTTTGGTTTCTCGACAGACCATTTTGATATGAAAAAAAAAACAAAAAAAAAACAAAAACAAAAACAAAAACCAAAAACAAAAACAAAACACACATACAAACTTTTGTTTATTTATTATGGACGAAGTAAAGTTATGAAAGAAAATTTGATACAAACGAACTTTTTTCGTCTATGGAACAATAATTATAACAATAACTTCGTCAAAAGTAATGAAAATGTTCGCGAAAGTAGTCTGCTCTTGATAAATCTTTTCGGCACGTACTTGTGTGTATGAAAGAGAGAAAAAGAAAGAGAGAGAGAGAGAGAGAGAGAGAGAGAGAGAGAGAGAGAGAGAGAGAGAGAGAGAGCAAATAAAGATAGGGGAATTAAGAGAGGAGAATACGCTAGATACAAAAGAGAAGGAAAAAACAGAGTGAGTGAGACTAAGAAAAAGAAAGGGATACAAACAAAAGGATGAGTGAGGGAGAGAGAAACGACAGGAGAAGAAATAGAGAGGCATCGATAGATAAATACATAGATGAAAAGACAGAAATATAAATAGATAGACAGTTACAGTGTAGACAGAGAAAGAGAGTGAGTGAGAGAGAGATAGAGATAGAGAAAGAGAGAAGGATAGAGAGTGGCGCTGTTGAGATGGACAATGATAAAGTTATTCCACTTTATCAATGTTACAGTCTGGTTATTTTCAATAATCAAAAATTTGTAACAATTACAAAAAAAAAAAAAAAAACTGTTCTCAACACTGCTTTCCCAATGAGTTTGAGGAGATGTTATAAGAGAAGGCCTCGAGAGCACTGGGATAAATTAAATAATGCAGCCGAAAAAGAGAGCTAGCTCCGATTAAGCTAATTAAAGGTTTGAAATGTAAAACGCTTTATTAAAAGACTTTAAAACAGAGCCACCACTCTTCACGCCCACTGAGATAATTGTAACAATGCAAGAAGAAAAAAAATGGAGAGAGGAAAAAATAAAGCAATCATGGCTTTTGCATTATTGTTATGATTCCCTTTATCCTCCTCCTGCCTTTTATCGACATTATAACCACCACCACCACCATCATCATTACCACCGCCGCCGTCATCATTATCATAAACATCATCACCGTGGTCGAATCATGATCATCAAAATAAAATGTCATGTTTTATCAGATTCCAACTTAGTATCACTTTCAGCACAATGAAAGAGGTAGCTGCTGGAGAGCCTCTTTCATGAGAAGTGTAGGCCTAGAAGACTGTAAAATGTAGGAGCAACAGTAGCAGAGGTAATAATAGTAGTAGCAACCGCAGCATCAGCAGTAGCAACATTAATATTAGTAGTAGCAGCACCACAAATGTAGTAGTAGTAGTAGTAGTAGTAGTAGTAGTAGTAGTAGTAGTAGCAGTAGTAGTAGTAGTAGTAGTAGTAGTAGTAATAGTAGTAGTAGTAGTGGACAGGTAGTAGTCGTAGTAGACGTAGTAGTAGTAGTATCAGTATTAGTAGTATCTGTACTTAATGTAGTAGTGCTGATAGTGCGCGCTCTTTAAAAAAAAATATTAAAGCCACAGGGCAGAAAGTGGTTTACAAAATTGACTAAAGTTATAGTTAGTTTGTCTAAGTAGGACTGGTGATCCTTGTCCTAATGCAGAGTTTGGAGAAATCGTCTCCGTTGTTTTCTTTGTTTTTTGTTTTGTTTTTTTTATTTGTTTTTGTTGTTGCCATAGATGTTGTTGCCAGATTTTGTCGTTTTAAAAATTGTAACTATAATTTAAATCTTCTCGCCCATTAACATTTTTTTCTTTCTTCGACGATCATAATTAAAGAGCAAAGAGAGGAAAGTCCGTCTAGTTTGTGAATACGTCATTATCTTCCTGATACAAAAATCTTCACCAAGCCTTTGTAATTTCTGAGAAAATATGGAAGCTTGAAGTCACTAAGTAAGAATAATATAAAAAGAAATTCGTGAAGGAAACGAACTAAGACAGGATATTAGGCAGTGAGAGAACCAAACAAATAAAACGGGGGAAAAAATTCCAAAGAACTTTTGAAAGAAAAGTCAGATCCTCCTTTACAATGAGTTGATTAATTAAAATTTATGTTTCCTTTTATTTCCCATGTGCATGCAGGTTTTTGACAATTCTCTCTATAATAATATTATGGCTTATGAAACTAAGAGTCTAGCATCATTAACTTTCTTTTCTTCTGGCATTCTGTACAGAAATATTTTGTACAGCACTGCGCAGCTGGGAATGTGAATCTCCGGGTCGAAAGAGGGACAAATACAAAAATGTTAAGAAAGTAAATCTGATATCTGGCTGTGTCTGTTTAGAAAGATTTACCGGTATAGTATAATAAGCACAAGTTCAACTTGTCTACACTTTATTTTACTAATAATTTAATAATTCTCTTTCCTCTGACCTTGGTTGTGACGAGAAACATTGCTACGAATCATTAATTGCGCCTTTCCACGGATGACAAAGTTATTAATATGCACCACTTTTGTTTTTTGTTTTCTGTTTTTTTTGTTTTGTTTTGTTTTGTTTTGTTTTTTAAATTGTTTTACAACCATATTATCTTCTTTCTGCATCTCTCTTCCCTTTCGTTATCCAGGTTGCTCCAAACTTTGCCACAGATCACGGGAAACAACTCATCTGGAACATCTGGAAAATTCTTCCTGATTGTTCTCATTAAACAAGAGTGGGGAAATTAGATCCTTAAACTCGATTTGGAAAAAAAATACAAACAAAACATGTGTAGGGCTGTCCCTCATCGTTTAAATAAATCGTACATGACTGGTCAAAAATTTAAAGGATTTATTACAATACTACTAAGTCGTCATAAAATTGCTGTAATATCCTTCCACCCCCCCCCCCCCCCCCCCACTCTCTCTCTCTCTCTCTCTCTCTCTCTCTCTCTCTCTCTCGCCATAAAATTGCATTATGCCTCCTCTCTGAAATCTCCTTGAACAATTCATAGAAGCCATAAGAATTAGGGATTTTATATCACGAACACAGATCGCTTCAAACAGGGGGGAGACAGAGATGCGTATTGTTAACAGAATTAAATTCAAGCTTAGGAACGGACAAAGTGAATAATTAATATGACCTTAAATAACATCACTGAGCAAGAAAAGATCAAATCACTCAAGTCAGCATCAGGGTCAACAACTGGATGGCGTAGTATTCAGAAAAGGAGCAAACTCCACACGTCCTGTATAGCAACAACGACAGAGAGAAACTGGGAAGGATCGGCTTAGGTTATGGTCTGGTGCATCCAGCTTAATGCAAAGAAATCGGAGTGCATGATCATGATTCTAGGAAGAAAAAAATTATTTCTATGTTTAATACAATCAGTGAATTAGTGTGAAAATAAAAGGTTCATTTTTAAATGCAATATCACTTGCAAATTGATTTATCAGATGACATGTCGGCATAATACAGAAATATTTAATAAATAAATTGTCATATCCTTTAACACACCTTCAACAGTAATTATGAAGTCTTTAACAAAAATGAGCACGAATATGGACACCTGACAACATTCTAAAAACCTTAACTTGTATTTTATGTGCGGTCTTGCCTCCAAAATAATTGTTAGTGCTGAATACTAAAATAGAGAAAGACAGTGGAGATTAAAATGTATGTCTTAGAAACTTTGAACTGGTTTCTGAATGAAATAGAAACTAATTATAATCATGAAGAGAGAGAGAAGGGGCGGGGGAAGGAGGAGGGGAAGGGGGGTTGAACTTGGAAAGACGTTTCGGAATTGGAAATTGAAAATTCTTTTTTCCTTCCAAATTAAAAAAAAAAAAAATCATCTGGAAGATTCTTTGAAAACATCTACAAGAAAAAAGGGAGTAACACTATTATTTTTCATTTGTGAGTAGTAGTAGTAGTAGCAGTAGTAGTAGTAGTAGTAGTAGTAGTAGTAGTAGTAGTAGTAGTAGTAGTAGTAGTAGTAGTAGTAGTAGTAGTAGTAGTAGTAGTAGTAGTAGTAGTAGTAGTAGTAGTAGTAGTAGTAGTAGTAGTAGTAGTAGTAGTAGTAGTAGTAGTAGTAGTAAAAGTAATTGCAAAAGAAGCAAATATGAATAGGGATATATAAAGAGAAGAGGAGAGAGAGAGTCACAGAGAGAGAAAATAGAGAGATAGATAGATAGAGATAGAGAGAGAGAGATAGAGAAGAGACAGAGAGAGAAAATAGAGAGAGATAGATAGATAGATAGATAGATAGATAGAGAGAGAGAGAGAGAGAGAGAGAGAGAGAGAGAGAGAGAGAGAGAGAGAAGAGGGGGGATTGTTTGAAGAACGCTGGTTACTGTGTTCGGATATGTGTCATACATCATTTTGTGGTTAGAAGAACGATCGCCTGGTTTTCGCCTCTTTCTAACATTACCACCGTTTTATACTGGTAAAGAACTGTGAAAACTATCTTTTTATAGGATAGTATTGACAAATACAATTATCTTACATGCGAAAAAAAAAATTATTATTAGCTTCTTTGAATTAGCTTCAGCGAATTTCAATCCAACTAATATATTTTTAATATTTAAAAGAATTTTTTTTTATAATGTGAAACTTCTTTTATTATTTTTCATTAGCTCCATCGGTATCTTTCAAAATTTCGTTTTCTCAAATTTTTTACTTCTGTTGAATTAATTTCAGTGAAAAAAAAAAATCCAGAAAATTATTTTAAACTTCAAAAAAGTCAAATAAAGACTTTATTTTGTTGCAAACTTGATGTGAAGTGTATCTCAAGCTGAGTAATTCTCTGTTTGAACAACTACACAACAACCTGCTCTATGATATTGAAAAGCGATGCCTGTAACAGAGTTACGAGTGTTTCACCTTTGTATACATCGCATCTGAAGGTCAAGAAAAAAAAACCAAAACAAAACAAAAAAAAAACCTGTCCCAAGCAGGCCGGAGCCCCATCAATGGCAAATCTTACACGGTCCGTTCTCTATAGGACGATTTTATGAAGCAAGGTTTTTCGCGTTTTTCATGGCAGATTGCATGTACAAAAAGCAAAGTTAACTTCCCTTCTTATCTTCTCTCGTCAATCTTTTCGTGTAGATACAAAACAGATCGCTCGGAGGGTGAACTACTTTATGGAAAGGTAACTTTAGCCGAGCTTTTGTCCGAAATCGTCCGGTGAAAAGAGATGCCCGGCGGACAAACTAAAAAGAAACTTTCTTCAACTCTTAGAGAACTTCACAAATAGGACAAAAAAGGTTTGAGGGGAGGAAAGAGCCTTCTTATTAAAAAAAACAACAAAACAAGACAAAAGCAAAATAAAAATAAAAATTGTTTAGAGTGTCAAAGAAATCAAGTAAAACTGGGAGACGCAGAAGAGGATCTTCCTGGACAAGGAAAAAAAAATAATATTAATAACGAACTTTATTCGACAGATTTTGACATACGCTTTGAGGAATGTGAATACAAAAAAAAAAAAAAAAAAATCATTGCCGCAAAACTGCAGTGATTATAGAAGAAAAAAAGAAATGAAAACACGTTTTCTTTACGAAGACTCCACTTTACCACCTGTTGTTGACTTATCTTCTGGGTGAGACAACATTTTAATTCTTCCTCTTCCTCTTCCCCCCTATTTCCCCTATGGCATGATAACTTCCCCTACAGTTATTATTAACCAAGGCCTGCATTAGGGCTTGTGGTAAGGGAAACGTTCTAAAACGGTTGGCGTGTCATACACTGACAACACTGCTTTGCAGAGAAGATTCTTGTACTTGCCTTTGTGATAAGTTCCAAAGATCAAGCTCAAGAAAAACAAATGATAAAACCAGAAACCTTGAAACCAAAAAAAAAAAAAAGACTGAATCAATATGATTTTTTCCCAAAATCATTTTTTTTTTAAATTCTAAAGATCAAACTAAAAACATGTTTAAGGGTGCAAAAGTAATTATTTCGGTTGAACACTGAAATTCCACTCTATACCTACCAATGTGACCTTCATATAAATATCCCGTCTTTATCTCATCTCTACTAATTAACCTAATACAGTGGCATTCCAGCCATTTAGATAATAGTCTCAATTTTAGATTTAAAATAGTCGTTTTATTATAGGTATCGAATTAGAAATAAATCTTATGGGCAAAGGTTTGTACAGATCACTGTTTGGACTTCATTAATTTCATAAATCCTCAACTCTTAAAAGTCCAGGCATTCCTTCATACCATTCGATTCTATAAAGTTTCCAAGGTAGGAGCTCGGAGAATTAGTAATTGACATAATAATAATAATAATAATAATAATAATAATAATAATAATAATAATAATAATAATAATAATAATAATAATAATAATAATAATAATAATAATAATAATAATAATAATAATGGAGTAGCAAAGTGGTTATAGTTCCAAAGGAGAATTGAAATGAGTGGCCTCAAATTTCCTCATTTTCCGGACTGCAAGTTTAGCTATGATTTTCGAGCCAAAATAGCCAATTCTAGGAATGGACGTCACTGACTCGTCAGGAAATCCTATTTAGTAACTCCCCCACTTCTTCAGTCTCAGACTAGAAGCGTCATTAAGTTTAACCATGATACTGAAACTTTAGTAATGACATGACTGTGCTTTAACTAAAACTTTCTGATAGAGGATAAAATCGGCAAGAAAATTAAAACTAGACGCACAATTCAACTCTTACACCTGGGCAGATTATCAGCCTTGGTGTCATTATCATTTCTTTATTTCATTTCAGGCACTGTAAGTTTTGCGGAAAAAAAAAAGTAAGAAAGGAAACAGTGGCTTTTATTTAAACCAAGAAAAAGGCTGATTAGATGGGATTGAACTCGAACCTCTTCGTTATCAGTCCAACTCTCTATTGATCTAGCCATACACAATCACAAACAGCGCTCTTGAAATGAATATCTTTACTTATTAATATTCAGTTGTAACTTTTCTATCTGTTCACGTGACTGTCGCAGTTCAGTGAGTCATTATTGAATGGCGCGTCATGTTGTTCAATAGCGTGTCTATCTTTTTCAATAGGGTGTCTATCTTGTTCAATACGGTGTCAATGTTATTCAATAGGGTGTCTATGTTATTCAATGGGGTGTCCATGTTATTCAATGAACTGAATATGTTATTCAATGGGAGGTCTATGTTATTCAATGGGCTGTCTATGTTATCAAATGGGCTGTCTATGTTATTCAATGGGCTGTCTATGTTATTCAATGGGCTGTCTATGTTATTCAATGGACTGTCTATGTTATCAAATGGGCTGTCTATGTTATTCAATGGGCTGTCTATGTTATCAAATGGGCTGTCTATGTTATCAAATGGGCTGTCTGTGTTATCAAATGGGCGGTCTGTGTTATCAAATGGGCTGTCTATGTTATCAAATGGGCTGTCTGTGTTATTCATTGGACTGTCTATGTTATTCAATGGGCTGTCTATGTTATCAAATGGGCTGTCTATGTTATCGAATGGGCTATCTGTGTCATGAAATGGGCTGTCTATGTTATTCAATGGACTGTCTATGTTATTCAATGGGCTGTGTATGTTATTCAATGGGCTGTTTAAGTTATTTATTGGCCTGTCTATGTTATTCAATGGGCTGTCTATGTTAATCAATGGACTGTCTATGTTATCAAATAGGCTGTCTATGTTATCGAATGGGCTATCTGTGTCATGAAATGGGCTGTCTATGTTATTAAATGGGCTGTCTATGTTATTAAATGTGCTGTCTGTGTTATTCAATGTACTGTCTATGTTATCAAATGGGCTGTTTATCTTATTCAATGGGCTGTCTATGTTATCAAATGGGCTGTCTATGTTATTCAATGGGCTGTCTATGTTATTCAATGGGCTGTCTATGTTATCAAATGGGCTGTCTATGTTATTCAATGGGCTGTCTATGTTATTCAATGGGCTGTCTATGTTATTCAATGGACTGTCTATGTTATTCATTGGGCTGTCTATGTTATTCAATGGACTGTCTATGTTATTCATTGGGCTGTCTATGTTATTCAATGGGCTGTCTATGTTATTCAATGGACTGTCTATGTTATTCAATGGACTGTCTATGTTATTCAATGGACTGTCTATGTTATTCAATGGACTGTCTATGTTATTCAATGGACTGACTATGTTATTCAATGGACTGTCTGTGTTTTTCATAGGGCTGTCTATGTTATTCATTGGGCTGTCTTTGTTATTCAATGGACTGTCTATGTATCGGCCTGCTGGGTTCTGCTGGTCATTATGGGTGACCGTGGAGTAGAGTGCCTGGCTAGGGATCTCACAGTGTAGTCGATACTTGACCGAAAGTCATTTGAAAGAGGAATAAGTCTAATGTTTCCAACTCCGCTAGATCTAATGAGGGCTCGCACTGTGATATACATGAAAATTATTTCTAAATAACTGTGTTATAGACGAAAATCCCATCTGTCCAACTCAAAAAACAAAACAAAAAAACAACATCAAAAAAACAAAACAAAAAAAACAAAAAAAACCATAATGAATTGCAACATGCCTCTCTCTTAGAGAGTGATATCAATCAGCAAGCCTATAATTGTAACGTATTCCCAGATTGTAAGAAAGATATTCTGTATTCCAGAAAATATGAGTTCTCTCTTAAGATGCTAATCTTTCGGCTTGGGTAGACACAAATTAATTTCCAGATGCCAGTAAACTGTAAGTTGTGAAATAAACTAATTGAATATTCAATAAATTTATTTACTTTTCCCACGAAATATTTTGTTTTCAAATCCCATAACAAACGTACCGGCCAGACATGCTGTAACTAAGGGCTCTGCCATTTCATGGTCGGCTGCCACAATTATAGAAGATATGTTGCAGGTTTTGTGTGTGCGTGTGTGTGTGTGTATGTCGCTTCATAACCATCAAGCGGGATATAATCGGCGCTCCACACATCCGGGGCCTGTGTAAAAGAAAAAATGAGGACAAGTTAATTGTTTTTTCCGCTTCAACCGGGGTTATGTTGATCTGAAAACTCAAAGATGTGGCTAATATAATAAAAAATAATTGTAGCTGTCTTTTTCCTTTCTTGACACTTCTTTATGCAGCAAACTGTGGCGTAGGAATTTGCCTGCACATTAAATTTTTTTGACTGATGATATTCAGATTGTACCCTGCTCGAATTTGCCTTGATTTAATTACGGGGTAAAAAATAAATAAAAAGGGTAGCGGCATTTCTTACGTTTGAAATAGAGCTCAATTCTATCCACTATAATATCAAAGACTGTTCTATTCTTTACGTGTTAGTCTAGCCGGCTAACGATATCCTGGTCCTAAACATAATCTTAATCCGGTGCTGTCTTCTAGAATAAGTAAATGAGATAATCGTGCTGAATCTGTTTATCCAAGACCTGCAAGATAAGATAGATTTCTTTCTATATAACAAACATTTGATCTCCTTTTGGAAGATGACACCTACAATTGAAAACTTCAGGATAGTCTGCACGGAAACCTCAAGACTTAGTCTAGATTATTCTTGCGTCACCTACACTGAAATTTTAAGAGAATTGTGAAGGTGAGAAAAGACTACACGATTATTTAAAAAGGTATATAAAAGGAAAAAGGAAAATAAAAATAATGACTCGAAAAGAAGTTGTTGAAACAATTTTCAAAATTTACTCCACCCAAAAACTCCACCAAGTCTAATCCTACCTTTAAAGCTGTGCATTAATGGCGCAAAGTGTCGTCTGCAAGCAGCGCGACAAACTTATCCTCTACCTGGCATAAGTCACGGTTTGCCAAGAAAGCTGCGAGAAAGCCAAAATCCCTTGCGGCTTCAAATTTCCGATACTGGAGACACAGGTCTGAGCTTAACAATTTATTTACACAATAGAAGAGAAACTGAAGTAAAAGATAACCAGGACTCCTACCTGTTAATCCCTCCGATCTAGATTAACTTACCTGGCGAAGATCTTGAAGATAGAAGAGGGATTAACAGGAGACATAAAGAGAAAGGAAATGAGATGTTCCTTAAAAAATAAAAATTCACCACGAACCCTCTATGCCTAAAATGTGACACAAAAAAAAAATTAAAAAAAAAGGGGTTAAAAAAAAAAACCACTGGAAAAATGATCTTTTTACTGCAGCCAAATAGGCCTATTTAAAATAATTCTTAAACGGCTCAATGAGTTTTGCAGTTTGGATTCTCTCTCTCTCTCTCTCTCTCTCTCTCTCTCTCTCTCTCTCTCTCTCTCTCTCTCTCTCTCTCTCTCTCTCTCTCTCTCTCTCTCTCTCTCTCTCTCTCTCCCTCTGTCTCTCTCTCCCTCCCTCTCTCTCTCTCTCTCTCTCTCTCTCTCTCTCTCTCTCTCTCTCTCTCTCTCTCTCTCTCTCTTGGACACTGGTTTTGCTCCATGAGAAAAATCTGTTAGGATCGAAAGGGATATTTTAGGAAAAGAAATAGATGAGAGTTTTTGGCGCAGCCCTTTCTCATCGCTTAAAACGTACGGACAAAATCTACTCACCCCCTAAAGCCAAAATTATCTCTATTGTGTTTATTCTTGGTGCACAATTAATAAGCACCTTCAAATAGTAAGAAAAAAAGGGGAAAAAAGAAAAATTACACGTATCTCCTTCGAAACCTAGTTAGAATAATCATTAATTCGATGCTATTTTGACCTTTTACGTTAGAGACTGTGACCTTGACGTGAACAATGTGAGCTAGGTCTACCTCTATACCTCATATTTACTAGAAACAATTACGAGCGCGCTATAAAGATAGCTAGACTGGTGAAAAACAGACGGTATCTGTCAGGTAAAATAATATTGTACCCTCTCCTTGATCTATACAATCATAATTATAAAATGTATCCCTAATATCGCATTCTTTATCTCAAGAATAGTTTTATGTTAGTAAGTTGCTCATAATTTGTAGGGAAGATGAATAGATTAGCGTCATGTTCACAAACAAGTAAAACACGGCGTTACTGTCTTGTTCGAAAGTGAAAAAAAATCCCAGTTTTGAGGTCTTGAGATAATAATCAATTTTTCTTACCTAAACTTACAAGTCTAATAGAAAACCTTAAAGCAACTTAGTGTTCTGGAGCTAGCTAAGTTAAAAAAAAAATAAAAACAATTTTATGAAATTTCTTTCATCCATGCCGTCGAAATTTGTAATATTGTATAGGCCCTGCTAGGTTCTAGTTTGAGATTTTTGTCTTTCAATGTCAACCAGATATTGTCAGAGATCAATCTTCATGCGAACTTTGATTTACCGGTGTTGTTTCATCACAATAGTTCAGCAATACATGACTGAATTTTTAGCTGCCCTGTTCTGTCCGCACAAAGTCTCGTTTAGAATCTAAGCTTCAGAGTGCATTCTAATCAAAAGAAATTCTATATATTATAAATTGCGCTTTATTTTGAGGTAAAAATTTAGGAGGTCAAAATCTTCTATGTCAACTGGCGTATTGTTAAAAACTAAAAGTAATATGATATCTTTTCATATTCATTTAACGTTTGTTGTAATGACCAGGCTTAGTATCTACTTAAAAAAAAATCATTACAAGAGATTTCGAAAACCTGACCTGATATCGCAAGTAAAATCTTTAAATCTTAAAATAATAATTGATGGAAACAGTCTTTTATAATAATTTAAAATTTTACTCCACCCCTGTTTTATTCTAGCACACACTATGTCTAGTTGCAACGCTGGGCTTATGTTCTCCTGTGTTGATTTGCCTGTCTCATTAACCCCGTCCTCCCATTCCCTCCCTCGCCACTTAATATCCCTTATCTCCCTCTTCCACTCCCACTTTTACCAATTCATTCTTCCTCCCTCCCTCAGCATGCCTCAAAGTTTTGGCCACCACTCTAAGCCATGTATTTTTTTTTTTTTTATTTTGCACAAAAGATAGGCTAGCGCGACCATTTAAAGATCTTGATCTCAATATTTTTCTGAGTGCTTGACTTCGTGTCCATGAGAAGCCCAGGTGTATTAAAATACGCTTTTTAATCCTCTGTCTGTCTGTCTGTCTGTCTGTCTGTCTGTCTGTCTGTCTCTCTCTCTCTCTCTCTCTCTCTCTCTCTCTCTCTCTCTCTCTCTCTCTCTCTCTCTCTCTCTCTATCTCTCTATCACTTTCCCTGTCTCTCAGCTGCGTAAGTGGAAACCAGAGGGAACGATTTATATCTCTGAAGTAAAGCATAATCAATTAGAATAAACCAGCCTATAATTATATGATAATGTGCAACAAACAGAAAAAAAGTGAAGAGAGAGAGAGAGAGAGAGAGAGAGAGAGAGAGAGAGAGAGAGAGAGAGAGAGAGAGAGAGAGAGGAAGCAATATGTATCTCTTTGTATCCCCCTCTCCATGTACACCCTTTCAACTTTTTCACTCCTGAGAGAATGTAGAATTCTGTGTCCTTACTCTGTGATAAAATAAGCCCGCCCAAGAAAGTATCATTATACTACTATCTAACTGATATCTATCTTCGTTTCCTTTTCAATGGCATTAAGCCCAGCGCCGAGCTAAAAACTTCGCTTTTCGCGGCCCCTCACCCAACCCTATCTCCAACAACGGCGTTTTCCTCCCCTCTCAATATTGTTTCTTCCAAACTTTAAGACTATAAATTACAGAGGAGAACACCCAACATTACCTCCAGCGATTTGACCAGGAGGTGAAAAGACTGCGTATCGAATTTCCACGATCTCATTTTAGGCATGAGTTCGACTCTGGATCATTCTGGAGTTCTATATGGAAAGGCCGCGGAGGTCGAGGGAATTAAGTCATAATCCACCTGCCCATCGCTTTTCAGTTCAAATTTAGATGTTTCACAGATTAGAGTATAGAAATATTTCAGGCGTGTTTTGAGTGAGGCCTGGAAAGGAAAAAGGCTGGGAGTTCTTCAGGAGTAAAGAAATAAAACAGTGCTGGAGGAAAAACGTATTATTTTGTTGAAATGATTGTTATGTTCTGCTTAAACAAAAAATGAAAACAGGAGAAAAAAAAGCTATGTTTTAAAACTATACAGTAACTACTTTAAACTCTTTAAAAACAACGACCCGTCACAGTTCCGGAAATGATTCCAAGGGCTCTTAATTTAAAATGTTAATAAAATGCTGGTGAAGATTTTTGAATGATCACTTACCGAAGCAATAGAATAATACAAAACCGCTTTAGATTACTAGTTATTTAATTAGACGAATCAAACACACACACGATTGCAGATGGAATATTGATGAAAGAGTTTTCAACTTACTTTTAGGTTTCACAACAGGAGGGACAATGATGTGAGAAACGGTAAATATAATGAAAACTGCTACTACTAAAAACATCATCATCCACAACAACTACAACAACAGCAACAGCAACTGTTACAAAAGCGACGACCGAAGTAACCGCTGCAGCTGGAGTGCAAATTCATACAATGAAAACCTGTAATCATCTAACCAGAAAAATTCCTATGGGATTGTTATTTTATATATCACAAGAGATTGCATCAATGGTTAAAAAACATTGGTTTAAAAACAAGGTTTTAAAAAAATAAAGAGATTGATAAAAATTAAAAGGAAAACGCTGGAAAGACAGAAGACAAAGGGGTACGAAACGTGGTGTAACAATTTCACGTCCTTTAAATTAATGTTTCATGAACCTACTTCCTATAAAAGGGGAAATGTGAATTCATGCTGCAAGTTCAACATTAATTAAAAAATTATGCACATTTCTTGCAATTTCCACCCCCTCCCAAAATCACCCCATAATTATGAATTCTCCCAATCCCCTCTCCCACCATTTTTCATTACTTTTTTATCCTCTTGCTCTTATTGTCTTATCATAGCGTACATTACGTATCACGTTTAGATATCACTACGTCTCTACTAGCTCTACACTCTACTCTCTGCCTCGCGACTGCCCCTCCCCCCAAAAAAAAACAAAAAACAACAACAACAAAACAAACGAAAAAACCAACACACAGACACACCTCCCATATAATTATAAACTTCTTCTCCACAACCGTATCCACCATCCTACTCTACTCTAGTTCTCTACCTCTCAACCTATTGCTCCTCTAATTCTCTGCGTCATCCTCACTCAAAATCTTCTCTTCAGTTTGTAATACAACTCCTCTTCTTTCTCCACACACACACACTGTCTGTCTATCTCTGTCTTTGTCTTACACCTCTGTCTCTCAACCCCTCTCCTTCTCCTTCTCCCTCAGCATTTTCAAATATTGCACAAAAATCTTACACGCGGTTCAACTCAGACTGTATTCTCAAAATAAAAAAAAAAAATAGCCTCATTTTACATCTGTGACAGATAGCATCGAAATGGGCTCCAGAATTAATAAAAAAAAATTCTTTTCATAATTGTATAAAATACAGTAATTATCCAAAGCAAAGATCCTTAAAAAAAAAAAAAGAACAGAAAGGGAAAAAAATGCTCAAGAGGCGAACCCAGCCGAAAGGTCCACACTCATAAAGCCCGTATAAATCATTTTCACTTGTGCGTACATTTCGCGTATATTTGGCTCGGGGTATCAGTTTACAAACCTCCCTCTGAGCTGCCTTTTTACAGCAAGCTCCATGTCACCGAACAATATCATTCCCCACTGGCCATTGAAAAGATACGGAGTTTAAAACCCCCGGTATTTTTATTTTTAAAGACCATGTGAAGTGTAGCGAGAAGATAGTAAGGAAACCATAATTATCTGCGGCTCGGTTGGAATGACAATAGACGGGTCTCTATCGTCATGCTTTTGGAGAAACTGGAAAGAAAGTGAATTGAGCGAGACATGACTGTAATGATTCTACGTGGAGTGTAATTGATGATTTGTGGCGCCGTTAGACGGCTCGTAAGTAATGGGTTTGAAGGTTGGACGCAAGTTGAAAACACGATTTGGATTATAAGTTGATAAAGAAAGTTTAAAGAGAGATAATGCATACGAAAAAAAAAATCTGTAGGAGGAAATATTCTTGTGGTTTTGAATGAAATAAAAGGAGTTTCAATAGACTTGTAAGAAAGCAAGAAAGGGTCATGATTTTTAGACATTTTATGTCGTTATTTTCCTTAAATGCAGGTACATTTTTTGTGGTTTTATCCTGAAAAGAAGAAAGTTATTTATCAAAATATTACTTTTCAAAAAATCATCGAAATGATAATCTGAAACATGATTGATCGGGGGAAAATATTGATAGATAAACAAATAGATTTATAGATAAATGTGTAAGTAGATAGATGGAGAGATAGATAGTTAGATTGATAGATAGGTAAATTGACATAAGATGAATAAAAAATGAATAGAGAGGAATGAGCGTACGTTGGTAGATAGGTAGTCAGGTAGGTAGATAGATAGATAGATAGACATGCGTATTGATAAGGAGATAAAAAGAGCGAGAGATAGAAAACCTGTCCATTAAGAAATAAAGGTAGAGAGAGAGAGAGATATACAGAGAGAGAGAGAGAGAGAGAGAGAGAGAGAGAGAGAGAGAGAGAGAGAGAGAGAGAGAGAGGGAGAGAGACAGAGACAGAGACAGAGAGAGACAGAGACAGAAACAGAGACAGACAGAGACAGAGACAGAAACAGAGACAGAGAGAAAGAGCTAAGGATAGAATGTATGCCTCTTTGTATTGCTGTAATTATGTGTGCTTTTTGCACAACAATTTCACAAAAGCATGCAGAAGTTTCAAAAAGACGCTCAAGGGTTTCTGCACTTAGATCTAGATCTAGATGTAGATACCTTTATATAATCACATCGCGTGAAGAATGAGAGAAAGTTCTTAAAGCACTTTTATCATGCAGCGAAGTTGCTGAAATGTAACGAAACATACATTGTTCTCATTTAGAACATGCAGCCAAGACTGATGATTAATTTCTATGAACTTAAATAACAGCTTTTGAAATCTTTAGATTCATCTTTACAATTTTACATTTCTTTAGTTTCAGAGGATGTTTTCTCATTGCTCCTTGTCATTGCACTTGACTTTCGACACGCTCCTTGATCATATGAAGGGAGACACTTGCTTTTTTATTTTTATTTTTACTCCTTTTTTATGTTTTCAGCTCTGAATATCTTCCCTGTAATCAAAGAGACTGAAAAAAAAAAAAAGTAAAAGTACATTAAATCATTTTAGGGGCAGCAAGACGGAGTTCCCACTGTTTGTCCTCATTATCTTTTTACCTAATATAAAACAAGACGCCATCGTCGAGTTAATTTTTGACGAAGAAAAACTAAAGGGATGTAACTGTTGGGCAACTTAAGTAACGCTTTACTCAGGTTTTGACTTACTTGCAATATAACGCGGCCGAAAATGACGAAAAGAGGAGAAAAATTGATGTCACTTCCGAGTAAAAACGCTTACTTACTGATTCTAAACAAAGTATCTTCCAACTCAACTCAACAGCAAGATTATCCCCTATTTTTGATACGTATTGATAAACGTAAAATCACCTATTGACGATCCTAACTCAATGCTTTTAGCATAGTTAAGTTCTAACGCATCTATTAATACCGGCCTTACAGTGTAAGAATCAATGACAGGACAATGTCGCTCATGTGGTCAGGACTGGTATGAGCAAAACACACGGGTGCCACATATCTTTGTCGGTGGCGCGCTAGGTTCACAGTACAGAGGTACGTGGTTCGATTCCTGGGTGGACTAAATGGATTGTGGTGAGGTCGGATCTCAACTAACTAGTCCTATCCTAATAGTCTATGTGACTCTAGAGGTTGTTAGTGGCTGCCCCCACGCTCATTAAAGGGGTCCCATTTTTGTTACAGAAAACGAAAGTATTGGTTGAATCGAAGAGTACTCGAATAGTCGATTACATTGATACCAAACTTGCTAGGGTTTGTAGCAGTGAAGTTGGAGATATAGAGGCTCAAACTTCAGGTTTTTTAGGCCTTCTTAGGAAAGTTTTGGAGAATTTTGACTAGCATAGTCTCAATTTTCTGATAATTTTGCTTATTTTACTTATTTTTTTCAATGTTAGATGCTTGGGAGATTGTTTCATAAGATGTTAGACTTGAATTTTTGATTAAAATTAAAAAATCGATATTTTAAAGGTAAAATATAAAAAAAAAACGACCTGAGCGACTACATGGATGGCCTTAAACAGTTGCGGCCCAAAAAGGCTAATTTATCTAGAGAGAGTGCCAAACCAGAATAAAATCAACCAACCACCAAGAGTAAAACTCACCATTGGGATATAGCAACTAAGAGGTGATTTTTGCTCTAAAGGTCTGATGACTTAGAACCAGCTGTGACGTCACACGTTTCTTCACCAAACAAATTACAGATTGAAGGCTCGTCAACACAATAATTATAAGTAAACCTTAATGTTATGGTTTATCGGAGTCTAACCGTAATAGTTTAGGGATCGCTTTAATTCAAGTCCTCTTTAATCACTCTTAGATCTAGCTTAAATGAAACAGAAAAAAACAAAACAGGCAGTTATCCCTTTATATGATACCGGTGCAGCGTGGTAATGATTCTAATAATATAATTATAACAGGCGCGTCTTCATTGAGTTCATCAAGAGGAATCGTGATACGTAAATCTTTTTCTCGAAAGAAATCTGGTTTAGGGGGATCAAGAAAAGTTATTTTGAATGCGGTTCGGAAAAGATAAAAATTAATGCTGAAATTGGCTAACGTTTTGTCTGATTGATTGTGGGGAAAACATTGTTCCCATTAACCTTTATTTTGTTTTTCAGTATAGAGACTGTTATCTTGAAAATAATCAATGCAAGGGCAGGGGCATGATAGCTCTTTCCTTCACTTTAGTACGACTTTTGTTGTCTATTTTTTTTTTTATTCTCGTTTTCAAACCGAATGCATTGAACTGCTTACAGAATAGGAATAATTAATTAACTTTGTAAATATCAATCTACTTATTGATCCTTTAATATAAATCTTAAGTAAGTACAAATGAAATGAATTCCTTCAAAGATGTACACCTCTTGGTACTTTTCAAGTGTATGTATCGCTTTATAATGAGGATTTAGAAAGAATCTAAATACTATGGATTGAGGAAGTTAAGAGTAAGCTTATTTTTCAATCTTTATAATTTTATCCTTGTCAATAAAGCCTTCAATTGATGGAATTTCCAAAACATTTTAGCTTTTGGAATTATGGACTTTTTGTGGCATTTTCAAGGTCGTAATAATGATCTCCATAGTTATCAAAATTGTTATAACTTCCCTTAAACCAGTAAAAGTTTTGATTTTGTCAATCTATTTACGGACCAGACTGAGGCCCCTAACTAAAATCTCGTAAAATTTGAACTCATTTGACAAAGAAATGAGAAAGCCTGTGAGTTTACAAACAAATCTATCTGAAACCCTTATTTATTTATTTAAGCATTAAAGAGAATATTTTCATTGAAAAGGCTCTTTGAAACGCAGTCCTCCAATTATAAAATTGATGCATATTCACACCTGGATGGCACGTGCGAATATTTTCCCATGAAGTGGAGCATCCTCCATCAAGATTCGAACAAAGGAATCTCAAATTCGGAGTCAAGAGCTCTATCACAAAAGCACAAACACTTTAGCTGAGGCACTAAGGACGTGTAAAAATTATAATGAGCTACTTTGAGAATTTTTACTCTTGGGGTTAATCTCATGTTGAGCGCAACTTTTTTTGATTTCCTGAACAAGCATTACTAATCCTAATAATCAAGGCGGGTGCGACTGATTATTGCAATTATCGACTCTGTTATCGTCTGAAACCTGTAAATTAAGTGTTAAAATATTGAGCGTCTAGTGTCGGTTGATTATTCGCCCAGTTTAACATTTTAACACAGTCAATTTCACGATTTGCACCGACTAACTGGTAGTGCATGACTGTTACTTAAATACACCGTTTTTTCGTAATTTTTCCACCTTTGAGAATCGACTCTGACAAAGAATTCGGAAATGTTGAGGGATTCAGGACTATCTTGCACTGTCTCGAAGATAATCCTCTTAAACTCGGAATCATGACAGATTCCCCGATAACATTGATTTCGGTTTAGCTACTCTTGTGGTAATTCTCGCCCATGGATTTTATAGCATAATTACTGTAATCCCTGGTAACTATTTCCATAGTTCGCACGGCAGAAAGTCGACTTCACTAATAATATAATTATGAGAAAAGTGTGATTGTTTCAAAGATCATTAGGAGCCAGACTTCATCATCATCGCATTTTATTTTAAATCAAACACTGAGTAACCTCTATTCTCATAGCTCATGATGCCGATTCTGATCAAGGTTGTCCTCTTTTCTATACCGACAGGACACCTTTGCCGTCGAGTCACGATAAACCATTGATCATGTAGAACCAGTTACTCAGAGTGTTGCTAAGCGCAGATCACAATGACTTTCTCTCACTATTAATTTTGATTTTCAGCCTCACGAGCTCTCCCGATCTGCCGCTGGGTGAGATCAACTTACAGGAATCTGCTTTGACCAATCTGCTACCTTAAAGCCACGGTGTCTTCCTAGGGATCTTCTCTCTCTCTCTCTCTCTCTCTCTCTCTCTCTCTCTCTCTCTCTCTCTCTCTCTCTCTCTCTCTCTCTCTCTCTCTCTCTCTCTCTCTGTGGCATCTCTTTTATCTTTCTCTCCATTATTGTTTTCTTCCTAATGGTTGGAGCTCCTTAAATTGTTCGAAATATCAGAATACCTTATATTTTCCAACAGCTGCTGTTGCTTCTAAATAATTCTTTCCTTTAAGATTTTTTTCTGACCTTCTTTTGCTTTCCATTAAATTCAGGTCTCTCTCATAATCTATTCGTAGAGAGCGATATTGACGCAAAGCAGTCAAAAGGGCATAAGAATAAATTTCTTGTTTTTATGGCGCTTTAGACGATAATACCGTTGATACTATTAGGAAATGCAGGGTTACCTATCTCGTCCTTTAGAAGCCTTCCCTCGCATCGACCAGAACAAGGAAGGATTCAGATAAGGGACCCATTTCTTTTATTTTTTTTTGTCTTTCCTCATTCATCCATTTTTGTCTTTAATTTGTCGTGGAAAAAAAATAGATCTTTAACTCTCGATAAAAATTTAGGAGATAAAACTATTTAAAGATATCTTCAGGACAGTCATTATGCATAAATGTTTTTCCCCCTCTTTAAAAGAACTACTTTGAAAATAGATATAGAGCATTGAAGGGCGCACTTTGGTCTAAGAATGGACACTCTACTTCTGGACTATAAAGTTAGGGATTCGAATCCTTTCTCGGCTAGGCTGCGAGGTTAAGTACTAAACAATGAACAGCTTTCATAGCACATTTCTTCAACCTACACTGTTATTGTCAGAATTGCCCGACTAGGTACAGCTATGTACAGGCAGTGTAGATCCTGTCAGAACTAGCTGCTGCTCCTTTGTGAGTTAAGAAAGATAATTACTTCCGTCGTGATCTATAAGACTAAAGTGTTTGTTGGATAAAGCAAGTCCACAGCAAGATAAGCTGGGACTTTCTGGTATCTAAAACAGTCATGTACGCGTCGAATAGGGCGAAACGGAAATGATGCTCCAAGCTCACCAATGGCGTTCTTGGAAACCTTCCGCAAAAAGTTATGATCACCTTAGTCTGAGCCAGCCTTCAACTCTAACTCTTTCAATACTGTAACATATTTTTAAAGTAAACAATAAAAATCCGGTAATCAAACTTAATAGGCCTAGCCTAAATTTACACAACTCTTAATGGAAGTCAGAAGAATTCAACTTACTGAAGAAGATAGAACGAAAAACCCAAGATGTCAAATTCTGTCCTTTAGCAAGGAGGAAGGGGGGAGGACTGGGGAGGAAGGGGGGAGATAGGGGTTTAGAGAAACTATTGGAAACATAGTGTCATATTAGAGTCCGTTCTAATACCGCATAAGCAATCTGCTTGACGTTATCTCTATCCCCTGGTACTTGAAATAAGGAGAGTGGGGTTTCATATTCCCCCTCTTCTCCATCAAAAGATAATCTCGCTCTAACATGATGAGAAGTTCTGAGTCGGCGAAAAGGTGTGGGGGAGAGAGAATGAATAGCAAAAGAAAACACAAACAACAGAGATTTAGATGGGATCACCAGCGTGAACTCGGAGTGTAAACAAATTGTTCAGCTAGTTGGTCATTGCGCTTCCGTTTTGATTTTGCTGTCAGTTTATGTGGGAGGTTCAGAGCCCTCGGAATTACTGGTTTCCTTTGTTCTTATCAAAGGTGCCAGTGCAGTAGTGCGACCCAAGATACCCGAGACCCATGAGCTCGGAGGAGAGGGATTATTGTCAGCACAATTTTACTACTGATAGTGATAGGCGCTCTAGAAAATAAAGGGGGCTTTTTCGGTTTCACGCCTGTGTATACATGCAGTATTTAACATGCCATGAATCTGTCGAGGAACGGGTGTATCGAACTGAAAAATTAATCGCATAAATAAAACAAAATAGGAAAAAAAAAATGAAACGGTGAGGGTCCTTGCTTTAGACAGTGTTAAAGAAAAACAAAGTACCATACGAGTTATTTAGAAAATTCTAAATCTTCATGTAAACTAAAAGATAAGGCAATCATAACCACAAAACTAGATTGTAAGAGAAAGAACAGATGCAGGAAAAGTGAAAGAAAAACAATTTTCGACCGCATTTTTTTTAGTTTTACAGCAATACCAACATTTGTCACCAATTATATTGAAGTTGTAGAGGAAGTATTGTTGCAGCGGAAGGATCCCTAAATCGTCTATGACTCATCTATTGCTTAAAAAATTCACCTGGAACTCTATGTCCCGAAACTAGATAAGTATTACAGATCCACATCATTGTCAGGATAATTTACTTAACTTGTGGGTAGCAGTTATACTAAACATGACTTAATTTCCATAACGCGATATCCCGTTCACGATTAAAAGATGTGAAAAGAATTTTAAAATAATGGCTGAATGAGCTCAGGGACGCCAAATTATATTATACTGCATTGAAACACAACAAAATTTCTGTTAAAAATAGATTTTTCTACTTAGAGGAAGAGGAGGTAGATGGTTGATTCGATAATCGAGATTCCATCTAAAAATTTAGAAATGCCATGTTATAATATCTATGCGTTCCGTTTTTTGGGGTTCGTCTTGCTACATTTAACCACTTCATTTTATTTAAGAATTTAAGTCTAGACTCAAACATAATCATAAAAGGCTGCACAAGTTTAAAAAATTTAATAAACTTAGCTCGAAGCAGTGAGATATAGATTTGGATTTAATCAAAGCTTATTTATTATAGTTAAGTACGTAGACTGTATTTTGAAGGTCCTACGCGAACCTTAAGATTAAATCTGATTCTTTTGTTTCATTTACGCATTTTCTAGATCTAGAAATTCATAGCAAATTAACTTTGAATACCGTTGGAAGTGATAGATCTATAAAACCACTTGCCATAAATATTTTCGTCCATGCTTTAATTAGAATAAACGGATGGGTTAAAATTAATTTTAGTCTGCCGGCCAAATCTTAACCCTGCCGGCAAAACTGTATTTAGAACTTGATCTGGGCTTAGGCAATTTAAATATAGACGGACACGAGTCTGAATAATAATAACAAAAAAAAACCATTATGAGCAGGTGATAACAGACAATGCAGTAATAATCATTATTCCCAGAAGTCGCCGGGTGGTGCATTTTAGTTTATTATTATTTGAAAATTGCTTTTTGGATTTTCGATTAAAAAAAAAACAACGACACCATCATAATGTTTTTTAAAGATTCATTTTTTCCCCTTTTTATTTATTTATTTATTTTTATTTTTTTTTATTTTTTTTTACAATTATTAAACTGTAAGATAGGTTAGACTAAAATGTTTATTCAATATGTTGTCAAGATAACTGTCCGTTTTAATTCTCATAGTTTTCTGATTTAAAAAAAAAAACAATATTAACTGAACTTAATACTATGCCATGCGCTGCAAATTTACCGGTAATTGATCTTGTCGCGAAAAAAAAAAATAATATTGGTCCCGGCAGAAATTTCCCAGAATTCTGTCATAATGTTAATGTTTTTTTTTCCGTTGAAAGAGTCATATTTTGAGGTCTTTGTTAAAGTTTAAAGTGAAATGTGAATACGTAAGACAGTGCCTAGGGAACCTTTCTGATTTTCCGAGCACGATTAGTAGGATTAAAATTATTTAGCTAAAGATATGAAAAGAGACATGTAAAAGAGAGAGAGCGGGAGGGACCAGAAGAGAGAGAGAGAGAGAGAGAGAGAGAGAGAGAGAGAGAGAGAGAGAGAGAGAGAGAGAGAGAGAGAGAGAGAGAGAGAGAGAGAGAGAGAGAGAGGAAAAGACAAATAGACAGACAGGAACAAGACTTGAAAATTCAAAGATAAAGTTAGTAATGATGATTATCATAAAAAAAATTAATGAGTCTGTAGTGCAAAGAATTGATGCAAAAGGCAAAACCATGACTTTTATTCAAAACCTTAAAAACCCCTTTGTCAATTTCGTAGTTGGACAATTTATGGAGCTTGAAATAGAAACTGAGCAGGATAAAACTCTTAAAAAAACAGGTAAGATAAGAGGATAATTACAAATAGTGAAAGAGTGTTAGGAAGAAAGAGAAAGAGAGGAGGATAAGTAAAGTAAGAAAAAATGAAGGACGGGAGATTTAAATTTAGGCATTGGGAATGGGATGGATAAACAAACAGTGACTGGTACCAGTTACTGCGCAGAAGGATTGGAAAGCTATGTTATATGAAAGTCAAGATAGCGAATCTGAAACTAAGAGGAATATAGAGTGCTCTTCTCCTGCTTTCTAGATGGTGCTTGGGGACATGCAAAAGTAGGAAAGAGCAATCAAAGATAAACTGAAGATTTCTTTTTCTGGGCTCAGCTATGCCAAAACGAGAAGAGCGAGAAAGTTTTGTCGTCCTGATAATTTCGTAAGTGAAAGAGGGAAGTGTTAGAGATAAGATGGACTTATCCTTGCGTCCTGTTTGGAGTGTAAGGTCAACTAAACGCTACATTCGGTCTTGTAAAAGTCAAGATATTTTAGAGGAGAAAATAGGATTAATATTAATTTTGCCATGATAAATATCCCACCTTTTTATGATGTATTTAGGAGCCGCCTTTCATACAGTTTTCATTTTTCTTCATTTATCACCATTATTTTTCTAAGTATAGTACTAACAGTCTATTAATCTAACTGGCTTTTTTAAATGTATCTCACAAAATTACCTATCTATCGATATCTATGTATCTGTTAATCTCTTCATCTTCTTTCTGTCTACATATTCTCAATCTATCTATTCTGTCTTTCTCACTCTATCTCTCTATATAAATCACTACCTATCTATCTATTTATCTAATGTAGTGATTTAAAATGGTACTAACATAGTGAATGAAAGTGCTCACCAATAAGGATCAGGATTAATGATTATGAAAGGCCATGCCATGACACTATATCTATTTATCTATCAATCTATTTTATTAACTATTGTCCTGTTAATTTATCTATTTATCGGCCCATCTATCGAACGATCTATCTATATATCTTTGTCACTATCTATTTATCTATACATCCATCTATTTACCTTCAAAACTATCTATCTACCTCACTATCTATCTATCTATATATCTATTTATCTATCTATCTCACTATCTATGTATCTAAAAGTGTTAGACTTGGATTATGATGTTGCCAAAATGTACCAGGTTTTAATATTCATAAACCCGTTTCGCAAAATACTTTTGCATTAAATAACTTCAACACCCTTCAAAACTATTGTTAGCTCTGTAGTACAAAAACTTATAGGTGACCAAATTCAAGCCCAACAAAGATAACATGCAATATCGCAAGAAGGCAAATGGATGCTGTCCAGCAAAATAACTTTTGCCTATGATTTTTTGGTAGAGCTGATCGAGTTACAATTTTCTTACAATAAAATTAAACGGACCTCAAGAACAAGTTTTTTTTTGTTTTGTTTTGTTTTGTTTTGTTTTTTGTGTGTTTTTTTTTACGGAAAATTCGATACAAACAAATTTATGTGGAACCATGCCCGGAATGGAATCATACTTGTAAAAAAATGTGTACAAAAAATAAGCGCAGCCAGGCTTACCTAAATCATTCTTTACACGTGAATCAAGATAACATAATATCATTAAATCCTATCTTGATTCTAGACTTATTCACTTTATTTTTAATCACTCCGAAGTTGTCTATTTTTCGTCGAAAAACCCTGTACCTAACAAGTTTTCACCTAAATGGAATGAGGATTCTAAAAAAGTAAACGTTGTTCAAATAAGAATGTGGAACAATAAAAACTAGAAAAACTAATTTAAACCATTAATTTTTATAAAATACAAACGTAAAAATCCTCAGACCGAGAAAAAGAAATAGTTTCATCTGATATCACAGCCGACCAAATTCGAAGCTATTCGAATATAATGGTAATCGACTGTTATTATTTTTTCGTTCCACTTTGTACATAAGTTTATAGAAGTTACTCAAAAATATCAGTGACCGACGAATCTTTATCAGATCTTATTCCCTATTGTATGATACTTTCAAGGGTTTATAATAGAGAAGAGAGAGAGAGAGAGAGAGAGAGAGAGAGAGAGAGAGAGAGAGAGAGAGAGAGAGAGAGAGAGAGAGAGAGGACGAGAGGAATTAGACAGGGATGGCGATAGAAATTGCGATAAGAGGAGGAAAATAGAGGGAAAGGGAGAGAAACAAGGAACAAAAAGATAGCGTTAGAGACAAAGAAGGAAGATTCATGTATTAGTACAAAATAGATGGATACAATGAAGCATATTTAGACAGGTAAGAAGGAAAGAAGGCATAGAGGTAGATCAAGAAAAAGTAGATAGACGAAAATAATTCACGGTATAATATTATTACATCTATCGAACATCATTACAGAGCAACCAACACAATTATCTTAAGAATTAACCGAGATTGATAAAGTGAAAGAGTTGGAAAAAGAAAACATTGAGAGTTTCAAAAAAAAAAAAAAAAAGAAAAGTGAGTCAAAGAGCATCGCCATTGGTTAAAAAATCCAACAGGAGCAGAACAGCCTGGAGAGCGATAATACTCTATAACTTCAAGCATGATAAACGGGCCGGGGGTTGGCGAGGTGCTGGCTGTAGCACCAGGAGGGATCGGGTCTTTTGTCAACTCGGGCTGTTATCAGTGAGGTCGATGCCACTGTAATCCACCAGTGAGGCACTTGAAGCAGGATCCCACACCACACAGCTAATAGCGAACAGATGGAGAAACGGAAAGCTGTCAATCAGACCGAAAGTTTGCATTTTCCTCTGCCCTAGCCTTATCCACCCTCATTCTCTCTCTCTCTCTCTCTCTCTCTCTCTCTCTCTCTCTCTCTCTCTCTCTCTCTCTCTCTCTCTCTCTCTCTCTCTCTCTCTCTCTCTCTCTCTCTCTCTCTCTCTCTCTCTCTCTCTCTCTCTCTCTCTCTCTCTCTCTCCACCCCAACCCCGGTACACACACACACTTAAACTCTCCTCTTCCATTAAAAAAAAACCCTCCATGACCTGTTGGTTGTGTCTCTACCCTCACACCGGGGGCGATAATGGTTTTGTTCCCATTGCCATATCCCAACGACTTTGGTGTTTAGATCTCTTTGTTTTTAGCCCAGTTGATACGGCATTGGATATGACGAATGTTAAAGAAGAAAGTGAGAGAAAGAGAAGGGAACAGGAAAGGAAAGGTTATGTGAATGGAAGCAGCAGCCCTGAAGAGGTGATAAGAGACCACTCATGCTGATACTCCTAGTTTTGTGTCTTGTATTGTCGCAAATAGTCGTGCTGGTTTTATGGACTGATAAACAGCGATAAGACAGGTTGACGTTGAAGAAGACGAGGCAGGGGAGGAATTTTAAGAGGACATTTTAGGACTCCAACCATAACAGCTGAAGATCAAGAGAGGAGATGGGAAATATTCAGCGATTCATTGACACTTTCTCATTCATGCACCACCAGCTGCTGACTTGGGTTTTTATCATCATTTTGATTTTTATTTCTTTTTATTTTCTCCCACTTGTAAAGTTCATCTATCAAGGATATCAAGAAGCGCCTTTGACAAGAATCATTGTTTTATCTAAGATAACGACAGGCTGTGTAAATGTATATACGGTCTTTATTGAAATTATGTTTTAAAAAGACTTTAACAAAAGAATGGCTAGGGAGAAATCATAGTTACATTCTTTTGTCTGATTTCAGCATTTAAAGTCAAAAGTTACCCACAATTTTGTAACAAGTCATATCTTTTCAATGATTGCAATGAACAATTTAGATTACAGCATAATGCTATTAAGGTTCCCTTTTATAATGATACTTAGAAAATTCAAGAACTGTGAGAAACATGATATCAGTCGGGAAGCTGTTGCTTACATTTTGATGTTTAAAGAAATCCGAGCCTTGAAATTTTTTTGTTTAGCATTAAAAGCTACAACCATTGTGTTGCTTCAAAAGAAACCCTGAAAAGTCAAAATTGTGTTTGCTGTTTTGAACGATACACTCAATTCCAAAAAAAATCATGGCCCTGTTTTCCGAAGAAACCTGGAATCATGGTCCTTTTTTTTCCAAATACACTTACAATCATGGCCCTGTTTTCCGAAGAATTCTGGAATCATGGCCCTTTTTTTTCAAATACACTTACAATCATGGCCCTGTTTTGGGAAGAAACCTGGAATCATGGCCCTGTTTTCCTAAGAAACCTGGAATCATGGCCCTTTTTTTTTCAAATACACTTTCAATCATGGCCCTGTTTTCCAAATACACTTACAATCATTTTCCAAAAAAAATCATGGTCCTGTTTTCCGAAGAAACCTGGAATCATGGCCCTTTTTCCAAATACACTTACAATCATGGCCCTGTTTTCCGAAGAAACCTGGAATCATGGCCCTTTTTTTTCAAATACACTTACAATCATGGCCCTTTTTTCCGAAAAATTCTGGAATCATGGCCCTTTTTTTCAAATACACTTACAATCATGGCCCTGTTTTGGGAAGAAACCTGGAATCATGGCCCTGTTTTCCTAAGAAACCTGGAATCATGGCCCTTTTTTTTCAAATACACTTTCAATCATGGCCCTGTTTTCCAAATACACTTACAATCATGGCCCTGTTTTCCGAAGAAACCTGGAATAATGGCCCTTTTTTTCAAATACACTAACAATCATGGCCCTGTTTTCCGAAGAAACCTAGAATCGTGGCCCTTTCTTTTTCAAATACACTTACAATCATGGCCCTGTTTTCCGAAGAAACCTAGAATCATGGCCCTTTTTTTTTTCAAATACACTTACAACCACGGCCATGTTTTTGGAAGAAGCAAAGAACCATGATCTTGATCCTCAGACATCTTTAAAAGCTAGCCTTTATGATCAAAATCATAGCCCCGATTCCATGAATGTGTAAAATAGAAAAAAGACGTCCCCTTGATCTCTTCTATGTTTTTACAATGTAAAAACTTATTCATTCGGATATCTTTATCAATATCTTAATCATACCTCTTTCAAAGATATATTCACGAGGGAAAAGAATTTCAATTTTCAATATCTTGTGGAATATTTAAAGTATCGTGTGATGAGGTGTAAAGAGGACTTTAGATAATGATGTTGGATATTCTTAAAATTGACTGTTTATACATTTGGAACAACTGGTTCGTGTTCTTATAAAACTCGTATTCAGAAAAAAAAAGTTTCTCACAAAAATATTATACAACCATAGAAAATAATTAAACTTTTCTGCTCCAAACGTTATCATAATTTGATCTTTTAACTACATTTTGCGCTCTTTCCGATTTAGATTCCTCCAAATTCCATAAAAAAAATAGCACGCAAATACACTTTTCTAAATTCATCATTTTCTTACGAGTTTACAACTGTGAAAATTATCACGTTTTGTAATAATATTGTGTATTCATGTTTACCCCTGAGAGAAATAAGGAAGAATTGTACAAAGAGTCATTCTCAGAGAAATAAATGTTGAACCCGTCAATTGAGGATTCGAAGCCGTAAAATTTAGGTGAAACCACAGCACCACGCATTAAGTCATTAACAGGTTTGTGTCCAGATTGATATTTTGTAGGGGAAAATTAAAAAAAAAACCTTTGTCTTCTATAACGGTTGGACAATAACTCATAAATAAAAATCAATAAAGAAGACAGTGAATATATCGCTTGCTTTTCTCCTCTGAAAAAAAAAACAAATCAAAATTTAATCTCACGCGCTTCAAAATCATTCTGATGTTTAATCATTGAAACATCAAAGTGGGGACAATCGCATTCTCCTGGGTGTTTCGGACTCCAAAGGTGTTACAGGGGAAGTCGGTGCTAGACGCCGAGGTAACCTGCCAAGAATGTCATAGATAAAAGAATCTCAATGATTCATGACAGATCTCGGGGAGGGCTGGATTGTTACACTGAGGAGGGATTTCAGCCTGGTTGAAATCTAAAGTGTTCAGGGGCTATCAAGGGAAAACGATGAACAAGGGCCCGTTTTGCTTTTTACTAATATTAGCTCATTTCTCCACTTCTCTGGACAGACGGGTGTGGTGGTAGCAGAGTGTTGCAGTCGCAGATATCACACGGCCGGCGGTAACTTCATTCTCAACATGACTGTCTTATCGCTAAACCAACATTGTCTCTCGGTCTCCGTATCTTGCTGGTTTTTGTCACCTCCCTCTATTCTTCCTCTCTTCCTTTCTACAATATTCCTTTTTTTCCCCTTTATTCTATTGCTTTTACTCACACGATTTATTTTTTTTTTCATTTTTTTTTTCGAGCCAATTTCCCGTTTAGTTTTCCTTTTGCCCTATTAGTATGAAATTGTCTTTTTCCTTCTTCACCTCAATGCATAGAGTGCTATTTCTATCTCGCTGAACATACAGCTCTGTGTTTGTATATTCGCCTATCGCTTTTACATCTTTATCTCTCTCTCTCTTGTTCTTCTCTTTCCCGACCCTGGTTATGTCTATATGTCAGACTCTGTCTCTGTCTGTCTGTCTGTCTGTCTGTCTGTCTGTCTCTCTCTCTCTCTCTCTCTCTCTCTCTCTCTCTCTCTCTCTCTCTCTCTCTCTCTCTGTTTCTAGCCATTTTCCATGAACAACATTGATTTCCCTTCCACTCACATAGTGATCGAGAGGTTATGCCAACCGTAGGGATTAGGCGAGAATTTTATTAGAATTTCATTGTCTTTGCTGGCAGCGAAAAGTCAATAATTCCGCTGTTGGAAGCCGGGGATCTGGACGTGGTGTTACTCGGCACAGAGCGGACCTGCGAGAAAGCTTGATTGAACAGGCTTAGATCTGGAAGGACAAACTGGATCTCAAGCTCTTAAACGCCTGAGAAACCCCACGATACATCTCCTGCCATTGTAGGAGAAAATGGTACAAGGTAACAGCTATTTCGCATTTGTATCCTGGCAGCTACCGTGAAGAATGTTACTTTTAAATTCCAATTATCAAGGATATAATCGAAATTGAATTTTCTTGCAGTGGTAAGCTCTTAAAATGTACATCGTCCATCATGACGATATTTTAATCCTTGCCATTTCCGAAAACAATACATAAAATGCAAGGAAACCAAAAGGAGACAAAGACGTATGGCTATGATTGGGCTATTATAGAGACTTGGGAACAGAATTAGTAATAACAAACCTGGATCTAGCCTAATCAGAAAAAAATGCTTAAGGAAGAGGAATGATCGAAAATTTCGAAAATAATTTTCTCTCTTTGATTGAGAAAATCCTTAAAATAATGTATACTTAAGGGCCTGGTTTCACAGATATCTTAAATTAAAGCTTCCCTGGAACAAGGCAGGAAAAATACAAATAAAAAATAGACGCTACAGCACACAGAGGAGAAATGGATGGAATTAGCCGAGGTAGTTTCTTTTATCAGTCTCTCACTCATGTTGCATAAAAATGAAAATATTAGTGGTTTAGCAATAAAGTGATCGAATGACACCCAAAAGCACGAACACATTAACACATGTACAGTTGGGTGCCTTCAAAATAGATGTCTGAGATAATTTATTCTTTCATGTTTTTGTGCTGGTACCCATGACATTCTCTGGACGTTTTATAGTTGGCAACATGTAAAAAACAAAATAATATTCTTGCACAGTCTATTTTTGATTGTTCACCTGAAAATAATGCCGCATAGCATCGCATCGCAATCGCCCTCCCATTTTACCATTGTGGATCTTCTATATTAATCTTTCACTGGATTCACGACATCAGGGAGTTTTGCTGATGCATTTATTTCGGCATAAAGGCTTGAAGTTAAAAAATCATTCACATTGTTGTATAAGTAGTAGATATCAACAAGCCCAAAGCTTTATTCTTAAGCTAATTTCAAACCAATAATATTATACTTTGCTGCAGAAAAAAAAGCGCCCGTGATTACCTTCTTGCGGGCATGCTATGTCAAACAATCAAATTAACAAAATCAAACAAATGAACCATTAAAAACAAATCTTAGCTCTGCAATCCTAGTAAGGAGGTTTTATGTTTTCTTTTTCTTTTAATGTAAGCATAGCATGCCTTAAAGACTTGTGATAAGATATCAGTCTGTATTATTCTGATATTTTGTTTCATGCGAAAAAAAAACCTCATCTTAAATTCGGCTCCAAGTTTTTGAGATACATTGCTAGAAACTGCAAAAATTTAAAAGTATGGCTAACGAACAAAACACTACAAAATATCTTTAAAGCAAAGGATTTAGACGGTACAGTCAGAGATCGCTGTTTAGGTCAACATCAATCCAGTTGTCTTCCACACAGCTTTTAATATTATTTTGATCTTTCAAAACGAGTTTTCTTTATCCTAAAGGCGAACTGCTGATTTGTGGAAAAATATTTCAAAAGCCCTTTCAAGAGGATGAAGAGAAAAAAAATGCATTATTGAAATTCCATCGCGTGTTATGATACGAAGGGCTCCACAAAATTTAGATTTCGCACGAAGGATTCGAAAACAAGACTTTCACAAAGAACTAATACATCATGCTACTTCTCGCCTATACATTTCTTGCATTTGTTTGCAGCAATGATATAAATTTTAGAACTGCTGAACAGGAATTACCCCAGGAGACACAGTTGACGGCTTCAAAACCAAACTCTGGTGTAGAGTTGCTCTCGCCCTTTCCCTCCCTAGAGAGTCTGTTCGTCCTTCTGCGGTGAACTGCTGCTCTTTCTGCAGCTACTGCTGACACTGTTGCTGTTAGCGCTGCAAGGCCAATCGTTCAAGATATATACACTGAATTCTTCCAAGTCAGAGTCATCCAGAATGGAAACTTCATCGTCTATTTGGAGATAAGCAAAAGGGAATCATGAGAGGCGTGCGATTGTTTGATGGGGATGGAAATGTGAATTTTATCATGTCTCAGAGTAGAGGGTCATGAGCGCGAGAGGAAGAATGGAAGAGAGGATCTTGTTGTTGTTGTTGTTGTTGTTGTTGTTGTTGTTGTTGTTGTTGTTGTTGTTGTTGTTGTTGACTTTGTTATTGTTTTTGTTATTTCCAAGCTTTATAACTGTTGGTAATGTTGGGATTGGTAGTGATGAAGATTGAATAATAATAATATGAATGAAAATGGTGATACAAAATAATAATGAGAGTGATGATTAAGATACTAGAGAAAATGATGATCATGATGATGAGGATGATAATGATGATGATAACAATGACAAGGAAGTTAAAAAGTATAGCGAAGTTGAAGCTCAACTAAAATTACGATGATGAAGAGAGGGATGATAGAGAAAAGGTAGGAATGGGAAATGGAGAAGATTGCTAATGACTGAAATGAAAGGTTTGTATCTGAGGAGGAGGAGATGAAAGCGACTAAGAAGATTGCGTTGAGACGAGGAGGGTTGGGGTGGAGGAGGGGGGCCGGTATGGGCAAACCTATGCTATTGGTAAATATATTACCAAATATTAACAATTTCTCTTTGGTGTTTCCATGAACATAGGAATAGTGTGAGAAACAGCAGCTACAAACAGATAAGCAAATTATTTCCAGGTCGAAGGCTGCGACGCAATATAACAGTAACTAAAGTTTTAGATAGCCTACTTATCATCATTAACTCACCTTGATAATTTTATTTGTTTATTTGACGTATACTCTTACGCAAATAGTCATGGCGCCAGGGATAACTAACTGGTCTTTGTAAATCAATTAAAATAATGGACATCTAATGAGGTTAAGTTAAGCCTTCCAATCAGTCTTTTTTAATGTATTTTATCCATATAGATTATCACATCATCATCATCATTATCATCACTATCATCATTATTGTCACTACAAACAGGATCATAATTACTCAGCATCATCAAAAAGGACAATTAAGCCGCTAACATCACTCACGCTCACACACAAACTCTTCCCTTCTCTCATACACAAGAACATCATTCTCAAAGACACAATCGCAGATACCATCACTTTACCACTCCCTCGGATTAGTTTATGATTGCCACCGCCACTCCTGCTTTTTTGACTTTACTCATCAAGGTCCGCTCTCTTCCAATCATTGAAACCCTCCCCCTTCTCCTTCTAGTCCTCTGTCCGTCTGCCTGTTTGGCTCTGGCTCTGGCCCTGTCGTTGTCTCTGTCTGTCTGTCTGTCTGTCTCTGTCTCTCTGTCTCTCTGTCTCTCTCTGTCTCTCTCTCTCTCTCTCTCTCTCTCTCTCTCTCTCTGTATCATTCTTGCTATGTCTGTCTGTCTATCTGTCTGTCTGTCTGCCTGTCTGCCTCTCTCTGTGTCTATATGTCTGTCTGTTTGTCTGTCTGCCTCTCTCTGTGTCAATCTGTCTGTCCTCTGTCTATCTGTCTGTCTGCCTGTCTGCCTCTCTCTCTGTCTATCTGTCTGTCTGTCTGCCTCTCTATGTGTCTATCTGTCTGTCTGTCTATCTGTCTGTCTGTCTGTCTGTTTCTTCTCTCTCTCTCTCTCTCTCTCTCTCTCTCTCTCTCTCTCTCTCTCTCTCTCTCTCTCTCTCTCTCTCTTCCCTTCTTCCCCTTAACAGCCTGCCATCGTCCCCCTCACTATCACTACTATTTGCCTTTCTCTACCACCCCATAACTCCCGATTCTCCCGCATCGCTGCCGCCACGGTGGAAACATGATCACAGCATACGGTTGGATAAAGGAGACACTTTGCTCCTGGAAATGAAAAATTAAGAGTTGTAGGGGGAGATAACCACGTGAACTATATGAAATGCGGCGACGACGGCATCTCTCTGGGCATTAGTCTTATCAATGGTTATCAGTATGGTTTGCTTTTTATTGATTAAGAAAGCGACCATCAGTCTGCCCTTTATTATAAATTATTGTAGGGGTCAGACTCTCTCATGTCTGCCTTTTAATACAATCTCTAAGATAATACAGCGCTTTATTCTTTTATTTACTTCATGCTCTTTTATTTCTTATTACCAATTAAACGGAAATAGGAATACTAAATGGATAGTTTTTTTATTGGTTTATGTATTAAAAACTCGCTTAATGGTAATGCCGTGTACTTTTTTTCTCCAATATTGTTTTTGGAATGTTTGACAATTATAGTATGATAATTCTTTGGGGGCTCATTTTTTTTTTCAATCGGAGTTCAATGATATTTCAAGTCATAGCCATCTAGAGGGTTGCCTTCGAAATTTTCAAATATATTTTCTTTATTTTTGTTGTGAAGCTTGGAGATTTTGTGGAAATAACAGCTCACTTAAATCTTGAAAAAATATGAACACTTTCATCCAACTCAACATTCTCTCTCTCTCTCTCTCTCTCTCTCTCTCTCTCTCTTCTCTTCTCTCTCTCTTTCTCTCTTTCTTCTCTTTCTCTCTCTCTATCTATTATATTATATTTATCTTTCTATCTATATTCCTCTCTTTCTCAAGTTCTTTTTCTCACTCTTTCCTCCCACTCTGCCTCTCTTTCTTTCTCCTCGTTCCCCACACCCACCTCCTTGTTTTTCATCCCTCTTTTAATATCTCCCCAGCGAAAAGCAGATTCACCCACTTATTCGTACGGGATTATTTCCTGCCAGTGATAGCATGCACCTAACTTGATTTCACGTCGGTACGTCTTAAAGTCTACCTGCTTGGAACCGTATCGCTGTTATGGCTCTCTTATCGGAATAAAGCTGAATTGGAATGGTCGCGTTTCATAAAGAATCTCTGACAGATGAAAGGAAGAGAAGGACTTTACCGGGAGATAGGGAGAAAATGATTCCCGATAAGCAGATGAAACAAAAAGTTAAGGGTTGTGATATGGGTGAAAAAAACAAATTTAGACGAAAAGATAGAACTCATGTTATCGTGAAGAAATAGTGGGATATTTCGTATGAATGTTGTTCCGGTGCTTCTTACACAAAACACCCGGAAAATTTTTCTTTTCGTAGTGGCGTAATACTTTTTCTTCTCTTTCAGTTATCGATAAACATTTTATATATCTAGTGAATTTGTAATCCTGTAAAATTTTCCAATTTTTTTTCTTTTCTTTCTTTACGTTTTTGTTTTGCTTGTTTGTTTCCTTATAACGCAACAGATTTGATTTCATTTTTTTTTCTAAATAGTAATTACCGGGAAAAAAAAGTTGTTCAGCTAAACAGTTTTCAAAATATACTTTAAAATAGTCCACTTTCAATAGCTTCAGTAAGAGAACGAATACCATATAATAAAACTTTTAGCATATATAAAATTATGGGCAGTGAGTAGCTACAATGACCACTGCCTTAATTTCGTTAAAAGCCATGAAGAGCTTAATGCTTTCATGTTTATTTTAGCGTAGGTCTTGCTTCTTGAGAGTTGATACCAAGGGTATAAAAGTCTTTAATGGCCTTTCGCAACAGACTTTCCACGGCAAATGTTTTCACTCGACAGGGACTCATTCACATAGAAATGGAAAACTGATTAAAAGATTCTCCGAGTCTTTAGTACCTCTCATACTGAAGAGCCCGTGGCAGTAAGGATATCTGACTGAAATAGCGGTTCTGATCTTGACAGAAGAGAGCGAATTCTAGTATAATACACTAAAGGAAATGCTCTAATACTTAGAGAGACAGAATATTATTAAATTTATTTACCATTAATTATTTTTAATGTTATTTCCTCAACGTAAGTCTTTTTTTTATTCTCTCTCTCTCTCTCTCTCTCTCTCTCTCTCTCTCTCTCTCTCTCTCTCTCTCTCTCTCTCTCTCTCTCTCTCTCTCTCTCTCTCTGAGTAGAAAGCAAAAACACCACACTTGGAGGATAACTTGGAAATTATAAAGAATCCAAAAGGACGCGTGTATGTCTATAAATGGTACACTATTTAGACCTTCTCTCTCTCTCTCTCTCTCTCTCTCTCTCTCTCTCTCTCTCTCTCTCTCTCTCTCTCTCTCTTTCTCTTTCTCTCTACATAGCAATAAATGATTACTTTCGTGATTATCAGCATATGGATCATACTAAATCAAAGCTTTTTAAAATGAAGAATAAACCTCATTGAGAACATTTCATACCCAGATCGATACATACGTGTTTAGTATTTTAAAATCTACTTCTGCGACTAAGATGAGGTGCGATGAGAAGTCGGTGCTTTTGGTCGGAAAAAAAAAATCTGCAAACTTGAGCCACGTCTTCCCTAAAACTGAAATACATACTTTATAATTCTGTAAATAACCATGTAATAAGGTTTTAATTTTAAAAGATAATATTATGGATCATCGATTCTGAGTCTACGCCAAAGTGAGATTAACTAATCGTTAAGGAAAGCCAAAAACATATCAATCCAAACCTGAGGATAATAGAAAATTATTGTTCAATAAACTTTGGTAATTTTTTTTTTTTAGATTTAATGCTACTCATAAATATCAACTGCCCAAATGAATCAATATGGACAAAAAAGAAGTGTGAAATAAATGAATTAATCTCGACAATTGTGACTAATCGGCCAACGAAGAAATCAAAGGGGTTTAAACTTAGCTCTATTGTTTCTTTGTTTTACAAACGCACATTATTTTACCGCAGCTCCCATGTTCTGCTTGAACACATGCATTACCTTCTCTCTGACGTCTATTTGACTTATTAAGCTAACGAATCCCCACATGAATCGGAGAAAAGGACAAATGCCATTTTTCTTTCTTTCTCTTTTTTTATTTATTTTAACACGTGTGAGGTGCCGCAGGATATTAATGTGACAGTTGACATAACGCATCAGACCCCCTTTTTCTTCCCATCGCTGATACAGTGGTAATTAATAGTGAGATAAGTCGAGAGAAAAAGTTTTTGATGCTAACGAAAATTGTGGGGGAAAAAATTAAAAAAAAAAAAAAAACCAGAGAAGGTGGCAAAGAGGAAATTAGATTTATAGGACACGACTGTGTGGAATGATACAGTTATGTCGAAATGAGACTGAGTCAGATACAGTATCACAGAGAATGATATAGGATGGAAAGGTGGTAACAAAGCATGGAAGATGATACAGCACGGTAGATAGGCGCGTTTGAAAGTATCTCTGTGTAGTTAGAAGGTTAGAAGACAGGGGAGAGCGAGTGAGAGAAAGAGACAGATTGAGAGAGAGGGATTGAAAGAGAGAGAGAGAGAGAGAGAGAGATTGAGAGAGACACACACACACACACACAGACTGATATAACGAAAGAGGCAAAGGTAGAGAAGAATAGAACTTATAAACAGAGAGACGGTAAGACAGACAGAAACAGAGAGAGACAAAACAATCACCTAGAAATTGTAGAGATAAAGAATAGATGAGGAAATAAAGCAACGAGAAGAAAAAATGTAGGAAGTAGCGTGGAAGAGGGCTTCGAGATAAGGCTCTTCCCGCTAAAATCTAGATTTGAAATGAAACATGCATTCTGAATTGACTGTTGCTTTCGTTTCTTTGGGTTTTTCAATAGTATATAATATTTTAAATGATAATAATAAATGAAGATATAAAATTTTCCTAACATTTCCTTAAACATCTTACGAATGATATAGTTTATTGTTCAAGTTTGAAAGAGGCTTTTATTTATCTTGGCTCCAGACTAAAATGACATTATGGTATTTGCAACAAAGAGCATCTGCTTAATGACCTCAGTTTAAACATCACGCCTTGTACTATATAATCTCATAAAATTATAGCTAAATGAGTCTAATTGTTGTATTAATCAGCTCAGAATATAATTATGATTCTCTAATATTAAAACTGACAGTTCGAAATCGCCTTGATTTGTAACTACAACTCTAGTTACAAAAGATAATGCACAAATCTCAAAGTGGTTCAAAATTCAAGCACGTTAAAAATACTATGAAAAATCCGATTATAATTCTAAGATATTAATTTTCAAATTGAAATAAATTATGTAATCTATAACATTGTAACGCAATTATTCGATTCCTTTTTCATGCCAAAGCCTCTCTCTGGGAAAATATTACTATAAATAACTGACTGACAAGTCAACAGCTAATTTTGTCCTGTCTTTCCCAATCTATTGAAAGATCGTTTTAAAAATTGATCGTAAGCTATGGCGTGCGGGCCTGATGCACTGCCTTTTGAGAACTCATTATATCGGATTCTGTCCTTTTTGTGCTTACATGATGTTGAACATTTAATCTGATCTATAAACAGAATGGGGATATACGAAATTTGCTAACTATTCCCAATTTCTCGCGAAAGAAAATATTTTTTTTACATTAAAATAAGCCATAGGCCTATTTTCGTAATATGTATCTTTCCGAGAGACTTAGAGATTTCGGTTCGTTGAACACTGTATCATTATATAGTTTCAAATATTAGAATAGATTAAAACAAAAAAATTGACGAACAGCAATTTAAAACTGTCTGTTAATACGAATTATCAGGCTGTAGATTTCTACAAAAAAGAATCAATGACATGCGCTCCTTATCCTTATGGGAATTTATGCTATTTGACTTAGACGACTATGATCAGCGTATAAAAGTATTTCTAAATCGATTGTATTTTTACAAATTTGGCTCACTAGTATTGAGTTTTTCGTTTTAAAATCATCTATCATAAGTTCACAAGTGTATAAGTGTTTGAGTCTTTCAAGATTTCATTTCTGTCTTAAAAATCTCAAATTAACTTTAAATTCATATCGCAGATCTTCACAATCACGTTAGAACGTAAACTAAGATAATTGTAGTTTAGCTGTATTCCTTACAAATTCGTAATATTTCTTATTGGATGTTTCCTGATAATGGTCATGTCTGTAAAAAAAATTCTGGAGGTCCACCTATCATCAAGGCACTTTTTATTTATTTATTTATTTATTTATTTATTTATTTATTTATTTATTATTATTATTATTATTATTATTATTATTATTATTATTATTATTATTATTATTATTATTATTATTATTATTATTATTATTATTATTATTATTATTATTTGTAGCCTATTCCACAGCCGCAGGCGAGCTGACAGCCTCAGACAGTGAGTTGATAAATTCGCCGCCGTTGCCACCTACTGAGTAACTTGGCCGTCTACCACAAATCAGGAGATACAGGACTTTTTGGAGCCTCTGAATCATGGCCAGTAGAGAATCACGTTCTCTTGATTCTTCGGGAAATCCGAGCAATGGGAAAGAGAATGTTACAAGGTTTAAAAAGAGACAGGCACACCACTTTATAACTACGGGACTAAAAAAAGAAACAGCACAAGTATAGATTAAACATAAAAATGTTTCGCCTTTATTGTGGCTTCATCAGAGTGTGTAGGAAAAAAATGACTTCAACAAGTTATACAAAACATTGGGGGAGCTGGGCTCAGACGAGAATGTTAGACATTGGCACAGCCAGCCAGAATCCAAACAGAACAGTCCCTGAAAGTTAGATACAAACTTTCTTAGAAGCGTCACCCTTTTCTTTGATTAAAAAAAAAAAAAAAAGATCGACGATAATAATTTTAGTTCGTTGATGGAAAAATTTCTTACACCATGATTGGAACAGTCTTGCCTTGCTAGATTTACCAGAATCTTATTGATACTTTTAAAAATTATAACAACGAGCTTTACCGAATTATCCTGTTAAAAACCACGGCATGTTTATTTTCGTCCTAGTCTAAGTTGGAAGCATCTTTCCACCCACTGAACTTTACTGAACTTCTTTTTGCAAATAAAGGACATCGACTAATTCTGTAATTTACGAATCTGGTTTCAGATCCTTTCAAACGTTAATTAGAAAGCTGTGAATTTTCACATGAAGTCATAAAAGTGAACTGCCTTTGTGGAAATTCTTAGCCGCGCAATCATTTAAACTACATGATATTGAATGTTTAAAAAATCTGTAATTAGATTTAAAGTAAACAAAACTATTATTTTAAGCCTAAAGGTAAAATCTTGATTTATCTAGATATAGATTTTAACCTATTAATCTGAGTCCAGCTGACGTAAATATCTAGGCCCTAAATTTAAAACTATGTACAAGCAATTTTTTTGTTTGGATTCTTTATTAGATCTCACACTATAATATGTAGATCTGTATCATTCTATTTCATGCGATTTTACATCTGCCGCCGCCTACATTGTATGCGTAATTTCAGTTTTATTCCTGCCATCTCTGCCCAGCTGTGCTTAAAGCAAGTAGTTCGCACATTGACCTTTTTTCTTTTAAGAAAATAATAATCACATTTTTGCCTTTTATTTTCGAAAAACACTATTCTTGTAAAATATTATTACCGCTCCAATCTTTAGGTCACTTTTTGCCAAATTTGACAATCCCAGGTGGTCTAGAAACGCTCGGTTAGCTGCTGGTCTTCATTTTTCGCCTAGCTTCATAATATTATAGATGCCGAACTAGCCCTCGATTTTCAATCAGCATTACAACTTATCTGACATGAACAGAACTAAGTGGAGTGCCCATAACATATAAATTATGCTTATCTTTAAATAAGGCCAGCAAGGTTTTGCAAAACGTTATTCGACTTTAATCTGAATTGCTCTGTTCAACAACTACGGACAAGAAGAAGACATCTGCTGAGACAATTTTTGGTGCAAGATAAACTTTCCAGACTTTTGGTTTATTTTTCGTATCTTTTCTGACTTGAATTTGTTCACTTAAGGATTAAATGAAGTGCTTTGGAATGGTTTAGATTCCTCAATGTACTGTCGAAGCTTAAAAAGTGATGCCTGCTTCAGCTTGAGTTTAAATAGTTAAATAGTTAAAAGTTTTAAAAATCTACACAGAGGGGTTTCTGACTTATTTTTCTGTTCGTTGCATTCTCTACACACAAGAGATTGGCTTGAAATGACGAAAGTCAACCTATGGCTGAAACCAATCATTATTTTATCTTTTAGAATGAAAATTTCCACCGGTGACACAGGTGTTTTATGTAACTTTTTTCTATAGTGAAGTTCTATGCATCTCTGCATAGGAAATTAAGCTTGTGAGATTTAACTTAAGACACTAGGAAGAGTATGTAATGCTTTTTGTAACTGGTCTGTGCTGGCGGGGGTAAGGGTGGGATGGGTAATCATTGTAACATTTAAGGGGCAATATTTCTCATTATCCATTATTGTAAATGAATTAGGAAAAAAAGTTTGCTCACTATTTTTAACTATTTTATCATTTATCTCAATCTGTGAAGTAAATAATATATCATCAAAATAGAATTCAGAGAGTCCACGACGTCAAACTAACTCGAATTATTATATAAAGCTATCTTTTTCGATATTGGTCTTTATCACTTTATCATTTTTTAACTTCAAAACACACAGCGGAACTTTTCCCACTGAACTAACAGTCTTCTGTGTTGGCTGGTGGGACACAGCCACCGCCCAGATATCCGCATGGGATTATCTCCGCGGTTTTAAACCTCTGCCTCACACCGTCCGGTAAATGAGTTTAGGGCCACATCTTCTCAGTTCCCCCCGCCCGACGGGGGCTCATGCTTGGTATGCCAAAAGGAAATGAGATCAGCGTTTTGATAACAAACTGTATCAAACAACAAGCAAACATAGTTTTACAAACTCGGTGTTTCATAATAGCAGCGGATCCGGTTTCGAACGGGGTAAGCTAGATCTACCCATTTATGCTCATCATACGAAAGCTGTATGCATTGGAATGTATCCCTTACAAATTAATGAGCTGCTCTCTCTATGGAGACACACAAGAAGCTTCAACCAGTGGGCGACTACAGCTCCCGCTGGGCGATGCCAAGTGATAACTGCTGACCTCTAGTGCTAGGGGGGTCCTGACAAGCTGCCGAAAGAGCTGCGTTGTCAGATAGAGAGAGACATTTCTCACACCTTGTTATTAGTTGACACAATCTCCAGCTTGGATAGAAAAAAAGTGTTTGCTATTATTTATACTGTTATATTTCCTTGCTGTTAGAGCTTTGAGGAGATTTTTTTTTTATGAGTGTGTTAAATGATAAATATTTAATGTTTATGTAGTTTGCCGGTGCGGTTAAGACTTTGGGATAGATAAATTTGTGACGCTTTAAAGCAAAGTCAAAGAAATTGAGAGAGATAGAGATAAATACAAGGAAAAGAGAAAGAGAGAGAGAGAGAGAGAGAGAGAGAGAGAGAGAGAGAGAGAGAGAGAGAGAGAGAGAGAGAGAGAGAGAGAGAGAGAGAGAGAGCGAAAAGTAGAAGAAAGTGAAGTGTGGAAGGGAGGAGGAACAAGGGACAGAAGAGACATAAGACGAAGAAGAAGCAGAGGACAAGAAGAAGAAGAAGAAGAAGAAGAAGAAGAAGAAGAAGAAGAAGAAGAAGAAGAAGAAGAAGAAGAAGAAGAAGAAGAAGAAGAAGAAGAAGAAGAAGAAGAAGAAGAAGAAGAAGAAGAAGAAGAAGAAGAAGAAGAAGAAGAAGAAGAAGAAGAAGAAGAAGAAGAAGAAGAAGAAGAAGAAGAAGAAGAGACATAAGAGGAAGAAGAAGCAGACTACAAGAAGAAGAAGAAGAAGAAGAAGAAGAAGAAGAAGAAGAAGAAGAAGAAGAAGAAGAAGAAGAAGAAGAAGAAGAAGAAGAAGAAGAAGAAGAAGAAGAAGAAGAAGAAGAAGAAGAAGAAGAAGAAGAAGAGGAGGAGGAAGAAGAAGAAGAAGAGAGAGAAGACATAAGGCATAAAAAGAAGTACATGTATAAGGAAAAGAGATAAAGTATGATATCGCTGAAAGTATTAGCACACTTTGGAGTATTTGACGATCAGGGATTAAGAGGAACAAGGAATATCCAATCTCCAGTATTAGCTTAAGCGTCTTTTACTAAAAAAAAATGATTCTCTTTAACTGAAATGATGTAAATTGAAAATGGACTAAAATAAGAACACAGAAAAGAGGAGAAGAGGGAAGAAGAAAATCTAGTTAGATTGGACATTTAGAAGAAAAAAATTTTACAAAAAAAAAATTAATTTAAAAAATTAATATTTGCTTTAAAATTAATCGCTATATTTTAATTAGGGTGTGTTCTGCATGTCATAATTATGAGAAAGAATGCCCAAGAAGGAGAAAACTGGTACAAAAGGGAGAAAGGGAGATAGATAGAAGAGGAAGTTTAGGCTAAAGATGAAAAGCTGGTATTCAAAATGTTACGCGTAATAGAGATAGGGTGGTGCCTGACAATTAAAACACAAACAATTATATATCCTGAAACTCCTCCCCTCAAAAGATAAAAAAGCTGTATTCTCCAAATGAATGTTAACGAACAGGAAAAAGAGAAGAAAAGTGTAGAGCATCGACGCATAGCGACATAAAATATCCTTTCCTCTCATTTAATTTGTCTTATGCCCGCATAGTGATTATGTTGTAGTGCGGGAAGCGGAAAGTTTTTATTTTTATTATTATTATTATTATTATTATTATTATTATTATTATTATTATTATTATTATTATTATTATTATTATTATTAATATTTTTTTTCCTTAAATTTTTGTTTTAAAATTCGTCATCTTCCTTTTTTTATGCAAACACATTAACACAATGGCCTGACTCAAAAGGCCTCACTATTCATTATATCTCAAACTCTATTTTTATTCTTCGCTGTATTTTCCGGTTCCGAGCGTGAAGATAAAATACAGGAAATTTAAAAAACAAAAACAAAAAACTTTGACTTCACCATCAAGATGACTTCTGTATATTTGCATGACCTTGTCTTTAACCCCGTGACACGCTGTGGAATTTCCCTTTATAAGATGATAACGCCCTGTAATGCTAACGACGGTTTGGTCTGCCTCGTGACAAGAGTCCTAGCTTCTCTTCTACCTCAATAACACCTCTCTCTGTCTCTCTGTCTGTCTGTCTGTCTGTCTGTCTGTCTCTCTCTCTCTCTCTCTCTCTCTCTGTCTCTCTCTCTCTCTCTCTCTTTCTCTCTCTCTCTCTCTATCTCTCACACACACTCTTTCTCTCTATCTCTGTGTCCTTCTCCCTCTTTCTTTCTCTCCACTTCCTCTCTATCTATTTATCTATTTCCCTCTCTCTCTCTCTATCCATCTCTTTCTCTATCTCTTTGTCCTCACCAACACATACACAGATAAACTCTCCAAGAAATCTGATAATCTCTTGAGTTTTCCAAGGGCCTGAAGATTTCTTGAGATTTCAACAGTCATCCTTTGGCCTTAATAACGGCTAGATGACTACGAAACTCCTGCTGCCTTTTGATATGGTATAAATAAGAAGAGGCAAAATAATGCAGTTTTACTTTTTATTATCAATTTTTGCCTTATTTTCTGAAGAGATGCTTGACATAGTAACATGAGAATATTATGCAGATTTACCGACAGTACATAAATAGTTTGTAAAGAAATACCACTTGTTCTCTGTCTGTCTGTCTGTCTGTCTGTCTCTCTCTCTCTCTCTCTCTCTCTCTCTCTCTCTCTCTCTCTCTCTCTCGCTCTCTTTCTTTCTTCCTCTCTTTCTCATTCAAAACCATGCAACCAGAGGACTATAGAGACTCAATGTCAACTGAAATTTGTAACAGCAGCAAAGAAAACCTCCGTACCAAATTATACACCCAAAAAAAATCGAATGCATTTTATATAATTTTAGTATTTAGAGAGATTCTTAGGTGCCGAACTTTAGTATTGTTTGAACAACTATAAATTTCATCCTCTGTTAGTATAAATTAAGAAAATAGTTTAAGAATAAGTTAGCAATCGATATGTGATAATTATGATTGATGAAATGTTGTGTGGCGGGTCAGCTTTATTAAGTTCCATAATTTCTCTTAGTAGTTGAAATTTTTTTTATATTGCTTCTATCATTATTGTTATTGTTGTTGTTGTTGTTGTTGTTATTATTATTATTATTGTTATTATTATTATTATTATTATTATTATTATTATTATTATTATTATTATTATTATTATTATTATTATTATTATTATTATTATTATTATTATTATTATTATCATTACCATCATCATCATCATCATTATCATCATTATCATCATCATCATCATTCAACTTTAACATCTGCATCATCATTAATTTTCATTCATACTGGGTCGGTATTTTTGCGACTGACGCTGTGTCTGGTTTTCACCAGTTTCTTTCATTAGTTCTTTTTATTATTATTTATTTATTTATTTTCTTTCGTAACTAATCCCGTCACTCACAATCATCATCGACGTCACCTTGTATTCATTTTCATTAAATCTGATTAAACTTCCTTTTCCGTTTTAAATATTTCAATAATCGCGACGAAGTAAAGGTTGGAAATATCGACCACTCTTCGCAATCAGCATCACAATAAAAGGTGAGAGTTGATAGACGAGAAGATGTTTTTAATCTTCCGCCGTAACTCGAGAGGAAAGTTCAAACAACTTTTAATTTTATCTCAGCAATAATTACTCTCGATCAGACAGACAGATAGTCATAGAGAAAGCGATGCTGCTGCTTGATGTCTTGATTACAAAAGAAAAATTGTTAGAAAAGCCACAGGCCTACGTTATAATTTCGTAAAAAAAAAAAAAGAAAATTTAAATTAGGTGTGGCACTTTTTTTTTATTTTCTGCACCAATATGTTCTCCGATTTCGCAAAATTAACGTTTTAAAATTATTTCCTATCTGCACCTTAAGTCTTTGTTTCTGTGTCATTTTCCCTGCTTCTGATTTCTTACCCTATGTCTTATTTCCCCCCTCCCCCCCTCTCTCTCTCTCTCTCTCTCTCTCTCTCTCTCTCTCTCTCTCTCTCTCTCTCTCTCTCTCTCTCTCTCTCTCTCTCTCTCTCTCTCTCTGAGTCTCTCTCTTTCTCTCACCTCCCCTCTCTCTCACCTCCCCTCTCTCTTTCACCTCCTCTCTCTCTCACCTCCCCCCCCCCCTTCTCTCTCTCTCCCTCTTCCTCTTCTTTCATTCAACCTATGGCATTTTTTCATCTCATTATGTCGATCTCACTGTGATATTTCAACATGACCAGTATAAGTTATCGTTCTTTCCTCTCTAACCTCTCCCTCTTTTGGATTCCTCCCCCAACCACACATAAAAACACATTCTCTCTCTCTCTCTCTCTCTCTCTCTCTCTCTCTCTCTCTCTCTCTCTCTCTCTCTCTCTCTCTCTCTCTCTCTCTCTCTCTCTCTCTCTCTCTCTCTCTCTCTCTCTCTCTCTCTCTCTCTCTCTCTCTCTCTCTCTCTCTCTCTCTCTCTCTCTCTCTCTCTCTCTCTCGAACTATCCCGTATGACGTTTTGACCTAGACTATCGTATTGCAAATGTAATCTTTTATCTGAGTTCTGATGTCAGCAGCTAAAGTAAATTAATAAACAACTTTCTTCAAGCAACATGAGTGAGATTAAATTAGCCGAGTTAAAAACAAAAGTTAAACTTACAGTAAAAAAACGTTCTTTTAGCATTTAGATGCTTCAATTAATTTTATTTTCTTTTTCTCGCTTGAAGTGGTCTTTCATTGATTAAAAAAAAGAAAAAAAATTATGAATTTAATAACTTATAGTCTTACTGGTTTTATCATAGTAAAGTTTATTGCCTCTTTGTAAAAAAAATGTAATGTTACTTCTCTTTAACAACTTACTCGTTTCAAAAAGAGTAAAGTCTATTGCCCTTATCATGAAAAATAGATCAAAATGTAAACAAAAGATATACGAAATAAATATTTAAAAAAGGTAGTTTGATTTTTAAAAAAGTGATTGATTAAAATGAAATGATGATGATGATAATGATAATTAATAATAATAATAATAATAATAATAATAATAATAATAATAATAATAATAATAATAATAATAATAATAATAATAATAATAATAATAATAATAATAATAAAAATGATAAAACAAAATAGGTTATTAGTGTCCTAAGATTTGCAGTGAACATTTTACAATAAATGTGAACGATACATAAGACTGATTATCTCGAATAAAAGTAATTAAAAGCATTACAATATTATTTTTTCTTGCCGTTTTGTTTTGTTTTGGTTCATATCTCTAAAGCTCATGCCTTTTTATTTTACAGCATATTGAAATTAGAGCAATCGAACTTGATTTTCTGGTTCACCTTTCTTTTTCTCATGACGGATCTCTAGTTGATACCAGTTTTTGATACGCCTCAAGGAAATTGAAATCCCTTGCCGATGCACGCCTTGCGGGCAATTGAACTCTCACTTACTTTTGGTGCTGAGACGAATAAAGGTATTTTCAGCCAAATCAGCGCGAAACGAAATTTCCTTGTACCATTAATTTTTTGGGTGTAAAGCTTTCGGATTGGAAATTTTTTTTTTTTCTTATCAAATGCAATGCTTATTATTTTTAATCAAACTGCTCCATTCCACACCCTGATTCTTGTACCTCATGCATCTTGAAAATATGAAATTGAAGAAAGACAAATTAAACAGTTTTTGAAACTCGAATTCTCTCCAAAAGGGTGAGTTTATAAGGACGTTGGAAAAGGACAAAAAAGATAAAACAAAAACTGTCGGATACGTAGAGCCCACATTATTTTGTTTCTCTACATCACTGAACAACCCTTGAGATCTGGTTGTGTATCTCTCACACAAATCACACAAAGGACTTCTTTTTTTTTTTAGAACAGAATCAGATCTCTTAGATAGTTCATTAGTAGAAAATATCGAACTTCTGATCCGGGAAGAAAATGGTCCTCGTGATATACGCGTATTATCTGTGAAGAGTAATGAATATCATTAAGGAAGAAACAGGTAGAAATAGAGCGCGTCGAAAAGGTGTGGCAGGAGAGAAGGAAAAAAAGAAGGAAAAGATGCACAAGGGTGAGAAGAGAAGTGAGAAGTAGAGAAACAGCAAAAACAAACTTACTTACAAGAGTAACAACAAGAATAGAGACATTGCCCATGAAGAGTAACAACAAGAATAGAGACATTGCCCATGAAGAGTAACAACAAGAATAGAGACATTGCCCATGAAGAGGAACAACAAGAATAGAGACATTGCCCATGAAGAGTAACAACAAGAATAGAGACATTGCCCATGAAGAGTAACTCAAGAATAGAGACATTGCCCATGAAGAGTAACAACAAGAATAGAGACATTGCCCATGAAGAGTAACAACAAGAATAGAGACATTGCCCATGAAGAGTAACAACAAGAATAGAGACATTGCCCATGAAGAGTAACAACAAGAATAGAGACATTGCCCATGAAGAGGAACAACAAGAATAGAGACATTGCCCATGAAGAGGAACAACAAGAATAGAGACATTGCCCATGAAGAGGAACAACAAGAATAGAGACATTGCCCATGAAGAGGAACAACAAGAATAGAGACATTGCCCATGAAGAGGAACAACAAGAATAGAGACATTGCCCATGAAGAGTAACAACAAGAATAGAGACATTGCCCATGAAGAGGAACAAAATTGCAACAAGAATTGCGGCAAAAATAGCAGCAGTTATAATCAAATCTTCGATAATAGAATTGAGCAAATATAAGAAAAAGAAAAGAAAAAGAGGAGAAAGAAATAACGACAGAAAAAGAAACAAAACAGATATTATGAGTCTTGCATGATGTTCAAATTAGTTCAAACAAACCACAGAAATGAGTAAGAGGTAACGTACATGACTCCGATTAGTTTCTGGCCCACCCTTTAGTACAGAGACTTACAAGTATGAATCGTGACTGAGATTACTTTGCAATGATTTATTTATTGATTAGGAAGAATTTATTTCATGTTTTTGTAAGTTTTGTGAATATTTTTAGGCCATTATTAAAACATTTAAAAAAACCCGACGATTTTTGTTTCAAATTTGAAGGGGAAAATGTTTTCAGATATGATTATCCTTTAAATGAACACTGGATTGTAAAGTGTTAGTGCATATTTTGAAACATCCTTTAATGGTTCTCATTCCCCGTGTATGGAATATTTAACTTATTTGGTGAGTCTAAAATAATCTTTTTAACAAAAAAATTCTTTGCGAACTTCATGTAATACGATTGTGAAGTCGCCAATTTTTCTATAAATCCAACATCATTCTGTGATCATCTTCTGACAGCATAGCAATAGATTCTTCTTGAATGCAGCCTAAAGTCCTAGAAAGTTTAAGAACTTTCAAATTCGAATATACTTTAGAAATTAACCCATTAAATTTTGTTATAAATTATTCTTTGTTTCAAAATGTATATGCCTTAAGTTTCAACAAAGTCATTAGGTGTCTTAAGAAAAAAAATGTATTTCCCAAGCTCCAATCGTTTAAGACGTTCTGTCTAAATAAACATTAAGTATTCGAGAATTTTCGACAATAGCGCAGAATAACATAACCTACGGACATGTTTGAGAACTTTCGAGGACAGCAAAAATATATAATAACACATACCTGTTTGAGAACTTTCGAGGACAGCACAAAAAGATATAATAACAATTACCTGTTTGAGAACTTTCGAGGAAAGCACAAAAAGATTTAATAACACATACCTGTTTGAGAACCTTTGAGGACAGCACAAAAAGATATAATAACACATACCTGTTTGAGAATCTTTGAGGACAGCACAAAAAGATATAATAACACATACCTGTTTGAGAACCTTTGAGGACAGCACAAAAAGATATAATAAAACATACCTGTTTGAGAACCTTTGAGGACAGCACAAAAAGATAATTATAATAACTCGTAGCAGTTTGAGAGCCTTCGAGGAAAGCACACACACAAAAAAACAAAACAAAAACAAAAACGATGCAATAAGACACTCCTGCTTGAGAACCTTTGAGGACAGCACAAAAAGACATAAAAACACATACCAGTTTGAGAACTTTCAAGGAAAGCACAAAATGACAAAATAACATACCCAAGTTTCAGAACCTTCGGGGACAGCACACAATGACATAACAATACGAACCTGTTTGAAAATCTTCGAGGATAGCACAAAACGATATAATGACACGAACCTGTTTGAGAACATTCGAGGATAGCACAAAACGATATAATGACACGAACCTGTTTGAGGACATTCGAGGATAGCACAAAACGATATAATGACACGAACCTGTTTGAGAACATTCGAGGATAGCACAAAACGATATAATGACACGAACCTGATTGAGGACATTCGAGGATAGCACAAAACGATATAATGACACGAACCTGATTGAGGACATTCGAGGATAGCACAAAACGATATAATGACACGAACCTGTTTGAGAACATTCGAGGATCGCACAAAACGATATAATGACACGAACCTGATTGAGGACATTCGAGGATCGCACAAAACGATAAAATAACACGAACCTGATTGAGAACATTCGAGGATAGCACAAAACGATATAATGACACGAACCTGTTTGAGGACATTCGAGGATAGCACAAAACGATATAATGACACGAACCTGTTTGAGAACATTCGAGGATAGCACAAAACGATAAAATAACACGAACCTGTTTGAGGACATTCGAGGATAGCACAAAACGATAAAATAACACGAACCTGTTTGAGAACATTCGAGGATAGCACAAAACGATAAAATAACACGAACCTGTTTGAGGACATTCGAGGATAGCACAAAACGATATAATGACACGAACCTGTTTGAGGACATTCGAGGATAGCACAAAATAATATAATGACACGAACCTGATTGAGAACTGTCGTCTGGCAGCATTGTTTTGTGCATCTCTTTCTATTCCATTCAAGAACCCTCGCTTCCTTTCTCTGTGATCTGTATTTTATTTAGCGGTCACGTATATTTCGTTTCCTATTTCGCCGCTGGAAACTTTTTGCTTTTTCACAGCAGTGGCCAGATTTTTTTTTTCTTCTGTTTTGGTTTTAGGCTCCATGTTGAAAATACTAAGCATG
>JAWDGP010005350.1:25000-52500 GCA_033675545.1 Elysia crispata | reverse complement strand
TGCTGAGAGAGTCCCGTCAAGTCGAAGATAGGACTGGTGAATCGACTTTCGTCCCCTCTGCCAGATTGATATCCTATCAGAGTGTTCAATTGTCTTTCCTCCATATTGTCAAACAAGAGGAATAAATTTGAAGAAGCAAAGTAATGTCAAAGGAATATCGAAACTAAAGATGTGACTGAAAAGTTTCCGTCAAGCCAAAGTTAGGTGGAGAAGGAAGTTGGCTTTAATTTGACCCCACCGCCGGAAATCCTTTAAATAGCTTTCGATTGCCTTTTCTCTATAATTGGCGTAGGCTACATGTGAAATAAGAGATTTCAAGAGAAAATAAATGTCAAAGCAACTTCGAAACTAACACTGTGACTGAAAGACGTGGCCAATTGCACTTCCACTCACTTCAATAACACTCTGCTAACGTTTTCTATACATCAAGTTCAGTGGAAAATTTTGGCAATAAGCAAACAAATATCAAGCAAGCAAGATATCTGGTTAGCCCAAAGTGTGAGAGATGTGAGGTGGCGCTATTTTTCTAATGGAAAACTGATGTTTCAGTGAGATAAAGAATCGTGTGTTAAATTTCACTGAAAGCAAAAAGTAACTGCAGGCATCGTGAATATTGAATTGAGACAATTTTTGAAGGCCGAATGTGTTGCGCACACAATTTAATATTACCTTAGCCATTTGACTATTAGAACTTTCTCTATTGCATTCCCTGTAATGGTCTGGAAATCACTGTACTCGTTTATTAGAGTGGGCGAGAGAGAGAGAGAGAGAGAGAGAGAGAGAGAGAGAGAGAGAGAGAGAGAGAGAGAGAGAGAGAGAGAGAGAGAGAGAGAGAGAGAGAGAGAGAGAGAGAGAGGAATGTCTTGGAGATGCGAATGTGTCTACACGCAAGAGTAATTGATACCATGTTTTGCACGCTAGAATGATGGCTATATTATGTAAATGAGATGCGTGGGGTTTTTCAATGATACCCCGGCACTGGTTGTTGTTAAGGTTGTTTTGGTGGACAGCTTTGCATATGGTTCCTTATATGGAAATATATATTTTTAAGTTAGGAATTTCACACGCGATCTTGTTACTGCATGCCCTTAAATGGATTGTGTATGTTCGGTGAGAGAGTATTTGGTATGTGTGTAGGTTACTTGTATAGAGGTTATTAAGATTACCTATGGTATAAAAGGAGCAAGTTTCGAGAGGGACCAGAGAGAGACTGCGAATTGAGTCCAGAGCTGAGGCTTGGAGCATCGATATACTCAACGAGAAACACTTGTGGCGAAGTCTTACTTTGAATTATCAGCCTCTGCGCGCTGATACTGTGTTGTTGATACTTCTCAGATTAATTAAAGTTTACAAGTTCATTAGCGGCTGGCTTGTGATTTCTTTAACTCGAGCTGGACTGAAGAACCTGTGGCACTATAACTGTTAACGTGATTAACCTAGACTGAAGCCTAACATTAAATGTATTGACCGGCTAGGAAAAATATCTCACGTAACAGAATGGCTACCTCATTTTGTTTTTAAATTCTCATTAAGTCTGTATAAACTTTTGTGAGCTGTAAATTTCGACCATAATTATGGTATATAACTCTAATATTCAATACGCCCAAAAAAAAAAAAACAAAAAAAAAACGTTAAGACTGTTTAGTAGAACTTAAAGTTATTATGCTTTGTGAGATGTCAGCTGTGGAATGTTTCTGTTATAATTACGATGCATAAAACTTTCGATCTTTAAAGAAATCCAGTATTGAAAGTCATTGCACCACTTAACAGTAGTTTACAAAAGAATTTTTTCTAAAATAAAGCATTTTTAGAAAACTGTGTTTAAAATCTTTTTGTTGTTTTTGTTGTTGTTGTTGTTGTTGTTGTTGTTTGTTTGTTTGTTTGTTTTATATGCCTCGCAAAAGGGGAACAATTTGTCAAAGTTAAATTAAGAGTATTAGAATATTAAACAACTGAGCTGTGGAGTTATGCCCCTTGAGCGCTTAATTTCAAGATGGCCGCCTCCAATATAGCAACACATAAACATAACATATTACATGTTTCTTGTCCGCTTTTTTATATAAAGCAGTGCTAATATTTTAATATAATTATAAAATATGTTTTTCATTTCTGGGTACTCCATAAGATTAGCCCTTACTTCTTTGGGGGTGTAGTAAAGAGGAGAGGAGGCGGGATGGGGTGAGAGAGTAAGTCGAAATCTCTGAAAATTGGTGAACTTCAAAATAAATCGTTATGAAAAACAAATTTTTATTCACAAACGATCCACTTAACTTGTCTTATATTTTATTCCATCCTGGTGTCAAATTTAGGCACAAAAATTTAATCGACCTTCAAGTGGCCCCACAGAAAACGTGACCAGAACGCGGCAGAGTAATTTGGTGTTTACCGCAATGCAGCCGCGTAATTCTATGTTTTTCGCAACACGGCTGCGTAATTTGATGTTTTTCGCAACACGGCTGCGTAATTTGATGTTTTTCGCAACACGGCTGCGTAATTTGATGTTTTTCGCAACACGGCTGCGTAATTTTATGTTTTTCGCAACACGGCTGCGAAATTTTATGTTTTTCGCAACACGGCTACGTAATATAATGTTTTTCGCAACACGGCTGCGTAATTTTATGTTTTTCTCAACACGGCTGCGTAATATAATGTTTTTCGAAACACGGCTGCGTAATTTGATGTTTTTCTCAACACGGCTGCGTAACATAATGTTTTTCGAAACACGGCTGCGTAATATAATGTTTTCGAAACACGGCTGCGTAATTTTGTGTTTTTCTCAACACGGCTGCGTAATTTTATGTTTTTCTCAACACGGCTGCGTAATATAATGTTTTTCGAAACACGGCTGCGTAATTTGATGTTTTTCGCAACACGGCTGCGTAATTTGATGTTTTTCGCTACACGGCTGCGTAATTTGATGTTTTTCGCAACGCCGCCGTGTAATTTGGTGTTTTCTGCAAGGCGGTCGCGTACTTTAGTGTTTTCCGCAACGCAGCCACGTAATTTGGAGTTTTCCGCAACGCGGCAACATAATTTACCATTTCCCGCGTGATGCCGCAGAATTTCATGTTTTCATAAATAAGTTCCTTAAAAAAAAACAACCCGTGATTTTGTTAAGGAAATGCGCTTAGTGCCGACCTATCAGGTGCCTAGCGCTTTCCACGCTCTCCAAATTTTATGCTCATTTAGTGGTAGTACCACAAGGGAAATCACTCTCTGGTCGACATTCCTATTTTAGGAGCTTTATCCACGGTTACCCATTCAGAGGGATTGAAATCGATCTACAAATTAGCAAAATCAGTACTACGTCGCTCCGTTCGGTGACGCTCTCTGGGTTAACACTTGACTAGCTTATCTCGATAATAGTAAACAAAAAAAAACGGACGATTAAAAAAAAAAGTGCTGTCGTACAGTGCGCGCCTATGTAATATTTTGTGTGTGTGCGTACGGAAGGAAGAGGGTGCGCGGAAAAAATAGGGCAGACGCTAGCGAGCTTCTGCACGTAGATCAAAATATAGCATAACACAAAGAAATTAAGTTAAAGATATAAAAAAAATCCCCCGCGAATAATTTGTTTGGGTTACGCCATACTAATTTCTTTATAATTTATCGTTATCTCCAGATCATTCTTCCAAACCGTCATTCTCCCTCTTTCCCTCCCTCTCTCTTTCTCTTTATTCTTCTCAGATTTTATCGTTTGTTTGTTGTTGTTGTTGTTGTTTTTGTTGTATGTTTAATTGCTTATCATAAAGAACTCTTCTTTTTTACAACACCCAGGTTTACGATCATAATTATATGACATGGTAATACAAAGTAAAGACGTGTGTGAATCTCAGGTCATTGTATCAGGATTTTAACAATCCCATAACTTCGTAATTTTTTTTTTTAATTTTATACTGTCACCGGTGTATAAATGAGTTATAATTTTTCGAATGATTTTTGAAAAAATAAATAATCACGTGCACAAAAAAGAGCTTTTTTTTTGCAACTTGCAGAATTTTTGCATAATTTCCGATTTCATTTGCATAATTTGAATAAAAATTGTATGCATATTAATTCCGTGAGCCCAAAATTTTCAACGCCCGGATAGTCAGTGTTCGGCTAAAACCCATATTGAAAATAAAGAATATAAAATTAATGCAATAATAAATGAAGGTATCCGCTGTTTAAAAATGTGATATCTAACAGCGTGTGTTAATACATATATATAAATATTAGGTCAAGGAAAAGATGTTCTTATTTGGGGTTGCATTGGGTGTATGAGGGAGAGCGTGTTTTTTTGTTTTTTTTTAGCATTCTTTATTTGAGATATTAGTAAAAAAAGCTTTTGCTTAAATGGAAATCTGGTTTATCTGGCGCAAGAAAAAATAATTTTCATTTATTGAGAGTATGGATCATTAGCTAATTGTGTACTTTCCTAATCCATCTAAAGATCGATTTTAACGGTTATTCGAAAGTTGTTAAATCTCATCTTACAAAAAGTTGCATTGCCTTGTGAGAATTCATAGCAGACACAATGGATGTTCCAAATGTTGGGAAGATTTGGGTTTAAAAAAACTAGTTAATTATTCTTTTTTATTGTCTATGAACGTATCATTTTGAAAAAGAACCCCCCCCACACACACACACACAGATATTGTAAATTTTATCCTGCATAGAGGTTTTAGCAACTTTTATAATAATTACTTCAAAATTATTGAATCGATATTTCTAAGGAAGAAATTAACAAAGGTACGAAGATAATAGTTACCTTGACCATGAGAGTGAAATACTCGGAAAAAAAAAAGAATTTAGATTGATATTTTATATTGGTAATATAATTATATATTAAAATATGCACCATTTACATCAGTTCTGTTAAACTCGATCTTGCTTTTCGTTTACTTTCTTTTCAGATCTTGAGAAAAATAAATATGGGTTTGTAAAAGAGCCGCCGCAAAGTATTCGCATATCACATTCTTTTCATGGAGACGGCAGCTCTCCGCGAAGCCAAGGGTATGAATGCTTATATAAGATTCTACCCCAATAACTAGATGCCAATTCGAAACCTAAATCTCTTGATTATCAGACAAATGAATGCTCTTCTAATGAAGTATCTGGTGGGCAAGGAATACGTGTACAATACATTGATTAATTACAAAAACAATATTGATTGATATCACTTCTAGCTTGATGCCTGGTCTATCCAATGTTTTGAAGTCGCTTCAAAAGCGAAACGTTTACTATGTTAAAGAATTATCCAGTTTAACTTCTTGTCCCGTAGTTATAACGTTGTGTCTCTGATTCCATTAGATTTCAGCTTTTGTAAGTATTCATACTATTTATAGACACAGACGCGCCTTTTTGGATCCTTTGACTCTATCACAAGTGTAACATTTTTGTTGTCTATTGGACTCTCTCTCTCTCTCTCTCTCTCTCTCTCTCTCTCTCTCTCTCTCTCTCTCTCTCTCTCTCTCTCACACACACACACACACACACACACACTCTTTCCTTCTCTCTGTCCCCCTGTCTCTCTTTCTTTTTTACTCTTGCATATCCTATATCTTTCGAAATAGTAATCATTTCACTTACTCTCCCTTTTTCTCTATTTTGTCTACCTATATTACTCGATCTTTTTCACTTTATCTCCCTTACTTTTTAGTCCATGCCTATCATTTCATCTTTCTCCATATTTTTCACGCCCTCTTCTATAATTTTTATTGCCTTCTAGCTATCTCTTCTTTTTTTCCTTCTCCTCTTCCTTATTGTTTTCTTCTTGTCACTTTTTCGTCTGTCTCTCCATTCATTGTCAATTTATTTGCTTGTGTCTGTATAAACTGCCTATATATTTTGTCTTTTTATCCATCTATCTATCTATTTCTCTAGGTAAATTAAACTACCCATCTCTCTAAGATATCTGTCTTTCTGCGTATCAATATTTATCTCTTCCTATCTTTTTCTTATTACTTTATCGTTTTCTTTCTGCAATGAATTTCTCCTGCCACTATTGATAAAAAGTATGTTCTATCTTCTTGCATCATTAAAATGCGTAATACGTAAAAGGATAAACAAATTTCTGACTCAAATTTTTATATCAACATACAACACATTCAAAACTTTGGCTCTTAAGACAAAAAACAAAGGTCTTAATTAAACCTTATTAAGAATATATAGTCTAGTCCAAAGCTGTTCGAAATAGCACAGTTCCAAGAGATCTCTACTTAAGCTGGCATGTAGCTTTCATGATGTATGTTCATTCAAAACTGACTGCCGTCTGACTATGAAAAGACTGCAACAGTTACAATACTCACCAGTTTCATACAAGACCGTAGACTGGACGAAATGAAGAAGTTTCAAACACACAATCATCACCATGCATCCTGAAAATAATTATTACATAGCACGAATTCTATTTTTGGACTCGTCGCAGTCCAGATCCTTCAAGGAAGTTTGTACCATTGACTGGTTCCGTTGCTTACATCATCATCTTCCTGTTTTTACGTAATCTACAGTGCATGAAGCTTGATTATTGCTAAGCTCGAATGAGCTTAAATAGTAGGCCACCTTTGGGCGCAAAGAATAAGGATCTAGTTGTAACAATATAAGTTATATGAATAACGCCAGGAAAGTTGTTGTGTAACAAACATGAGGGTATGGTTCATCTCAGGCTGGCAAGGATAGGGAGGGAACATCGAGAGAGGGGGAGGAAGTAGAAGAAAAAGAGGGATGAGGATGAGGGGCGAGGGGGGACATTCTGTGGAATGCATATTTTTTTTAGTTTTTTTTTTTTTTCAATTCATAATAAATTGTTATGTAAACCAGAAGAAAATAGCGTGTGACAGAATATTGCAATGAGATCTATTGTACAATGGTCGTGTTTTTACGGTATGGAGTTCTGTTTTGCATGCTTTAATGGTTGGTTGTGAGTAAATTGTGAGGAGATATATGTTTATGTGGGAGAGAGGGAGGAGGGGCGGGGGGAACATGAGGACAGATTTAGAGAGAAAGAGATACAATGAGGGCTAATGAGATGAAAGCAGACTTAAAGATAGAAAGAAGAATGAAGAGAGAGAGGGAGAGGGAGAGATAGATAGATAGATAGAGAGAGAGGGAGAGATAGATAGATAGATAGATAGATAGATAGATAGATAGATAGATAGATAGATAGATAGATAGAAAGATAGATAGATATAGAGAGAGAAGGAAGGAAGGAAGGGAGAAGATTCTTTAGGTTAAAGAAAAGAATCAGTTACATAACTATTAGTCCAAATGATTTAGAAGCGATGGGAAGGGAGGATGGTCGTGATAATCATAGAGCAGTCGCCTTCCTTTCCAGTTGGCAATTATTGTATAAATTGTATGTTTTAGTGGGAAAAGGGGGTGAGACGAGGGGGGAGGAGATGGGGGGAGGGGGGGGGGGGTCGAGGAAGAAGTCGTGGGGACGAGTCGGGTGGAATGGGACAGCTGTCAATCACTGCGGCTTCACTGCAAGGTCAATGCAAAGAGGAGCGTAAAGGAGGAGGGGATTTTGTAAAGGGGAGAGGGGGAGGAGGGAGAGAGAGAGAGAATGCATCTTATACCATCGTCTATCTTTTCGGTCCTATTCCCATCCTCAAACAGCATGCATTCGTCCTCTCCCCCCTCCTCCTTCCCCCTTTTTTTCAACTTCATTACAGACATCACCGCTATTGACCTTCCCCTCCCCTTTCCTTTCCCCTTCTCACTCTTCCCCCTCTCTTAGCTTCTATTTCCGACTCCTCCACTCGCTCGCACCCCCGTTCCTCTGGAGCTACCCTCTTTACACAATTATTCTACCATCTTCCCCCTATCCCAACGATGAAAGATAGACACATGTTCTTCAAACCTCCACCCCTCTCCCCCCCCACCCCCACCCCCCCCGCCAAAAAAAAAAATCTACCCCATTTTCTTCTTAATTTTTTTTTCTTAATTCTGATTTCTCTTGTCAGACACTCATCATTCTAAGGTTATGAACTTCTGTCCCGCACGGGGACAATCACTAGACAAGGGACTCCTGAGAAAGAAGAACTAAACCGACGCGAAGTGTTTGTATTGCAACGTGAAAATAATTGCTGCCTTTGACGACATTAAACGCCCGTTAAGCAAATAGATCTAGCGACCGACGGCGGGCTGTTCTACACTGGAAGTCCCCCCGTATCCTAGGGCGGGTAAAACAAGCCAGCACTTCCCTTGGAGTGAGAGCTTCACCGCTGCACTGAAAATGGCATTGAGCCCTTCCATGTTCAAGAGATTCTCTTGCTTTTGATCTTTTTTTGTTTGGGTAAAAATCCAAAACAAAACCATCGACTAACATAATTGCCTTGATTGAAGTTGGGTATTTTCGTAGAACAATGCAGAGTATCAATCTTGTAAAGCTTTAAAAAAAAAAAAAAAAAGATTTTTTTTTATTCATGTCGCAAATTTAAAAGAAATCAACTTGAAATTGAACTGCGTTTAGACACAGATTCCATTGACCTGCTTTCAAATAAAATTTTACTTACTCTTCAGCAGACCAGGCATTGCCATTTTCCTATAAATTTCTTTGAAAAACTCTTCCCCAAGTACCACTGTATTCATCACTTGATTTCTTCTGGTGCTTATCCCAATAAAATGCTTCCAGGCTTCACAAATTCAGGCAAATTGGTGATTCGTAAGGTAATTTGAAAATATTCCCGAAGTTAAAATTTTGGTTTAGCATTCCAGACAACAGGTGAGTGCTTTTTTATTGAAGGACTCATCGCTATTATAATTATTTGATTTCACTCGTTCACTGAGATGCAAACCTAAGCATTTTGGTGCGCATCAGTCAGAACGGAGCTTGGAGAAGACGGCATGAAACTCCTCTACTGCATCAATCATGCAACGTGTTTCCAATCTCTGCTGATTTCAGTGCTGATGGTCTACTTTGAAATTCAGCCACAAGATCAAAGGATTATCGTGTTGCTGTTCCCAGTTTCATTTAAAAAACAGTAACGATGCCTTTCAAATAATAATGTTCCCCTGAAAACGTATCAACGTCTTTTATAAGAAGACTTATTTTGATAGACTTTATTTTAAAACTGTATAAATGCTTCGGTAGTAAGAATTCATACCTTTATTTCGAAAACCATGTTACATAATCATCTAAAGAGAATTAAGATGATTGCTCGCAAATGTAAATATTAATATTCGAGAAATGAGCACCTTCTAGTATGACACAATGAAACATAGTTAAATTAAAAACGGTTGGACCGATTTTCATGGATAAACTAAAAAATATACATAAATCATTTTTTTTATATATTATTTATCTAAGCAAAAACAAAAAAAAAATAAATTGAAAAAATATGTTTAAACTAAAAGCATTACAATAATAAAAGTTGCAGTACCTGGAATTTCGGTTCAACAGTGTTTTCGTTGTATAAAGATTTTCGGGTTTTCAGTGTCAATTTAACATTTGACTCGGCGTGAGGGAGACTATGGTAATATTTTTTTCTGGATTTTGCGCTTTTCAGCAATGAGTTGACTCGCCACAGTATTCTTAGTTCTGTTGATGGTAAAATGATAACTACAAAGTTCACGTACTACTTTTTACTCTTCTTTCTTTCTTTCTTTTTTTTTTCATATTCCTCGGCATTGATCGATTATAATAATTATTATTAAACAGTGCAAAATGACATATTTTGCTCATTCTCATGTTCAACAAACAGGCTTGGGGGAGGAGCACGAAAGGGATAGGGTATTAAAGAGGCTTATAATTACTGACTTCATGTTTTCGCCTTAATTGAAGTCACGTTAGAAATTTAGTGTTAAGACCGTCCAAAAGCTTATACAGTTTAGAAATAATGTTTTTAATGAAAGGGCTGCAAGGGCATGGCATGCTTTCACAAAACTTCATAACGATAAGAATTGGAACAGTACTGTTTCAAATGAATCGGTATCCAAAAGCTTTACATGTCGAAAATGTGTTATTTCCTAAAGCAAATTTAATTTTTGATCATCCTAATGGCGTAATTGTGTTTGGTACGCCATACTTTTCTTTAACATAAATTATTATGTAACTCTAAAGCGTTAAGTCCCTCTCACTCAGAATCTTATTCGTGATTTACCAGTGTTAACAAACTTAAAAAAAAATGAATTTTGGCCAACATTTCCTTCCACCAGTAAAGAATGGCGCTGTCGATCAGAATGGGGACACTCTCACCTGGAGAAGTTTAAACACAAAAAAAATACGCCGTGACCCGTCTCAGACTTTGGTGTCCGTTTACTCGCGTTAATCTGGGCATTACGACCACTTTTCCTCATTCTAATCTTCTCCCCACCCGCCCCCCTCCCTCCCACCCTCAAAACAGCTAGCAATGCCAAAACCGTGGTCGTGCGGCCTAAGGGTCAAGGCGAGTTTTTTCAGTATATAGATCTCTCTCTCTCTCTCTCTCTCTCTCTCTCTCTCTCTCTCTCTCTCTCTCTCTCTCTCTCTCTCTCTCTCTCTCTCTCTCTCTCTCTCTCTCTCTCTCTCTCTCTCTCTCTCTCTTTCTCTCTTTGTCTCTCTGTCTCTCTCTCTCTTTATCTTTCTCTCTCTCTCTCTCTCTCTCTCTCTCTCTCTCTCTCTCTCTCTCTCTCTCTCTCTCTCTCTCTCTCTCTCTCTCTCTCTCTCTTTGTCTCTCTCTCTCTCTCTTTATCTTTCTCTCTCTCTCTCTCTCTCTCTCTTTCTCTCTGTCTCTCTCTTTCTCTCTTTGTCTCTCTGTCTCTCTCACTCTCTATAACTCCCTTTTTCTCTGTCTCTGTGTCTCTCTTTCTCTTTCTCTTATCTCTCATTCTTTCTATTTTCTCTCTACGTAATCCTCCTGTAATTTAAAAGAAATTGATATTCTCCACCCTTCTTTTGGGGTTATAGTATCAAGAATGGACCTTGATATTTTGTTGTTTGCTTTTCTCGGGAGCCAATGCCCGAAATGGAGGAGAGGGTTTAGGGAAGATAAAATGTTGCGGTAATGATTAATGCGAATATGGCTTATAATACTAGTTTCATAATAAGAAAAATAATGCGCGGATGATATTGTGAAGAATATTGTAAATGAATAGAGAGGTTGGCATGGGGCTTTTTCAATTTCTATAAACCGTATAGATACCTTTTTCTGGACAGAATGATCGACTCTTGTGAAAGGGAATATCAAGTAATTGATTTTAAGTAATCATAACACTCTAGTTACATTTTTTTAGTCCTCGTGAAACGATGATTGGGATGACAACAATGAAAAAGATAAAGGTGATAATGATTGTGATGATGATGATGATGATGATGTTGATAATTATAATTTTGATGCTCCACTGAGTTTAACTCCTTCGATGGTTATGGCAGTGATACTCAACATGTTGATGTTGTTAATAACCTCATGGCAACAGCGACTATGTCGAAGGTGAAAATGAAATTCAGAACAAATACAATTGCTTTACTGGGTGATGTAGAGTTTATTTATGATGATGATGATGATGATGATGATGATGATTTCGCAGCAGAAGATGATGCTGAAAAAGAAAAATAATTGTTAATAAGATGATGATGATGGTGGTGGTGGTGGTGGTGGTGGTGGTGATGATGACATATTATACAGATTAAACAAAGTAATCAGTGAAATTTTTGATATACTGCTAGGATCCGAGGATGTGTACAACAAAGAATGACATTGATATCGTTGGTGACATTGGTGTCGATGATGACATTGATGATGAAACTGTTGATAAAATGCTGGTATTAATTGACAAGTAAATAACGATTTTTGCAGTACAATAATATTCGTAAAGTACGTCAGTTATTTTGTCTTCCCGATCAGTAGATCGAAAGGATTATATACCTTGACGACAGTGTAGCAAACATGCTTTTCAAGTCTTCGATAGGACAACTGGTAGTTTGCAGGCATTCACCCAAGCTGAAACTGTTACCCTGTTACATCAGGGTGGAATCTTTAATTAATGATGTAAAATATCATTCATAAAGGAAGTAAAAAAGAAGCTGATGGTCTCTTTTGTCAGAAATCAAACTAAGGACATATCGATGTCAAGACAGAAGCTCTGACTACCAGACCATCAGCTCTGCCCAGGGCCTATATAACTGCACATGCCGTTATATTTTTCTCGCCGACAAAGTTCAAATTTTACAGCTTGGTATTTGTTTGATAAAAAGAAGCTTAACTGGACACTAAGCTTCTTTTAGTACTCTAAAGAGACTAAACAGGCAGTAAACATTAAATATTTAGAACAATTAAATATGTTTGAAATAGACAACTCATCAATTCATCATAATTATGTAGCCCTCCCCACACCCTCTTCCTATTTTTTTATCGTTTTCTGCAAACTCTCTCTCTCTCTCTCTCTCTCTCTCTCTCTCTCTCTCTCTCTCTCTCTCTCTCTCTCTCTCTCTCTCTCTCTCTCTCTCTCTCTCTTTCTGTCTCTCTCCCCCCCTCTTTCTCTCTGTTTCATCTTCCTCTTCTTATTCTTCTTCCCCTGATATCTATATACTTTTCTGAATCTATCTTTCTAATTCTTTACGGTACTTTGCCTAATGGTTATATCAGCATCATGACTGAATAACCACAAGTCATAGAAAAAAAAGGTGCAACAATTATATTAATAGAAATTCCTAGTTCTCTATAGGCAGGATTCAAGAGTTTTGAGCTTGCGTTGCTGTCGTGGCTAACTTGCCTACATCAGATTCTGAGGAGGCTACCGGGAACAAAGTATTTATTTCATTATTATCCATTATCATTGTTATTATTGTTATTATTATTATTATTATTATTATTATTATTATTATTATTATTATTATTATTATTATTATTATTATTATTATTATTATTATTATTATTATTATTATTATTATTATTATTGTTATTGTTATTATTATTATCATCATTATTATTATTATTATTATTATTATTATTATTATTATTATTATTATTATTATTATTATTATTATTATTATTATTATTATTATTATTATAATTATCCATGTATCTATGTATTTATCTATCTATCTATCTATCTATCTATCTATCTATCTGTCTGTCTATCTATCTATCTATCTATCTATCTATCTATCTATCTATCTTTTTTTCTTTCTTTCCCTATTCATCAACGACATGACTCTCTATCCATCTACTTATCTAGCTGTCTATATTCATTTCTCCTTTATTTTATCTTTCTTAGACATATCTCCTTACCAATCACTAATATTTTTCTCCAAACTCTTAATTCCATTCTTCAGATCCCACCCCAACCCAGATAAGTTTTTTTTTTTAATAATAATAGTGAAAAAAAATCATACCAACAATGTCTTGTGGCAGCCGGCAGATCGAGTGTCGTGCCTGAGTCCCAGGTCTCATCCCCTCTCACTTTCCAGCCCGGCCCGACACGGCCCGCTGGGAGCAGTCAAGCCTGTAATGATTTAAGTGTTATTAGGTTTCATCCTCGGAATGTACAGACTGTCGCCGTTCTGCCTTGACCGCTAAGGGAGATAACGTATTAGGACCTTTTTTTTTTATTTTTATTTCCTGCAGAGTAGAGGGTTTATGTTTTTATATACGTTTGGAAGGGAGAGCTACCTTTTAATCATATGATTTGGAACGAAAGAGGGGTAGAATGAAAAATAAAACAACCCCATCCACACACAATAAAAAAAAAATCAACAACAACAAACAAATAATCAAAGATAATCATTTCGTTTGACTGTGAACAGGAGCAAGATTGATAATTACAAATAACAAGAGACTTCAAAGTAAATAATGTAGGGGGAAACAAACGAAAGTGCAAGAGTGAGAATACTACTACTTTTGTTGATGCAGCTACTACTGCTACCACTATTACTACTTCTACTACTACTACTACTACTACTACTACTACTACTACTACTACTACTACTACTACTACTACTACTACTACTACTACTACTACTACTACTACTGCTGCTACTACTACTACTACTACTACTACTACTACTACTACTACTACTACTACTACTGCTACTACTACTTCTACCGCTATTACTACCACTACTGCTACTACTACTACTACTGCTACTACTGCTACTACTGCTACTACTGCTGCTGCTGCTACTACTACTATTACAACTACTACTACTACTACTACTACTACTACTACTCTATTACTACTATTACTACTACTACTACTACTACTACTACTACTACTACTACTACTACTACTACTACTACTACTACTACTACTACTACTACTACTACTATTAAATTTCTAAAAGAATTGTTCTCATAACAAAATTCAATGCCATTGAGATGTATTATGTACAAATTTAGGGAAGAAGAGTTTAACATTCTATTACATTGAAACAAAACCTGACAGTGTATTTTACAGGTTTTAAAAGTCTTTTATGTTACGACAATAGGAGCTTTAATATATACTTGATATGGAAATTTGAGACCATAGTTTCTTACTAAATAAACCACTTGAAAATAAATTGCTAAATACAAACAATGTATTTTTTTCTTTCTTGTCCCTTTTTTAATATGAGTTTCAAATCTTATTGAATTGTTGATAACGAAAAACACACACACAAAAAAAAAAGACCCGGATTCAAAATCTCATGATCAGATCTAGAGCCCCCATGTTCACTGACATTTGGTAGGAAATGACCAATAAAGTTCATTAAGAAGTATACTAAGTTGTATTTTTTTTCAAATTCATATTAATTTCTATTGCAAATACAATTGGACTTTCACAATATGTACTTGATATACTAGGCGGTAACTCTAAACTTTGTAGATTTTATTATAATAAGCAAATGACGGTATTAAAACTGCAGTACGTGCTCTCTGCATTGATGAACTAGGCTCTATTTTTCTTAACAGATGTCACTGAATTTTCTAATAGAGAAATAAACCCACAGACTCCAACAAAATGAAAAAAAAAAGGGAGCCTTTTAGGAACACACGCAACCTTTATTTAAGAAAACTGAAGAAAAAAAATATAAAGACGGCTAATTCATAAAAATGACAAAACTGATATGAAAACAAACCGCTCATAATAATAAATCCAGAATTCATTAAAAGACACAAAAATTATCGGTGACAATGTTTAGTTTTTCTTTCGTTTTTTACCTGCTTTCGTAGTGTCAAAGGGAAAACAAAACCGAAACAAAATTACAAAGAAAAAATCAAACGACAAAACAAGACAAAACAAACAAAAGAAGCACGCAATACGGACACTGACAAAACATTAGAAAGCAGCGATATTACAGGGAAAACAGCAAAAGAAAAAACCTAGAAATTAGAGGGGAAAACTGCGGGTGAAAAAAAGAGCGCACGTTACGCCGTCGCGACGCCTGCCGTTTGTTTGATTGGATTCATAAGTCAGGGGAAATGTTATTTCAAAAGCTTTGGAACTCCTCAACAAAAACTAACTTCTCTGTGGTACCTCGGGGCATTTCTAGCATCCGTTCGGATCGAAAAGAAAATCCCGACGTGAGGAATGTTTTATGATGCTGACAAAAACAACAGTAACAGAACACAATGGGTTAAAAAATAGGATGTTGTCCCATTTTTTGCAAATCAACAGAAACACTTCATAGTTATAACACAGAGAGGAGCAACATTTTTTTTTTTTTTTTTTTTTTTTTTGGAGTTTGTTGTGGTAGAAGAAAAAGATCGGTTGGGGTGGGAGTGAGAGGGGTATGGAGAGGGAGAGACATATACACACACACACACACACAGAGGAAAAGATAGAGACAGAGACGGAGACAAAGAATGGGTGAGAATGATGTGGAAGGGAGAGGCATGGGGAAAAGTATTAGGAAATATAATTGTATTTAAAAAAAAAAAAAACCGAATACAAGTAGACGTTCACATGAGCGAGAGCGAGGACTGGATGCTAAGGAAAAATTAATAGAGAGAAGGCATGGCAAAAGAAAACTCAAGATGAAAACATCCAAGAAAAGATGTTTGTGGGGAGACGGAGCCTGCATTATCTGCTGCTTTTATTGTTATTAGATCGGTGCAAATCTATGTGCTTCTGGTCCCTTTGTGGCGGAAATTTTGTTATTGTGGTTTTTTGTCGAGAGCGGCGGAGTTTATCTATGGGGCCTAAAGAAGTAAAAAGGCCCTTGAGGCAGAGGGCGCGCAGGTTGCGGGCAGATCCTTCCGCCCATTTACTAGCCTAAGCGCCATCTATGGCCCCAGCAGACGTTCCTGCAAAGGGAGGCCAGCGGCAGACTTGGGGCTCGTCCGCTGCCTTGATGGGACGAGGAGATAATTTGTCCAAACGACGTCCTTAAAATTTTCCCATAAAGAAAGCCAGGGGAAAGAATTGTTATACAGGGAAACAACAAAACACTTTGCTTTCATTGTCAAACTTGATAACTTTTTCTGAAGAGAAAATTTAGTTTCTATTGCTGCCGCCCTCTTCAAAATATGCCTACCATGATTTCAGGATCTTGCTCCCGCACCCTCTCTTCCCTGATGTCCATTACACACGCACCCGTCCCCCACTCCCCCCCCCCCCCCAACCCATACTCTCTCTCTCTCTCTCTCTCTCTCTCTCTCTCTCTCTCTCTCTCTCTCTCTCTCTCTCTCTCTCTCTCTCTCTCTCTCTCTCTCTCTCTCTCTCTCTCTCTCTGGATCTGAGTGCATCCACACTATATCCGAATGAAGGTTTACTTTTCTTAATTCCTTACATTATAACCAAGGCTGTTTTGACTTTCCGTACCATGATTTTAAAAAGGATCTAATCTCAAGTCATACTTATGTTCTTTTTCAATTAAATTCAACGAGAAAAATCCAAAACAAAGTAGGCAAATAACAGATATTCAAAGAAAAAATGTGTTAGTGTGTGTAAAAGAAAGACAGATAGAAAACACCTAAGAAGTGGTGTGTGTGTGTGGGGGGGGTGGAGGAGGTGAGAAAGAAGGGGAGAGGGAATAGAAGTGCTGACAGAGATGAAAGATGAGGCTTCTAATATTGACGATGCCAAGTGGAGGTTTAGGGTTTCAGCGAGTTTGTGTTTCCCCGGACCCCTTATAATATGTTGTCGTGTTCTGTTCCCCTTGTGTCCGCTGTTGCTCCGGGCCCCCCTCTAGCCCCACAGGGGGGGCCGACCAGACCTTGGAGAAAAGGGGGCGTCGCTTGTGACAGAAAAGACACACGGTATCCTATTCATTTAACAAAATTAAGAAAACATAAAGCAAAAACCACACGGTGTTTTGATTTCCAATGGTCTTCAGGCTGAACTTTTGAATCGGTCTCATTGTTGTTATCATTCGATTCTGCTTGCTTCATTTCAGCGCAAAAAAAGTAAATGATGGCCTGGTGGAGACGGAAAATAAAGCTGGTAAATTTTTTTTCCTTCTCATTTCTTTCCTTTTCAAAAATTTTCTCTCCGTCAATTGTCATATTCAATCTCTTTCTTTGTCTCTCTGTTTCATTCTCTCTCTCTCTCTCTCTCTCTCTCTCTCTCTCTCTCTCTCTCTCTCTCTCTCTCTCTCTCTCTCTCTCTCTCTCTCTCTCTCTCTCTCTCTCTCTCTCTCTCTCTCTCTCTCTCTCTCTCTCTCTCTCTCTATCTTAATCAATTTTTTGGTCGGTTAGTTTGAAACTAAAATACATAGGTGTTTACCAATAAGGCACTGAGTTTGAAAAAATTTTGAAAAAGTAGTTCTTCAAATCTGTCACATAAACGTTGAGTAGAGATACTCGAGTTTCCAAGAAAATAATGAGATATAACAGATTGCATTTTTTAAAAATTGTTTTAGAAAAGTTTCTGAATACTTATTCTGCAAAGTATTTATTGAAGAAAAGAGTACACCATTGCACAAAACTTAGTGCTCCAGGCTTATACTATTTGTATTAATGTGTTCTTTGTACATGTATATGAATTTGCGTGAGTAGTTATTTATTTGCAACATTTTACCATTGTCTCAAGGTCATAATGATTGAAGCATTAATTTATAATGCAATTTATTTTTTTATTAATGATGCTTAACTTATTTGGTTTCAATTACACAATCATATCGTGTGGACAATGCCATGGGTAAACAATTAATACTCGCATTAATTGGTTGAAAGACAGATAGAAAGCGTGCTATTATGTAAATAAGTGTTTAGCTATATGGAAATAATAATTGGAGAAAGGAAGAAACGGTTTTGCCTTGATTTTTTTTAATGTGGCGTTAATCAACTTTTTATGGACATATAAGCCATGAAGAAAAAATAGGCTAGGCATCGTTGCTTATTCTCATAACGTTTAAAACACACTATGCGAAATTTGACTATTTACAATATTTGTTAACTCTCCCCTTCCCCTTTCCCCTCCCCCTTACACATTAACATCAACATGGAAAAATAATTAGATTCGAAAATTTGGCTGTTCACGGATTTGAAAGAAATTTATTTTATGTTTAAAAAACAATTATGAAAGAATAAATTGAGGCCTAAATCCTCTGTGTAAGATCATTTGGGACACTTAGAGGAAGTTAAAGAACAATAAGGCCTAAATATAATTATGTCATTGAATTAGGAGGAGGTTAAATATCATCCTATAGTATAAAACCCCATGACCAAGAAACGGGTAAAGCAGATTATGACGGTGCTTAACATGTTAAGAAAAAAAAAACACGGGTCTGTTCGTCAATTAGAAGTTAAATGCCTAGCCTAAGTCTTTTGTGAATTTAAAGTCTCAGACATATTCATTCAATATATAATGAAAACAGTTACAATTAATAACAGTTTTTTTTTTCTATACGCATACACATTCATACTTCTGTCTAATACTCTCTTCCTCACCATCTTTCTTATTCTTTGTATGTTTTGTATGTATGTATGTATGTATGTATGTATGTATGTATGTATGTATGTATGTATGTATGTATGTATGTTAAACTATGTATGGGTATAATTTTATGTGTATAGCGTTACTTACATATGTACGCATCTATGAGTATCTATCTATCTTTCTGTCTATCTATCTATCTTTCTATCTGTCTGTCTGTCCCATCTCTCTTCTCTCCCCTCTCCTGTCTTTCTCTCTCTCTCTCTCTCTCTCTCTCTCTCTCTCTCTCTCTCTCTCTCTCTCTCTCTCTCTCTCTCTCTCTCTCTCTCTCTCTCTCTCTCTCCACCTTTCATATTTTAAATTATTATGAACGGTTGAGAAACAAGCTCTGTAACTATCGTCGTCGTAGCTCGAAACTGAATCCCTAAGGTGCATCTAAAACTTAATACAATCTGTAAAGTGTAAGCTTAAGTTTAGTATCTCTTAAGTATAATACAAAGGTTTAAATATGTTTTTTGATCATTCTCATTTAAAGTGGATGGACTGCAAATTATTTCTGGATAAAATCTAAAATTCAAAATTAAATGCAAAGAAAAAAGTAATCATTTTTTGTTACTCTTGAAAAACACACACGAACCTCTTACGATGGAAAATGAAACAACGTTACACGTAAAATTCATACAAATATTGAAAAGGATTTCAATGGCATAGAAAACTTGCTTGGCATGCACATCTTGACGCTACTGTGTACCAAAATCATGGGAAACAAATTAATGAGAAGTCACTTTTTAGACAGTTTTTATTAAGACACAGTCATAGTAAGCTGAGTGCAATAAAGTGGTATACTCCTTTCATTGAAATGAAAAAAAAAATGATCTTTTATTTAAATAACATAGGATCAGGACCTTATTTCGCTTATAGTTAAGTCTTTTAAACCGAGAAATTAAAGATAGAAAAGTTTTTGTGTGGCCTTCCTTGTTTTCCCTTGCACTTTTCAAACTTAACGCACGCCTCTTTTTCCTTTGAAAGAAAAAAAACAAAAACAAATCAAATATTTCCACAAGGACAAAGAATTGCCTAAAATATTTGAAAGCGTCATTACTTTTAGTAAAAGCTGCTGTAGATGAAACATCTTGGCCGCGGACAGAAGAAAAGTAGAAAAAAAAATGAAAACAAAAATGTGGTTATGGATTAACACCATTCAACATCTTCAATGTAAAATATTTACTAAAGAAATAAAATAGTTCCAGTAATAAAAAATTACGACGAGCATTATCCATAAGTTTATTGAAGGAATAGGTCCAACAGATCAAAATGTAGCCTAAAAATCTAGAGCACAACGATTTCGGAAATCTGTCATCACCGTGGCATCACAAACACTTGAATCGAAATTTGTAAGAAAGCAATTATTATTAATTACTCATAATCCAAATTACCGAGCGATAAAAATCTAAATGTCTAATATCTACGTTTTGCTAGTGAGCTGTTGATGTCCAAAAATGTATTATGCACAGTTGGAGTGTGTAGGTGTTTACATTTTTAAGAGTTTACATAGGCTGATAACTTGATACGTGATTGACGTTTTTTTTTTTTTTTTAAAGAAGACACTGCATGCCCCCCCCCCCCCCTCCCCCCCAAAAAAAAAAAAAAATCCCAAATAATAATGAAGTATATTTTATCTATCTCACAAACTCAGCATTTTGAGTCATAATGTGATGAAATCTGGGGAGGGGCAGGGGGGGGGGGGGGTTATATTTTTTCCCAATCTTTTGATTGTACGGTGGCTTCGTATAAATTAGGCCATAACAATTTAATTCTATTTTGGAACAGTAAAAAAAAAAATGACGAGAGCGAGAGCGAGACGTGTAGGTATAGAAAGACAGCAGTCAAAGTAAAGAAATGCACACGCACAAAAAGAAAGTATGATGAAAAGAAACTGAGACTGGATCAAAGATAGAAAAACTATAAGAGAAATAGTATAGATTGTAACAGACAGACAATTAGAGGGATGAAACGGTTAAAATATTAAACCGAAAAAACTCCAAATAGAGGGGGGGGGGAATACAAATAAGAGACAGACAGAGACATAAAGAGTTAGAAAGAGAAAGAGAGAAGAAAAGCGTGAGAGGAGAGAAGAATAAATAATTGAACATGATTGGAGGAGGAACTGAGAGGGAGAGAAACAGAGAGAGAAAGAAAGAGAGAGAGAGAGATAGATAGACAGACGTATAGAGAGACAGACAGAGTCAGAGATAGAGACAGAGGCAGACAGAGGGAGAGTTATGAAGGAAAGTGTCAAAAGGAAAAGAGAATTTAGCCCTTATACAGAGAGTGAAAACTGAAAGAAAACAACTTGGGGGTGAAAAGAGGGGAAAAAAGACATCATGAGTAATAATAGAATTATTTACGCGTTGCGTGTCGCTATGCCCTACCGCTGGGGCTGAATATGATGATAATCGGCAAGGGGGGATATAAAGAGACGAAAGGTAGGGGGGAATTTTTACACCGGACAGCAAAATCTGTCATTAGAGGAACATACCGGAGCGGATTCCCTTGCCTCTGGGCACGGTCTCTCTCATCTAGTCCAATTACGTATAAAAAGCAGTTCGGTAACACCTGAAGGAAATCAAAAGCGTAAAGACTTGTTCTTCCTACAAAAGGGACTGTTTACTAAGGAAAATCCGAACAATACTCGCATAAAGGAGGGGAAAAAAGAAGGAAACCAAACTAACGCCTTGAGTGAAAATCTTCGCAATTCTTATGTACGTTGTCAACGGGGGGTCATGAATTACAAGAAGCTGTTGAGAGACTGTAAAAGAAACACATCTGTAGCTACAAGGCAGTTATTTCATCTGTATTCATCCTTTTCTTTCATCTATTATGTATTCATTTTTTTTTTTATTCCATACATTTGAAATCAGAGCTCGCTCAAAAGATTCTCAAGGAAATTTGACTCTTGCGTGGTTTCTCTTCAAAGCCCGATAACAGAGTAGTTAATTTGCGATTTTGTCGCTCCCAGAATACAAGAATACACCCCCTTGGCCTTCCCTTTTTTTAACTTTTCCCAATCACAAATTCCTCTCCAAATTTTAATTTCAAAATTACAGTAGAACACTTTTAAACCAAAAGCGTTTAAATCAACCAAGCTCGCTGAAATAAAAAGATTTTTTTCCCCACAATTTAATTTTCTTCTCTGTTCTTTAACAATACTCTGGTAAAACCAAAGTAAGTTTGAATCAAACAGATGATTGCAATTCCTAAAACTTTGGGTTAAAAGTCACTGTGATCCTCTGCTGTTGTTAAGAATCGTGCACATTTCATATAACTGAGAGTCTAGGTCGTGAATTGATTTAAATGAATCTTCTTTCATTTTATTACATGCATAATTATACGACATTTCCTTACACGCAGGTTTTTTTTTTCTTTTTTGCAAATTAATGCAGTTGATGCAAATGAATAGATGGGTAGCGATAAGATTAAGTTTGTGTTTTACTTTAAAGGCCTTCGTGTATAATACAGCAACAAAGATAACCGAAGTTTCCGAAACATAAATTAAATGAGCACCTCAATTTAAAAGATATAAATCAAAGTCGACATGAAATCGGCGTATGAGATTAAAACGGTTCTAGTGCAATAGAAAGAAAAAGAAAGGCATCAAAGAACATTTGATAATTACCTGATTCAACAATTTTGAGAAAATTCGGTAGAAGGATTTTACTCGCAGTCAATTAGACGTAAAGATAAAAAGACCAAAACATCTTGAATCGTTTTTATTTTCTAAAAAAAATAATAAAACGCCTGATAAGAAATAAATAAATACAACACTGGAGTTGTCATTTAAGGATTGAAAGTTAAAGGAAGACTTTAAAGACGATACCATGCAATATTCTCACTTCTTCCTTTCTATATCTCGACGGAATCGGACTTACCTGGGGTTTTTTTTCACCTGTTTGGTGCTGACTCTTTTGAGATTATTGTTTCCACAACTCGGTAATTATGATCCAAAGTAAAGCACTTAACAGAGTTCAGACTGCGCTAATTGCCGTAAGTTCTGAACAAATCCTCATTATCTTTCTTGCTATGACGCCAGTAGGATTTGGTCTATCTATAGCTGATTTCGAGCATTAATTTTGAAAGTCGGTTAATTCTGTTCTTTTTAAAGCTATTAAAGGATCATAATAAAAGATAATTATCTGGCTAAAAATATCCGGAAAAAAAAAACGCTTAAAGATGCACTGCCTTGTGGAAATTCAAAACTGGCCATGCATTTTAAATGACATGTTAATGAATGTTTAACCGGATTAGGATTTTGCGAAATAACTAGCAATCTTTACTTAAATGTGTTCTTTTTTTTTTTTTTTTTTTTTGTTGCTCTCCATCGAATCACCTAAGTAGTTTGAGAATTGTAATAAATTCTATTGATACTTTGCAGTTTTAACACTGTTGCGTAATACCTTTATGACCCCACTGCATGGATAAAGACTTAGAGAACGTTGAACATTGAAAACTACCTATAACACACACACCTTCATCCCCTTCCCTTTGCAAAGACGATAACGAAAAAAAATATATATTATTTAACCGTCGCCAACGAACATAAAGATCCGGAGCGCGTAAGCACTAAATATTGTGATAGTAATAAAACGAAAGTTTTTGCAGGTGCACATTTGCGACAGACCAAAGCACAGTGGGCAAGGCATATCCTGAAACCGAGAACTCAAAATTTTTTTATGAGATTTCAACATTTTTCTATCTTAATTAGATTCAGAAATTTCATAAACAAAATCTTTTCACTTAAAAACCTCAGTCTCTAATGAAATGATTTTAATTTATTCAAAAGCAGTGCAGGTTGAATGTAGACGCTGTGTTGACATAGCATCTGCCTCAATAATGTTATAATTATTATGTAAAAGAATATTTTCCTGCTATCCTGCAAACTGATGCATCCATTATGATGGCTCGAACTGCAGATATTCCTAATAATATCATGATATTTAGCAACTATACAGGCCTCCGCCGGTGTGGACATTGTTATTCCTGTTTTTATTCGCATACATTTAACAAGGTACACAACCGGCGCGAGAAAGTTTTTCCGCACATTTTTCAATTATCGAAGGAAAATAAGACTGTTTATGAGAAAACAAACCTTTGCCATGATATTAGGCTGAGATTCTCATCCACTTTTCAATTCATTCATTGGTCCCGCGGAATAAAATTAACATGCTCTCTCTCTCCCTCTCCCTCTCTCTCTCTCTCTCTCTCTCTCTCTCTCTCTCTCTCTCTCTCTCTCCCTCTCCCTCTCTCTCTCTCTCTCTCTCTCTCTCTCTCTCTCTCTCTCTCTCTCTCTCTCTCTCTCTCTCTCTCTCTCTCTCTCTCTCTCTCTCTCTCTCTCTCTCTCTCTCTCTCTCTCTCTCTCTCTCTCTCTCTCTCTCTCTCTCTCTGTCTCTCTCTGTCTCTCTCTCTCTCTATCTCTCTCTGTCTCTCTCTATCTCTCTCTGTCTCTCTCTGAGTCTCTCTGTCTCTCTCTCTCTATCTCTCTCTGTCTCTCTCTGTCTCCCTCTCCCTCTCTCTCTCTCCCTCTCTCTCTCTCTCTCTCTCTCTCTCTCTCTCTCTATCTCTCTCTCTCTCTCTCTCTCTCTCTCTCTCTCTCTCTCTCTCTCTCTCTCTCTCTCTCTCTCTCTCTCTCTCTCTCTCTCTCTATATATATATATATATATATATATATATATATATATATCCTCTTTTTCTATCTCTATCCTTTTTACATTCTCTCCTCTCTCTTTTACTTCCTCTCCCCGCGCTCTTTTTCTCCCTTTCCTTCTATTTCTCTTTCTCATTACCTCAGTCTCCCAACAAACACAAACACGCACACACACACATCCGCATAAAGAGAGAAATATTTCGAAGCGACAACAAGGGACTGCTGTGTTTGTACACATTGGGATGTATCGCATTGTGCAGCTGCATAAAGAATATTATGAAAAGATAAACATGCTTAGATTCAATGCAATTGAAGGAATCGTTTAATGGAATAACAGAAATAATAATATAATAAAAAAATGGCGAAGAAACTTGAACTATAATATAAAAGGTCAGCTGTTGAAAAAAAAATTATGAAAAGCATCTCTTTAACCCTTTGCAACCTTGAAAAAAAAAACTCTGGAAGAAATTTTTTAAGCTTTCCAAAGAGTTGAAAGTTTGTAGTAAAAAATTTATTCTAACATGAAATGAAATTGGTTGAGTTTAAAAAGATGTACTGTTAGACATGAAGATTCCAAGCATGGAAGTGGTTATACATGAGAGAAAGATCCCTTTTTATATATAAAAAATGGACGTCATAATTACAGAAGACTTGGGATCTTAGAGAATCAAAGAGCCTTGAAATTAATAATATGTAAAGTGTATGAAGAAAGAAAGGAAAAGTGAAGCCAGAAAGAAGCGCTGGCCTTGGGAATGAGGACCGTCTCTTTTTATGACAGATTTATGTAATAAAAGGCAAGATGTAAATAATGTAAAATATCCTCAACAATAATAATAGAGTTTTAAAAGTTAACCTCTTGGAAAAATCCGATACTTTTTGGTATTTCTTATCATCATAGACTTTAAAAAAAAAAATGTGAACACGAAGTTAAAGAAGACATATTTTTACTGTTTCACAACTTGTCAGTAGGCAGCCGTAGTCTAACGGGAAAGAGTTTAAAAAGAAAACGTTTATTCAATGATATTTTGATTACATCGTGAAGGCAATCATTGTCATGAACATAAAGGACAACCATTTCAAGTTAATCGACCATAGCCTAGAGTTACATACCTTACAAAACAAAATTAATGAACCAGAATCATGATTTTTTTTTTTATATATGATTATATAATGACCTGACTTTGAATGCTGTCAGCAAGACTTGTTTTTATTCAATAAAATTAACTAAAAAGTGCAGAGTATACTAAACGTTTGATTTTTATCTTTCAAAATAGATTTTTGACAAACAAAACTGCAAGAAAAGTTGTATCATTTAAACCGAGTGCAGAAAAAATACATGTGTGACCATGGTGCGTAATTATTGGACCCAGGAACTTGCTCCAAGCAGTAAGTGTGTTCAGGCCTGCCAAACGACCAAGCTCTACAGTCATGCTGGTTTGTTTTTTAGATATAAGAAAGCTAGAATGTGAGTCTAAGTTGGCTGCAACTAGAAGTTCCAATTCAGTCAGCAAAGCTATTCATCCCCAGGTAAATATTAAAAATAAATTCCTCTAAGAACCATGTGATTATTTTGACAGTCGAATGGTCTTTGTTTAACTTGACTGAAGATTTTTCTGTCTTTTCATATATTTTTATTCCCCACAATTTTCTAATCATTTTTACACCATGTCTTCTGTACACAACTTAAAGGCAAAAATGACTTTAAGTCAAAGGTAAGAATAGAGAAGGAGACGGAACCCAAAATCCGAATTGACCCCTGTTTATGAAAGCGGATACTGCGACTGTGTATTATTTCAATATTTCATTTAATATAAATTCAATCGAGCATGTGTACCTGTTACATAAAACAATGACGTCGGTACATGCTTTATAAATGTTTAAATCACCTAGAAACTCCATTATTTTCCAATTTCTTTTCTTTTTTTCTTTAATAGATTTTTCGACACCTTAAGACCGTTACGCTCTGAAACAATAACGAGAAATCAAACGCGCCATGCTTTGTCATTGTGGAAAACCAATCACCGAAATCTCGCGTTGGAAGTCTTTTCCCCCCTGGCTCTGGGCATGTTAGCAATTATAAGAATGCAGTTTAGTCTACAGATATGTAGATAAAGAAAGGGCCGCTACCTGCCATTGTTTGGATGAAGCGCCCCTCAACAGTTCCAATCAGCGTTAGGTGAGGGCTCTTTCACTTCACAACAAAATCCTTTCATCGTTTTTGGACAATCCGTCACATTATATAGATGTATCTTTGTAATATTTTTCCAACCGCCTCTAGGGATCTCTCTGATTCTCTCTCTGTTCACCACCTGTAGAGACAACTAACCCTCTTTGAGAAGAGCCCAAGATAGAAAAAAAAATAAAACAACAACAGTGACTCTTTGTCTTTCACCCATTTCCTCAGCTCTCAATAGCGACGACGACCAGTGCCTGTTAGAACTCGCAGCTGAAACAAAAAAAAAAAAAAAAAAAGAACTCGCTTAAAAAGCAGCAATATTGTCGTGTGACCCCCCTAGTTACTTTGTCTGAGCCTCTCGATTTTTCGCTGGCTTTCAGCGCTTCCAATAGAGCGGAAAGTTGATAGCCGCTGCGAAGTTACAAGAGTAACAATTAGAAAACAACAATTGGGAGATCGAAGATTTTCTTTACCTTTCTCGGCGAAAAATCGCCCTCCCTAACCGCTTCTATTTTGTTCATCTGGCGGAGGAAATAATAACAGAAAGAACCGGCGGAGAAGACAAAAGTTTTATAGCGGTTGTTCTTGTTTATCAGGACTAAATCAGGATCTATTCTCTAAGCCTCGAAAGTCTTAAGTGTGTCGTCTACACTCTGCTGTATTAACTGTCCCGCAGGCTGGTGCTTGTCTCTTGAGATCGAATTTCATCTCACCTACCCTTTCGCATCTACAGAGAGACACAGAGAGAGAGAGACACACACACACACATCGCCCACAAATAATCTGAACCAGTCACACACTACACACGGCACGATTCCCGATAAAAAGGAATAAAAATAATAGAAAGAAAGAAGGGGGTGGACG
>JAWDGP010005350.1:17500-20000 GCA_033675545.1 Elysia crispata | reverse complement strand
TTAAAAAAGAAGATGTCTTTTCGATGATTATAAATTATACCGAAAAACCGGATTTTTACTCTGTCGTGAACGCAATTACAAATACAGTCATCCGAATAAAGTTGGCAACCCATTCAACTTCATCACCAACGAGATATTAAGTTGTCGCCTCGAGGTAACAGATCACAAGTTCGCCATATCCGTGCGGTTTGGTGCATGCTACTTGAACGTCAAACGGAAAGAAAAAAATGTGAAAAAGTGACAGTGAAACGAACGCTTCCATTCTTTAGCGTATGCCTTGTGGAAGACCTTATTGATTTAAGGGCGCACACTTGAGATTTACTTGTTCGAAAGTTTTAAGAGTCTGTGAAAGACTTGGAGGGCTTTGAATTAGATGGGGCAGCTACTTCAAATTTACCGATTGATTTTTTTAATTTTTTTTTTTTAATGGCTTGAAAATGAGTTGTAATGCGACATTTTTATTGAAACTACAAAGAGTCATTTCAAATAGCCCAAAGCATACGAGGTAATTACTTTTTAAATGAAAATAAATCCCAAGAAAGCTTAAAAAATGCAACGCACTTCCTTACTGATTTTTAATTTGCATCCAACCCCGACCCATCCCACCCCTCCTTCTTATATAATATATTCTCACCATATTCCAACTTTATATGCATCTTGTTCGGAAGACTGTATCACCATCTTAGAATATGGGCAACAGGGACTAGAGTTACATTAAGTGCATTATAATTATACTTGTTGGCTTATTTTGTTCGGTTTTCCCTGAACGATTTACGCTGATGTGCACTGAACAGATCGAGATGGATCAGTCTATGGAGACAATCTATGACCTCTTTGCTGTGATTTGGTGCAGTGCGACATTCTCTCTTTATATAGTATATAAACATTTTTGTTTCCATTTCTTTTCTTACTCCACTATTTCAAAATCTCTAAAATAATGTCTATCCAAGTCCACATTTATCTATCTATCTACCTATCTATTTATCTATCTATCTGTTTCATTTAGCCATCTCACTATCTGTCTAGCTGCCTATCTATCTACTTAACTATTTATCTGTCTACATATTTATCTACCCAATTATATATAACCGCTCTTTCAATACTGGACCAGGAAAAGAAAACAATAACAGCAACAACAACAAAAATAATCAATATTACAAAAACTGGATGGTACAAGATCCCACCAACGTACTGAGCACTGAAAACAAGTAAGGCCTCAGGTTTTTATGATCCCAGATTTTCACAAAATTTTTGTCAAAACCATTATGTATTTTTTTCTTTATTTACCCACTGCGCACATTTTAAGGCCCCAGTTTCATTGATTTTTTAAAAACTTTCTCATGATCATTATTTATGTTTGTAATTGTGAGGTGTAACAAGAAAATAATTATGTAAGGCCTGAAGTATTATTATGGAAAAAAAGTTTTCCCATACAACTTTTAATTTTACTCATATAATATGGCAGTATGCTTATCTACGTTCATTTCTGTACTGTGTCTAGTGCAGAGAAATCTGAAGCTGAGAGTACCTTACCAGTTCGTGTCTTCTCTCTTAAACAAACTAAGAATAAGAAATAAATCTGAGCGAATTTGTCTGTATCATCATGGAGCGTAGATACACGTAGATACTCTCTCTCATATCATGTAATCATAAATATACGACAAGCAATCTTGGCATAAGTAATACTGTAAATGAATTATGTCCCAATCAGCTCCGTGTTCCTTTCTTGGCAGTCTATGTAAATCGAGCCAAAAGCAATGCCCTGTATTTTGTGCTCTCTGGAGCAATTTTGTCTATACCGTGTATTCATATACGACCAGCAATATAACTTTAAGGTAAACTGTGACTATATCCCAATTGGCTCCGTGTTTATTTGTTGGTGGTCCAAGAAAGACGGATCAAAAGCAGTGCCCCATCTGTGTTGGACTAATTCGTCTCACGGAAACCATAGCCAAAAAGTAACTGCACTTAATATAAAGGAGTGCCACTGGTCTTGCGCTTCTCATCTTCGCCTTGAAGTGTGCTGGGTTCGAGTTGTATCTCCAGTAAGATGGGAAAGTTTGAGACTCAAGGAGATCATCTCTCGCTCTTTCTTTGTCTCTGCCTGTTTGTCTGTCTCTCTCTTTCTCTTTCTCTCTCTCTCACACACACACTCAATTCCTCTTTCTCTCTATCTGTGTGTCCTGTCAGTTTGTCTGTCTTTTTCATCACCAAAATTCCCTCACCAGATGCCACTCTACCTTCTCATTTCTTTCTTTTTCCACCTTTCACTTTTTGCCCTTTGTCTCTGTCTTTCTCTTTGTCTCTCAATCTACATCTTTCCTCCCTTGCTTATGTGTGTATGTGCCTCTTTCTTTCTCTCTCTCTCTCTCTCTCTCTCTCTCTCTCTCTCTCTCTCTCTCTCTCTCTCTCTCTCTCTCTCTCTCTCTCTCTCTCTCTCTCTCTCTCTCTCTCTCTCTCTCTCTCTCTCTCTCTCTCTCTCTCTCTCTCTTTCTCTCTT
>JAWDGP010005350.1:5000-12500 GCA_033675545.1 Elysia crispata | reverse complement strand
ATCTTTTGATTTGAGTCTAGCTGATGTAAGTATCTAGGCCCTAGATCTGGAATCTAATTATGTTTTAGACAATTTTTTAGATTCTTTACTTAGATCTAATTTTCCTCTGATACATGTAGATCTATTCTAGAAGTCATTGTGCGAGTACTTTCATTTTTGATTTCTCAGTCGAGCTCTACTTATAGTAAGTAGTTCGCACATCCCTCTTTATCTTTCATGAAAAATAATATTACCACTCACACCTTCAGGCAATTTACAACTTTATGCCAAAATAGACATGCCTAGGTGGTCTAGCTCTATTATTAAGAGATGGCTGTCCATGTATCAACAATCAACATCGTTGCACGATTCAGACACTGATGGAGCAGCCAGGTATAACTATTTGTGTATGGAGTCATTGACATTTTTGTGGGTTTTCAGCTTAATGCTGCACCTCTTCATTGCTTTACTTTTCTATTGTTATATTTTATATAGATTATTAAAAAAATGTCCATGCATTTTTTTTTCAATATTCACTAAAATTTTAAGTATTTGTTCTAATAATTTAATTCCATATTTAATTGTGGCATGATACTAGGATATCGTGTTTCTTCCTAATTCTTTTTATTCATTTGCAATGTTCTGTAATTTTTTTTTATTTATGCATCTATATTTCTAATTATTATTTTAACCACCCGCTTGTATTTACGTATCTACCCACCACTCCACCTGTCTGTCTCATGTCCATATAGTTATAAAATAATACCTTTATGACTTTTTATCGGTCTCCTTTTTATATACCAACATTATATCTATTTCTAACCAATTTTTTCCCTACCAATCGTTTCATCTCATTCCATTTATCTTTTTTCTTGTTATCAATATCTACCTATCATTTTTTTTTTAATTTCGACATGATAAAATACTAATCTTTTCAGTTAAAAATTATCCATCTATTTTGCTCTGTTTGCCAAGCATAATCTTCCCCCCCCCCCCCCCCACCCCATTTGTTTTATTCTTCCTCAATCTTTCAAACCGTAATTTTAGCCTTTACTCGAAGCGGTGCTCGGTCAAAATATTTCTCAGGTGTCAAACTTTCCTGAAGACTCTCGTAGAGAAGCCAGACCCGACTTGTCCCATTTGAAAGTAAGTCTTCGCATTGTCCGACTGGCTTTCCTCCGGGAAACCGTTTCTTCCGCTGATGCCTTCTTTTCTTCTAATCAAGGACCCTTTATGTTGACTGTAATTTTTTTTGTGGAGTAGAGGTGCGGAAAAGAGATAGGGGGACCCCCCGAGGCTCTTCATAGAAGCAGACGTTTTTGAGATACGACGTTTGGTGGTGGGACAGAATTTGACAAAGGAAAGCATTGTAACAAAAAGCAATAAGCAAAGGCATACTAGAGATTCCACGTAAAAATTGTCCGTAAAACTATGTTTTCCCTTTTCCTTAGCTTTAGCTTTCTGTGCTTCAGAAATTGTCGGGGGGAAAAAGAGGGAGGGGATGTGATCATAAAGAGAAGTACGGATATGATTTTGAAAATGAAGACTTTCAAAGAAAAAGATAACGAGTCGAAGGCCGAAGAAGGGGAAATAACACTCTGCAGCAGTTTATTTGATCATTGAGGATGAAGACACGCACACAAGTGATTTTTTCCTGCCCTGGAGTTGTCCCCACTTGTGTCCTTTTCTTTCTGCGCTTGTCTCCACTTGCTTTCTTCACAATGGCTGCTTCTGTTCGACGGTTTGCCGAAATTGTCATAAACTTTATTTTTCTTTCGCATTTTTTACTATTCACTTCGGCGATCATGTCGCTTCCATCATTCTTTCAACGCGTTTTTTCCTCCACCACAAAACTTTTCCCCCCTTCTCCTCCAGATCTGAGGGTTGTTTGGGAGGGCAAACTCTGACAATTGTCTTGCTTTCATCCTTACTTATTACGGGTCTGTTTTCAAGTAGTTCCCAGCCCAACGCCTCTTTCTACAGAACGGCGTTCCGGGAAGGCGATCTCTAGATTCTTCCCGTGTGTACTTTGTTCGCCTTTCTGGGGATGTGGCTGCTTCTGTCCCTTGCTCCTGCTGCTCTATTTGTATTGTTGGAGATCTCAGGTGGGAGGGACAATCGCATTCATCATGGTCTCCACGAGCACATTGTACCGTATTGGCGCCGTCAAAACAAACAGTTCTCTCAAGTCAACGCTTCCGTCGATGGTGTTTCTTCCGCCACAACCACAACGAGATAAGATAGTATTTTGCTTTATCCCTTTCTGTTTGCGTCCTATTCTTTTTCAATGTGGTTCCATTTGTGTCTGTACAGGTCTCTCGATTTTTCCTTGAGTCTCTATATATTTGTATTTCAGTCTCTATCTCAATCTCTTTTCTCCGCCCTCTTTCTGATTGTATCTCTTTTCCTCTATTTTTTTTTTTCTCAGTGTGTGCTAATTTTGTATATCTCTCTCCCTCTGTGTTTCTTTCTCTCTCTTTTTTTCTCGCCTCTAGCTCTCTCTCTCTCTCTCTCTCTCTCTCTCTCTCTCTCTCTCTCTCTCTCTCTCTCTCTCTCTCTCTCTCTCTCTCTCTCTCTCTCTCTCTCTCCTCTCTCTCTCTCTCTGTCGATATATCTACTCACTCCGTTCTTTTTGGTGATATTTCCAACCAGCCTGTACTTTATTCTTTCTATAGGCCAAGTTCCTACATTGTATTTCCTCGCTACTTACTTTGATTTATTTTTAGAACCAATTTAAGTTATTGATAGTCACAACAACAACAACAACAACAACAACAACTGAATTTTCAAATGGACAAAGAGTTTTGGAACCCTGACATTAAATTATCAAACACAATTCATATTCTTTACTCGCCAAAAAATGTCTCGAAATACAGCCCTAAAATATCAAGATTGATGCATCGACTTGCGGTTCAAAACTATTTTAAGAACTTTGATGTCTTTAAAATGGAAAAAAAAATGTAAACAATAAATTTTTCAAGCACTTTACAGTAAGAATGGGATCTGCTCTGAGATTGTGTGATGATACTTCTACTTTGTCACTTCAATCTTGGGGCACTGTTGCCTTTCGTTCATTTATTAACCTATCAAGTCATAAGATGAGAATGGGGTGGATTTTTGTCGCAAATAGAGAAGACCTCAAAACCAAGCAACTTTGACATGCGCATTCACGTAGTAATATGTTGCTGTGCTAAACAAAAATTTGGTAATTAATGGCTGCCAAATTAGTGGGGTTTATTCGGGTATTATTCATGAGTTTCACAAGCATTAATCTCGGCAGGACAAAAGCCATACCCACGTTTCCACAAAAATAGAAGACTAGCAATCCTAGAGATGCCAGGCTATTAAAATATCAGTTACTTGTTCGTGTTGGACTCCAGATTTATATTTGTCGCTAGACTATCAATGATCAAAGATCGAGATTTAGATCCAATCTTTGTTCATGTAGACTTGACATCTAAATTCCAGGCTTACTCTGAGATCTAAATTTAAATTTACATCTTGGATTGATATTCTAGCAGCAAATACGCTATAGAGTAGGACCCCAGCACACACTTTCTAGAGTTGCAAATCCTATTCTCGACGTGCCTATTTTTTATGGCAGCTTTGCCACTGAAAGGCTTGATAGTATCATTCATATAGTTTGGGCTTTTAATGACGGACTTTTGTTTCACCCTCCATTGACGACGCTACTCACGAGAATAAACAATTCCACCCTAATCATAATATTAACCACTGAAAATTTATTTGAGTGACATAGCATTTGAATTAATCAGAGTTTTCTTGCACATTCTCTACCACTACAACATCAACAAGAAGTAGCGGGAGCAGCAGTGGTATTGCTGGGAGTAATAGTAGTAGTAGTAGTAGTAGTAGTAGTAGTAGTAGTAGTAGTAGTAGTAGTAGTAGTAGTAGTAGTAGTAGTAGTAGTAGTAGTAGTAGTAGAAGAAGAAGTAATAGTAGTAAAATACATGTTGTAAAAGTAGTTGTAGTATTGGGAGTAGCTGTAATAGTTGTTGTTGTTGTTGTAGTAGTAGTTCTAGTTGTGGTAGCTGTATTTGTAGTAGTTGTAATTGAAGTTCTATCTGTAGTAGTAATACTAGTTATTATAGGTATAGAAGTAGTGGTAATAGTAGTAGTAGTAGTAGTAGTAGTAGTAGTAGTAGTAGTAGTAGTAGTAGTAGTAGTAGTAGTAGTAGTAGTAGTAGTAGTAGCAGTAGTAGTAGTAGCAGGAGTAGCAGCAGTAGCAGTAGTAGTTGTTGTAGTCGTAGTTGATGTAGTTGCAATAGTTGTGAACTTTGCAGTTGTAGCTGTATTTGTAGTGGTTGTAGTTGAATTTCTATCTGTAGTAGTAATACTAGTTATTATAGGTGTAGAAGTAGTGTTTTAGTAGTTGCAGTAGAAGTAGTAGTAGTAGTAGTAGTAGTAGTAGTAGTAGTAGTAGTAGTAGTAGTAGTAGTAGTAGTAGTAGTAGTAGTAGTAGTAGTAGTAGTAGTAGTAGTAGTAGTAGTAGTAGTAGTAGTAGTAGTAGTAGTAGTAGTAGTAGTAGTAGTAGTAGTAGTAGTAGTAGTAGTAGTAGTAGTAATTGTAAGATTATTTCCAGAAAGGTTAGATTGTAAATTTATTCAGATAGATCTTAATTTGATGAAGAAAATAAAACACCTGTCTAAATAATGAGACCAATATTATTATTTGCAACAATTGATAAAAAGACCAAAATATATTCATAGGAAATCCAGGATGGTTTGGGTAATCTTCAGCAATCGACTCGCGAATTAAAGTGGTATAGACATACATTAGCTCTATAGTTTTAAACAAGAACGTACCCAAACACCTTTTTTTTTCGCTCCACCTTTTTCATTTATAAGGATAATTATGGTGTATTTCTAAGAGCAAAAAAGACCTGCTAAGTTTTAATTTCGATAACTTCAGGACGCTATAGGCCTAGTTATATTGGTATCCAAGCACCCTGTATCCTATGACCACAAGATAAAAATATTTTTGCGGCTTGCTGCAAATCGCTTCGTGTAAACAAACCAATAAAATTGGAAGAGTCGCTGCACTCCACAAACCGTAAGGGGAATTGCCAGTTGTGACGTCGGCAGAGCATTTTGTGTAGTTGTGTTGCTAGCTGCAAATCGCTTCGTCCAAACAGACCTTAAATTCGAACAGAATGCAAGCGATCTGAACTTTCGATGGAACCAGATTGCTAGTCGCTTTACAGGTTTGCCAGCTGCTGCTATTTTATCCTCATGTGTTTGAGTCAATAATATGCGTAGAAGAAAAAAGAGAAACTATAATGGCCCTCAGATCACCTCTGTCCTGCAGTATCTGCAAAATGGTTTTGACTAAGACAATTTGGGTTGTTTGTTATGCAGTATCACCATGACATTATGATTGGGTAACTTGATTACATTTCAGTTCAAGAAACAGCTTTCGCAATAATTGCTGTTGATCTTTAAACTTAAGTATAGTTTTAACTGAAGAACGGTGTGTCTTTGAAAACAAAAATTAGTAGTCTCTTTCCCGATAATAAATGTGCAATCAACATCCTCGCTTTTGCCTCCCCGAATAGGGTTTATGGTTTTCTTTATACGTGTTTTTTTTTTTTTTAATTAAAATGTTTGTGATTTAATGTCTTGTAATTATGCGATACTAATTTGTTTAACATCAAAATTTAAAATGAATAATTGGCTCCGTAGAATCGTCGATCTGAAAGATAAACTCGGATGTTCATTTGGATTCAAGACCTTTAAAGATATCAAAATCTGCACCTTTTGAAGCGACCAATAAAGATACGGATCATACTTTTTTTTTATTTTTATTGATTTAATTTTTCTTGTTTGTGATTCTTGCTTAGTAATATTTAAAAAAAATATTCATGAGCTTTATAGTTAGAAGATGAAAAAGGAAAAGAAGCAATGCATTGCCCTTTTGGCATTTTTTCTATCTGTTTTGATAAGTTTTATGTATCGCATCAAAGTAATTTTTTTAATTTTTCATGTGGCAGCACGCACTGATTTCTTATATGAGTGGAAAACATTATGTCACTTTGTCCGTTATCTACATCTAAATAATGCAAAAAAAAAATGACAGGTGCATTGAAGAAACTTCTGAAGTTATGTCGAGATGGCATTGATAATATTAAAAACATAATAGACTGACCAAATAAAGAAAGAAAACAACAACACTGGTTATGTAAAAGCAAAGGTAGAGGGAATAACAAGAGAAACAGAAACATAGGATAAAGAAAAGAAACGTTCCAAGGAGATTTGAGCAACGCAATTCTTCGCATGAAATGTGCAGAAAAAGATCCTTCTTTTGTCTTTCCATTATTCTCGTAGATCCAAACCAAAGATTTCAAGCTTTCTTTCTCCTTTCTGAAATAAAAAAGGAACATAATTATGAGTTGGCAAAAGATTTTAAGTGGCGGAAACCCGTTTTCTCGATAGGTGAGGCATGTCACATTATAAGAGAGTCTTAAATATAGTAATAGGATTAACGACCTCTTGAGGCGACATAACCTATGCTAGAACAAAAAGAGCGATATATATATATATATCCTTTTTTTTAACGCGAGTTTGTGAACGTGTATCTCTTACATGATCCGGCTGCATTCACAATCAGAGTGATAACATGACTGGAAGGTTAACCCATGCTAAATGAGTTACATTATTCTCGAAAAGAAAAAAAGGACAGAAAAAACAACTAAAAACAGTATACTCCAAAAAATAAAAGAAAAACAAAACAAAACAGGACCAGGGTGATCCTCAGTATGAGGTAAAAAAAAAAGTCATGGGGACACATTAAAATTTTCAATGAAGTTGTTTAGCGGAAGAGTTGACAATAATATATTGCTGTATATGTAATTAAGAATGCTTTAAGATCACATACAGACAGGCATAAAACGATAGGGATCATGCTAGCTTATGCCTCAAGAATCTCCGAAAAGAGAGAGAGAGAGAGAGAGAGAGAGAGAGAGAGAGAGAGAGAGAGAGAGAGAGAGAGAGAGAGAGAGAGAGAGAGAGTCAGCCAGCTGCTAACTCGAAGTTCGACTGTACTCAGTCTAGATTCTAGAAGAAGCAGTTTTTTTTAATCGAGAAGAATAATTTATGTGTATTTTTATTTAACGTGGTTTAAGGTTAATATAAACAAATTCTTAAAGCTAGAAATAGACTCTACCCTTGCTTCGTCTTTGAAAATACTTCGTCTAAGGTTTTAAAAAAAAAAAATATTTTCATTTTGTCATAATTATCCATTTCAGCGAATAAATATGTTCGCATTTCCCTTAACACTGTTTCATATTGAATAACCCAATTTTAGCCAGTATAAATGGGTTGATAAGTTGAAGTCTCTTGTAGTATGCTGAAGGTGAAATAAATAAAGTGTTCTCGTAAGGGGGAAAAGGGCAATTCAATATTGAAAGGCATTGAATGAAATTATTGAGAAGAACCAATTTTTACCATAACAATCAGGAAAGGGAATCTTTTATTTTTTATTTATCATAATTCTGTAGGTAAT
>JAWDGP010005349.1:0-38988 GCA_033675545.1 Elysia crispata | reverse complement strand
GCTTCTCGTCCTGGACGACGGCGGGCGGAGTCCTGGCTATCGCCCTGTAAACTTTGCGACGAAGGCAAATGCTGTGGGTCCACTTGGAGGAGATAAACAAGGCCGAAAATATTGTTGATGGGGCTCCCTCAACACTCCTGGCCGGCATCGGGCTGGGGTGCCACGTCTTCGGGGACATAAACACGGTCCGCGTGGAATGTCCCGAATATAAACGCCTTCGAGATGGTACGATAGGCGAGTTAGAAGGTTTCTATTAAGGGTGCATCATCAGGAAAGGCAACTTTCAGCAAGATCTCCCGGTACACACGTCACAGCTCGAAGGTCGTCAGAAAATGAGTATCTTCGGCGGCGAGAGGATCATGCCGCGAGCCTGACCGTGGCCGAAGTCCTAACTATGCTAAAAAAGACTACGTAGATGCACAAGACGGCCTCCGTGTCCTGAAGACGGGCGACACCATGAGTGGTGATCTGGACATGGCGGGGCAACTGGTGCGTGGGCTGCCACAGAACTACGGCCGTACAAAGTGATGAGGCTACTTCATGGAACCAGGTCGTGAGAGCGGCGGCTGATGCTTTCGAAGCCGCGGTAGATAGGCGTAAGCCTATGATAACTGTGTGGGCCGAACAGAAACGGTCTATGCTCGATAACCGATACGAGTGGTCATTTGGCAGCGATGCAGCTAGGGGCCTTGCAGATGGGGGCTACCCCATGATGGCCGCAGGTAGGGTCCTTCGTATGGGGCTGTCGACAACAGCACCTCACAACTTAATCTCCGCCGCCCTTGTCAATATTTCGGTCAACGGGATGGAAAACCCGTTATATGGTACGATCAAGCCCCCGGGCCAAGCCTGCGGTATTTCTATATTTTCAACCCCTCTGGCGCTGCAGCAAGGCGACAAAATAAACTTTAGATCAGCCTCGTCCACCCCCGAAATCGCGAGCGCGGTGGTCTCCCTCCTAACTGAACTTGACTTGTAGATGGCACATTGGTGGTAAAGTACAATGAAGCAAGTGACTCCAACAGCTCCATCGGGCGCTCTCTACCCAGAGCTGCCCGATGACGGCAATGTTGCCGGCGGCACCCCGCAACGGCCAGATCAGTACTTCTGACTCCAGGAGATCTCGCGACTTCGTAAGCACCTCGAAGACGAAAAAGATAGACACTCCCAGCTCTTTAAGAAATACCGGCGCGGGATTAACGCTGTAGATGCTGTCGACACGGCGCTACTCTCAGCCAGTGTGGGGATGGGCATTGGAGGTGTGGGCCTCCTGTCCACGATCATAGCAGCCCCGGTTGTACTGGGGCTTGAGGTTGCAGCCTTGGGCTGTGGACTCCTCAGTGCCGCCGGTAAATTTGTCAGCCGCCGGCTCTCGGTGAAGGCAAAAAAGCATGACGAGGTTATGATTCTTGCCGGGAGTAAACTCAACTCCATATCCGCCCATGTCTCGAGATCAGATCTCTGATGAAGAATTCCGCATAGTTGTTGATGAGGTCCACAAATATACCCAGATGAAGGCAGCTTATTCAGAGAGGCCTGGACGAGGCCAGGGCCAGTTTCATAAAGAAATTGGCTGCACCTTAGTCTTCTTTAAGCGGCGACAACATACGCCATACAGCCCGCCTCCATACTCCGTAACTCTGTAAGACTAACTTTCATCCACATTTTTCTTATTTATGCCCCTTGAACCAAACTGCAAATAGCTCGCCTATTTACTTCCTGGTTTAATCAGCCAGCCTGGCCAGTATACTATAGTTGACCCCCTGTCCTAGATAGCTGGTTGTGTGTACATTGCACCATCAGTCTTATCTGGCTTCTAGATAGCTGGTTGTGTGTACATTGCACCATCAGTCTTATCTGGCTTCTAGAAAGTACAGCTGGTGTAATATAGCAGGATGTAGCGGAATATTCACAACCATGGATTGTGGTGCAATATCTGTCTATCAGCTTATATATAAGCTATAAGTTGTCACGCATTCCACACCGTGACCGGTCATTGTCGACGAGGAAGCGCTTATTCAGAGAGGCCGGGACGAAGCCAGGGCCAGTTTCATGAAGAAATTGGCTGCGCCATAAACTGCTTTGAGAGGCCACGGCACGAAGGGCCGTGTTGCCGACGTGCCAACACAGCCCGCCTCCATACACAGTTACTCAGTAACAAGGCTGTACGTCGTGTTTACTTCCCGGTTCAGCCATGTAGTGCGTCATGTTTTCATTCTGCCTCATTCAGCCTATAAGCGGACCATAGTTTAGTCACGTTTACTTCTTGGTTGTCAGAAATGTGGGCCGCACTGTCCAACTAGGTCACACTGTCCGAACTATGTCACACTGTCAGAACTAGGGCGAGTTGTCAAGAGATAAACAAGTTGACGGAAGTTGGTGGTTGTTGGTGGTTTAGTGACCCCCGATCCTCACTGGCCCAGGCTCTGAGAGCAAGTGGCTGTGGGGTGGCTGCGCGAGCAGCTGCTCGCGAGCCGCTCGCGCCGCCGTTGTGCCGTGTTCAGGCTGTACTTGCTCTATAAAGTGAGAGAGGAGAGTTTAGGAGCCCGCCAGGGGGGTGGGGCGGGCCCTCTGGTTAATCGATACTATGGGGGTACATAAAGAATTGCGCGTGTTTCTCGTACATACACAATTGCAACAATTATGTATGTAGGCCAGGCGTGTTTTGCGTACATGAAGAATTGGGGTAATTCTATATGTAGGCCGGGCGTGTTTTGCATACATGGACAAATGGGGTTCGAGTGTATGTAGGCCAGGTATGTTTTTCGTGCAAGGTGGTCCAGAACCCCCACTCTGTATACTACTTGATTAGGAAGTGTTTCGGGGGTAAGGAGAAGGAGTAGAGAGGAAAAAAAAAGTAATTTTAAGAAAAAAGGTGTTAGGCACGTTTTTAAGGCATTATGGGTAGGAAAAACGGAGTGTGTTTGAGAAGGTGTATGTGTTGGCGTAATAACGGCGGAAAAAAGGTAATTTGTAAAAAATGAAACTTGAGCGCTCTTAACGGCATTTTAGGGAACTTGAACTTGGAATTTCGAAAAAAAGGTAAGTGGTAATTTTTCCGATTACAAGGAGCGATAGGATGCAACAAAAGAAAAAAAAAAAGGAAGAAAAAAAAATTTTGTACGGTACGTTTTCCCTTGCGGTTTTCCAATTTCCGGTGACAAAAAAGGCGGAAAAAGTAAGTGGTTTTGTTTCTTTCCGTAAGGGGAGAGGGAAAATGTGAAATAAATTATAAAAAAAAAGAAAATTTTTTTTCTCTCCTTTAGGGAGCTTTTTCACTATTTTTGGTCGTTAGGTTCCCGGAAAAGATGATTAGGAAGTGTTTCGGGGATAAGGAGAAGGAGTAGAGAGCAAAAAAAAGTAATTTTTAGAAAAAGGTGTTAAGCGCGTTTTTTCAGCATTCTGGTTAGGAAAAACGGAGTGTGTTTGGGAAGGTGTATGTGTCCGCGTAATCACGGCGGGAAAAAGGTAATTTGTAAAATATGAAACTTGAGCGCGCTTAGCGGCATTTTAGGGCCCTTTAAGTCGGAATTTCGAAAAAAAAGGTAAGTGGCAATTTTTCCGATTACGAGGAGCCGTAGGGTGCAAAAAAGTCAAAAAAAAGAAGAAAAAAAAAATTTTGTACCGCACGTTTTTCTTTGCGGTTTTTCTATTTCCGGTGATAAAAGGGCGGAAAAAGTAAGTGGTTTTGTTTTTTTCCGTAATTGGAGGGGAAAATTGTGAAATAAATGTAAAAAAAAAGAAAAATGTTTTTTTCCTTTAGGGAGTTTTTTCACTATTTTTGGTCGTTAGGTTCCCGTAAAAGATGATTAAGAAGTGTTTCGGGGGTAAGGAGAAGGAGTAGAGAGCAAAAAAAAGTAATTTTTAGAAAAAGGTGGAGTGTGTTTGGGAAGGTGTATGTGTCCGCGTAATCACGGCGGGAAAAAGATAATTTGTAAAATATGAAACTTGATCGCGCTTAGCGGCATTTTAGGGCACTTTAAGTCGAAATTTCGAAAAAAAGGTAGGTGGTAATTTTTCCGATTACGAGGAGCGGTAGGATGCAAAAAAGTTAAAAAAAAAAAAAAAAAAAAAATTTTTCATGGGACATTTTCCCTTGTTTTCCTATTTCCGGTGACAAAAAGGGCGGAAAAAGTAAGTGGTTTTATTTTTTTCCGTAAGGGGAGAGGAAAAATGTGAAATAAATTATAACCAACCGAAAATTTATTTTTGTCATTTTTGGGAATTTTCTTGACCATTTTTGGTCGTTTGTTTGCCGGAAAAGATGATTAGGAAGGGTTTCGGGGGTAACGAGAAGGAGTGGAGAAAAAAAAAAAGTAATTTTAAGAAAAATGTGTTAAGCGTGTTTTTAGCCATTATGGGTCGGAAAGACGGAGTGTGTGTAGGTAGGTGTATGTGTTCGCGTAATCACGGCGGGAAAAAGGTAATTACTAAAATATGAAACTTGAGCGCGCGTAGCGGCAATTTAGGGCACTTTAAGTCGGAATTTCGAAAAAAAAATGTAAGTGGTAATTTTTTCGATTACGCGGAACGGTAAGAAGCAAAAAAGTAATAAAAAAAAGAAAAAAAAAATTTTAATGGGACGTTTTCCCTTGCGGTTTTCCTATTTCCGGTGACAAAAAGGGCGGAAAAAGTAAGTGGTTTTGTTTTTTTCCGTGAGAGGAGAGGGAAAATGTTAAATAAATTTAAAAAAAAAAGAAAATTTTTTTTCTCTCCTTTAGGGAGGTTTTTCACTATTTTTGGTTGTTAGGTTCCCGGAAAAGATAATTAGGAAGTGTTTCGGGGGTAAGGAGAAGGAGTAGAGAGCAAAAAAAAGTAATTTTTAGAAAAAGGTGTTAAGCGGATTTTTTCAGCATTGTGGTTAGGAAAAACGGAGTGTGTTTGGGAAGGTGTATGTGTCCGCGTTATCACGGCGGGAAAAAACGTAAATTGTAAAAAATGAAACTTGAGCGCGCTTAGGGACAGTTTTGGACACTTTAACTCGGAATTTGGAAAAAAAAATGTAAGTGGTAATTTTTTCGATTACGCGGAGCGGTAGGATGCAAAAAAGTAATAAAAAAAAAAAAAAAAAAAAAAATTTTGTACGGGACGTTTTCCTTTACAGTTTTTCTATTTCCAGTGATAAAAGGGCGGAAAAAGTAAGTGGTTTTGTTTTTTTCCGGAAGGGGAGAGGTAAAATGTGAAATAAATTTAAAAAAACAGAAAATTTATTTTTGTCGTTTTTGGGAGCTTTCTTTACCATTTTTGGTCGTTTGTTTGCCGGAAAAGATGATTAGGAAGTGTTTCGGAGGTAACGAGAAGGAGTGGAGAAAAAAAAAAGTAATTTTAAGAAAAAGGTGTTAAGTGCGTTTTTTAGGCATTGTGGTTAAGGAAAAACGGAGTGTGTTTAGGAAGGTGTATGTTTCCGCGTAATCACAGCGGGAAAAAGGTAATTTGTAAAATATGAAACTTGAGCGCGCTTAGCGGCATTTTAGGGTACTTTAAGTCGGAATTTCGAAAAAAAGGTACGTGGTATTTTTTCCGATTACGAGGAGCGGTAGGATGCAAAAAAGTAAAAAAAAAAAAAAAAAAAAAGAAGGAAAATTTTTCATGGGACATTTTCCCTTGAGGTTTTCCTATTTCCGGTGACACAAAGGGCGGAAAAAGTAAGTGGTTTTGTTTTTTTCCGTAAGGGGAGAGGAAAAATGTGAAATAAATTATAAAAAACAGAAAATTTTTTTTGTCCTTTTTGGGAGCTTTCTGACCATTTTTGGTCGTTTGTTTGCCGGAAAAGATGATTAGGAAGTGTTTCGGGGGTAACAAGAAGGAGTGGAGAAAAAAAAAAGTAAATTTAAGAAACAGGTGTTAAGTGCGTTTTTTAGGCATTATGGGTCGGAAAGACGGAGTGTGTGTGGGTAGGTGTATGTGTTCGCGTAATCACGGCGGAAAAAATGTAATGTGTAAAAAATGAAACTTGAGCGCGCTTCGCGGCAGTTTTGGGCACTTTAAGTCGGAATTTCGAAAAAAAAGGTAAGTGGTAATTTTTTCGATTACGCGGAGCGGTAGGATGCAAAAAAGAAAAAAAAAAAAAAAAAAGAAAAATTTTTAATGGGACGTTTTCCCTTGCGGTTTTCCTATTTCCGGTGACAAAAAGGGCGGAAAAAGTAAGTGGTTTTGTTTTTTTCCGTGAGAGGAGAGGGAAAATGTTAAATACATTTAAAAATAAAAAAAAGTTTTTTTCTCCTTTAGGGAGCTTTTTCACTATTTTTGGTCGTCAGGTTCCCGGAAAAGATAATTAGGAAGTGTTTCGGGGGTAAGGAGAAGGAGTAGAGAGCAAAAAAAAGTAATTTTTAGAAAAAGGTGTTAAGCGCGTTTTTTCAGCATTGTGGTTAGGAAAAACGGAGTGTGTTTGGGAAGGTGTATGTGTCCGCGTAATCACGGCGGGAAAAAGTTAATTTGGAAAATATGAAACTTGAGCGCGCTTAGCGGCATTTTAGGGTACTTTAAGTCGGAATTTCTAAAAAAAGGTAAGTGGCAATTTTTCCGATTACGAAGAGCGGTAGGGTGCAAAAAAGTCAAAAAAAAAAGAAGAAAAAAAAATTTTGTACGGGACGTTTTCCTTTGCAGTTCTTCTCTTTCCGGTGATAAATGGGAGGAAAAAGTAAGTGGTTTTTTTTTCTCCGTAATTGGAGAGGGAAAATGTGAAATAAATAAAAAAAAAAAAAGAAAACTTTTTTTTCTCCTTTAGGGAGCTTTTTTGACCATTTTTGGTCGTTCGTGTGTCGGAAAAGATAATTAGGAAGTGTTTCGGGGGTAACGAGAAGGAGTGGATAAAAAAAAAAATAATTTAAAGAAAAAGGTGTTAAGCGTGTTTTTTCAGCATTGTGGTTAAGGAAAAACAAAGTGTGTTTAGGAAGGTGTTTGTGTCCGCGTAAACACAGCGGGAAAAAGGTAATTTGTAAAATATAAAACTTGAGCGCGCTTAGCGGCATTTTAGGGTACTTTAAGTCGGAATTTCGAAAAAAAGGTACGTGGTAATTTTTCCGATTACGAGGAGCGGTAGGATGCAAAAAAGTAAAAAAAAAAAAAAAAAAAAGAAGGAAAATTTTTCATGGCAAATTTTCCCTTGAGGTTTTCCTATTTCCGGTGACACAAAGGGCGGAAAAAGTAAGTGGTTTTGTTTTTTTCCGTAAGGGGAGAGGAAAAATGTGAAAAAAATTATAAAAAACAAAAAAAATTTTTTGTCCTTTTTGGGAGCTTTCTTGACCATTTTTGGTCGTTTGTTTGCCGGAAAAGATGATTAGGAAGTGTTTCGGGGGTAACGAGAAGGAGTGGAGAATAAAAAAAAGTAATTTTAAGAAACAGGTGTTAAGTGCGTTTTTTAGGCATTATGGGTCGGAAAGACGGAGTGTGTGTGGGTAGGTGTATGTGTTCGCGTAATCACGGCGGAAAAAGGTAATTTGTAAAAAATGAAACTTGAGCGCGCTTCGCGGCAGTTTTGGGCACTTTAAGTCGGAATTTCCAAAAAAAAGGTAAGTGGTAATTTTTTCGATTACGCGGAGCGGTAGGATGCAAAAAAGTAAAAAAAAAAAAAAAAGAAAAATTTTTAATGGGACATTTTCCCTTGAGGTTTTACTATTTCCGGTGACACAAAGGGCGGAAAAAGTAAGTGGTTTTGTTTTTTTCCGTAAGGGGAGAGGAAAAATGTGAAGTAAATTATAAAAAAATAGAAAATTTTTTTTGTCCTTTAGGTAGCTTTTTTGACCATTTTTGGTCGTTCGTTTGCCGGAAAAGATAATTAGGAAGTGTTTCGGGGGTAAGGAGGAGTAGAGAGCAAAAAAAAGGAATTTTAAGAAAAAGGTGTTAAGCGCGTTTTTTCAGCATTGTGGTAAGAAAAACGGAGTGTGTTTGGGAAGGTGTATGTGTCCGCGTTATCACGGCGGGAAAAAGGTAATTTGTAAAATATGAAACTTGAGCGCGCTTAGCGGCATTTTAGGGTAATTAAGTCGGAATTTCGAAAAAAAGGTAATTTGTACTTTTTCCGATTACGAGGAGCGGTAGGATGCAAAAAAGTAAAAAAAAAAAAAAAAAAAAGAAGGAAAATTTTTCATGGGACATTTTCCCTTCAGGTTTTCCTATTTCCGGTGACACAAAGGGCGGAAAAAGTAAGTGGTTTTGTTTTTTTCCGTAAATGGAGAGGAAAAATGTGAGATAAATTATAAAAAACAGAAAATTTTTTTTATCCTTTTTGGGAGCTTTCTTGATCATTTTTGGTCGTTTGTTTGCCGGAAAAGATGATTAGGAAGTGTTTCGGGGGTACCGAGAAGAAGTGTAGAAAAAAAAAAGTAATTTAAAAAAAACAGGTGTTAAGTGCGTTTTTTAGCATTGTGGTTAGGAAAAACGGAGTGTGTTTAGGAAGGTGTATGTGTCCGCGTAATCACAGCGGGAAAAAGGTAATTTGTAAAATATGAAACTTGAGCGCGCTTAGCGGCATTTTAGGGTACTTTAAGTCGGAATTTCGAAAAAAAAGGTAAGTGGGAATTTTTCCGATTACGACGAGCGGTAGGGTGCAAAAAAGTCAAAAAAAAAAGAAGAAAAAAATTTTTGTACGGCACGTTTTCCTTTCCGGTTTTTCTATTTCCGGTGATAAAATGGCGGAAAAAGTAAGTGGTTTTGTTTTTTTCCGTAATTGGAGAGGAAAAATGTGAAATAAATGTAAAAAAAAAGAAAATTTTTTTTTATCCTTTAGGTAGCTTTTTTGACCATTTTTGGTCGTTCGTTTGCCGGAAAAGATAATTAGGAAGTGTTTCGGGGGTAACGAGAAGGAGTGGAGAAAAAAAAAAAGTAATTTAAAGAAAAAGGTGTTAAGCGCGTTTTTTCAGCATTGTGGTTAGGAAAAACGGAGTGTGTTTAGGAAGGTGTATGTGTCCGCGTAATCACAGCGGGAAAAAGGTAATTTGTAAAATATGAAACTTGAGCGCGCTTAGCGGCATTTTAGGGTAATTAAGTCGGAATTTCGAAAAAAAGGTAATTTGTACTTTTTCCGATTACGAGGAGCGGTAGGATGCAAAAAAGTAAAAAAAAAAAAAGATAAATTTTTCATGGGACATTTTCCCTTGAGGTTTTCCTATTTCCGGTGTAAAAAGGGCTAAAAAAAGTAAGTGGTTTTGTTTTTTTCCGTAAGGGGAGAGGAAAAATGTTAAATAAATTATAAAAAAAAAGAAAGTCGTTTTTCTCTCCTTTAGGGAGCTTTTTCACTATTTTTGGTCGTTAGGTTCCCGGAAAAGATATATAGGAAGTGTTTCGGGGGTAAGGAGAAGGAGTAGAGAGCAAAAAAAAAAGTAATTTTTAGAAAAAGGTGTTAAGCACGTTTTTTCAGCATTGTGGTTAGGAAAAACGGAGTGTGTTTGGGAAGGTGAATGTGTCCGCGTAATCACGGCGGGAAAAAGGTATTTTGTAAAATATGAAACTTGAGCGCGCGTAGCGGCAATTTAGGGCACTTTAAGTCGGAATTTCGAAAAAAAGGTAAGTGGTAATTTTTCCGATTACGAGGAGCGGTAGGATGTAAAAAAGTTAAAAAAAAAAAAAAAAAAAAAAAAAAAAAAAGAAAAATTTTTCATGGGACATTTTCCCTTAAGGTATTCCTATTTCCGGTGACAAAAAGGGCGGAAAAAGTAAGTGGTTTTGTTTTTTTCCGTAAGGGGAGAGGAAAAATGTGAAATAAATTATAAAAAACAGAAAATTTATTTTTGTCCTTTTTGGGAGCTTTCTTGACCATTTTTGGTCGTTTGTTTGCCGGAAAAGATGATTAGGAAGTGTTTCGGGGGTAACGAGAAGAAGTGGAGAAAAAAAAAGTAATTTTAAGAAAAATGTGTTAAACGTGTTTTTAGGCATTATGGGTCGGAAAAACGGAGTGTGTGTGGGTAGGTGTATGTGTTCGCGTAATCACGGCGGAAAAAAGGTAATTTGTAAAAAAAGAAACTTGAGCGCGCATAGCGGCAGTTTTGGGCACTTTAAGTCGGAATTTCGAAAAAAAAAGGTAAGTGGTAATTTTTTCGATTACGCGGAGCGGTAGGATGCAAAAAAGTAAAAAAAAAAGAAAAAAAAGAAAAATTTTTAATAGGACGTTTTCCCTTGCTGTTTTCCTAATTCCGGTGACAAAAAAGGGCGGAAAAAGTAAATGGTTTTGTTTTTCTCCGTAATTGGAGAAGGAAAGTGTGAAATAAATATAAAAAAAAAAAAAATTGTTTTCTCCTTTAGGGAGCTTTTTTGACCATTTTTGGTCGTTCGTTTGCCGGAAAATATGATTAGGAAGTGTTTCGGGGGTAACGAGAAGGAGTGGATAAAAAAAAAAGTAATTTAAAGAAAAAGGTGTTAACCGCGTTTTTTAGGCATTATGGGTCGGAAAGACGGAGTGTGTGTGTGTAGGTGTATGTGTTCTCGTAATCACGGCGGGAAAAAGGTTATTAGTAAAATATGAAACTTGAGCACGCTTAGCGGCAATTTAGGGCACGTTAAGTCGGAATTTCGAAAAAAAGGTAAGTGGTAATTTTTCCGATTACGAGGAGCGGTAGGATGCAAAAAAGTAAAAAAAAAAAAAAAAAAAAAAGAAAATTTTTAATGGTACGTTTTCCCTTGCGGTTTTCCTATTTCCGGTGACAAAAAGGGCGGAAAAAGTAAGTGGTTTTGTTTTTTTCCGTGAGAGGAGAGGGAAAATGTTAAATAAATTATAAAAAACAGAAAATTTATGTTTGTCCTTTTTGGGAGCTTTCTTGACCATTTTTGGTCGTTTGTTTGCCGGAAAAGATGATTAGGAAATGTTTCGGGGGTAACGAGAAGAAGTGGAGAAAAAAAAAAGTAATTTTAAGAAAAATGTGTTAAGCGTGTTTTTAGGCATTATGGGTCGGAAAAACGGATTGTGTGTGGGTAGGTGTATGTGTTCGCGTAATCACGGCGGAAAAAAGGTAATTTGTAAAAAAAGAAACTTGAGCGCGCATAGCGGCAGTTTTGGGCACTTTAAGTCGGAATTTCAAAAAAAAAAGGTAAGTGGTAATTTTTTCGATTACGCGGAGCGGTAGGATGCAAAAAAGTAAAAAAAAAAGAAAAAAAAGAAAAATTTTTAATAGGACGTTTTCCCTTGCTGTTTTCCTAATTCCGGTGACAAAAAAGGGCTGAAAAAGTAAGTGGTTTTGTTTTTTTCCGTGAGAGGAGAGGGAAAATGTGAAATAAATTAAAAAAAAAAGAAAATTTTTTTTCTCTCCTTTAGGGAGCTTTTTTGACCATTTTTGGTCGTTCGTTTGCCGGAAAAGATGATTAGGAAGTATTTCGGGGGTAACGAGAAGGAGTGGAGAAAAAAAAAAGTAATTTAAAGAAAAAGGTGTTACGCGCGTTTTTTAGGCATTATGGGTCGGAAAGACGGAGTGTGTGTGGGTAAGGTGTATGTGTCCGCGTAATCACGGCGGGAAAAAGTTAATTTGTAAAATATAAAACTTGAGCGCGCTTAGCGGCATTTTAGGGTACTTTAAGTCGGAATTTCGAAAAAAAAGGTAAGTGGCAATTTTTCCGATTACGAGGAGCGGTAGGGTGCAAAAAAGTCAAAAAAAAAGAAGAAAAAAAAATTTTGTACGGGACGTTTTCCTTTGCGGTTTTTTATTTCCGGTGATGAAAGGGCGGAAAAAGTAAATGGTTTTGTTTTTCTCCGTAATTGGAGAAGGAAAATGTGAAATAAATAAAAAAAAAAAAAAAATTTTTTTTCTCCTTTAGGGAGCTTTTTTGACCATTTTTGGTCGTTCGTTTGCCGGAAAATATGATTAGGAAGTGTTTCGGGGGTAACGAGAAGGAGTGGATAAAAAAAAAAGTAATTTAAAGAAAAAGGTGTTAACCGCGTTTTTTAGGCATTATGGGTCGGAAAGACGGAGTGTGTGTGTGTAGGTGTATGTGTTCTCGTAATCACGGCGGGAAAAAGGTAATTAGTAAAATATGAAACTTGAGCACGCTTAGCGGCAATTTAGGGCACTTTAAGTCGGAATTTCGAAAAAAAGGTAAGTGGTAATTTTTCCAATTACGAGGAGCGGTAGGATGCAAAAAAGTAAAAAAAAAAAAAAAAAAAAGAAAATTTTTAATGGTACGTTTTCCCTTGCGGTTTTCCTATTTCCGGTGACAAAAAGGGCTGAAAAAGTACGTGGTGTTGTTTTTTTCCGTGAGAGGAGAGGGAAAATGTGAAATAAATTAAAAAAAAAAAAAAATTTTTTTTTCTCCTTTAGGGTGCTTTTTTGACCATTTTTTGGTCGTTCGTTTGCCGAAAAGATGATTAATAAGTATTTCGGGGGTAACGAGAAGGAGTGGAGAAAAAAAAAAGTAATTTAAAGAAAAAGGTGTTAACCGCGTTTTTTAGGCATTATGGGTAGGAAAGACGGAGTGTGTGTGTGTTAGTGTATGTGTTCTCGTAATCACGGCGGGAAAAAGGTAATTAGTAAAATATGAAACTTGAGCACGCTTAGCGGCAATTTAGGGCACGTTAAGTCGGAATTTCGAAAAAAAGGTAAGTGGTAATTTTTCCGATTACGAGGAGCGGTAGGATGCAAAAAAGTAAAAAAAAAAAAAAAAAAAAAAAGAAAATTTTTAATGGTACGTTTTCCCTTGCGGTTTTCCTATTTCCGGTGACAAAAAGGGCGGAAAAAGTAAGTGGTTTTGTTTTTTTCCGTGAGAGGAGAGGGAAAATGTTAAATAAATTATAAAAAACAGAAAATTTATTTTTGTCCTTTTTGGGAGCTTTCTTGACCATTTTTGGTCGTTTGTTTGCCGGAAAAGATGATTAGGAAGTGTTTCGGGGGTAACGAGAAGGAGTGGAGAAAAAAAAAAAGTAATTTTAAGGAAAAGGTGTTAAGCGTGTTTTTTAGGCCATATGGGTCGGAAAGACGGAGTGTGTGTGGGTAGGTGTATGTGTTCTCGTAATCACGCCGGGAAAAAGGTAATTAGTAAAATATGAAACTTGAGCGCTCTTAGCGGCACTTTAGGGCACTTTAATTCGGAATTTCGAAAAAAAGGTAAGTGGTAATTTTTCCGATTACGAGGAGCGGTAGGATGCAAAAAATTAAAAAAAAAAAAAAAATTTTTCATGCGACGTTCTCCTTGAGGTTTTCCTATTTCCGGTGACAAAAAGGGCGGAAAAAGTAAGTGGTTTTGTTTTTTTCCGTAAGGGGAGAGGAAAAATGTGAAATAAATTATGAAAAACAGAAAATTTATTTTTGTCCTTTTTGGGAGCTTTCTTGACCATTTTTGGTCGTTTGTTTGCCGGAAAAGATGATTAGGAAGTGTTTCGGGGGTAACGAGAAGAAGTGGAGAAAAAAAAAAGTAATTTTAAGAAAAATGTGTTACGCGTGTTTTTAGGCATTATGGGTCGGAAAAACGGAGTGTGTGTGGGTAGGTGTATGTGTTCGCGTAATCACGGCGGAAAAAAGGTAATTTGTAAAAAAAGAAACTTGAGCGCGCATAGCGGCAGTTTTGGGCACTTTAAGTCGGAATTTCGAAAAAAAAAGGTAAGTGGTAATTTTTTCGATTACGCGGAGCGGTAGGATGCAAAAAAGTAAAAAAAAAAGAAAAAAAAGAAAAATTTTTAATAGGACGTTTTCCCTTGCTGTTTTCCTAATTCCGGTGACAAAAAGGGCGGAAAAAGTAAGTGGTTTTGTTTTTTTCCGTGAGGGGAGAGGAAAAATGTGAAATAAATTATAAAAAACAGAAAATTTATTTTTGTCCTTTTTGGGAGCTTTCTTGACCATTTTTGGTCGTTTGTTTGCCGGAAAAGATGATTAGGAAGTGTTTCGGGGGTAAAGAGAAGAAGTGGAGAAAAAAAAAAGTAATTTTAAGAAAAATGTGTTAAACGTGTTTTTAGGCATTATGGGTCGGAAAAACGGAGTGTGTGTGGGTAGGTGTATGTGTTCGCGTAATCACGGCGGAAAAAAGGTAATTTGTAAAAAAAGAAACTTGAGCGCGCATAGCGGCAGTTTTGGGCACTTTAAGTCGGAATTTCGAAAAAAAAAGGTAAGTGGTAATTTTTTCGATTACGCGGAGCGGTAGGATGCAAAAAAGTAAAAAAAAAAGAAAAAAAAGAAAAAATTTTAATAGGACGTTTTCCCTTGCTGTTTTCCTAATTCCGGTGACAAAAAAGGGCGGAAAAAGTAAATGGTTTTGTTTTTCTCCGTAATTGGAGAAGGAAAATGTGAAATAAATAAAAAAAAAAAAATTTTTTTTCTCCTTTAGGGAGCTTTTTTGACCATTTTTGGTCGTTCGTTTGCCGGAAAATATGATTAGGAAGTGTTCCGGGGGTAACGAGAAGGAATGGGTAAAAAAAAAAAGTAATTTAAAGAAAAAGGTTTTAACCGCGTTTTTTAGGCATTATGGGTCGGAAAGACGGAGTGTGTGTGTGTAGGTGTATGTGTTCTCGTAATCACGGCGGGAAAAAGGTAATTAGTAAAATATGAAACTTGAGCACGCTTAGCGGCAATTTAGGGCACGTTAAGTCGGAATTTCGAAAAAAAGGTAAGTGGTAATTTTTCCGATTACGAGGAGCGGTAGGATGCAAAAAATTAAAAAAAAAAAAAAAAAAAAAAAGAAAATTTTTAATGGTACGTTTTCCCTTGCGGTTTTCCTATTTCCGGTGACAAAAAGGGCGGAAAAAGTAAGTGGTTTTGTTTTTTTCCGTGAGAGGAGAGGGAAAATGTGAAATAAATTAAAAAAAAAAGAAAATTTTTTTTCTCTCCTTTAGGGAGCTTTCTTGACCATTTTTGGTCGTTCGTTTGCGGAAAGATGATTAGGAAGTATTTCGGGGGTAACGAGAAGGAGTGGAGAAAAAAAAAGTAATTTTAAAGAAAAAGGTGTTACGCGCGTTTTTTAGGCATTATGGGTCGGAAAGACGGAGTGTGTGTGGGTAAGGTGTATGTGTCCGCGTAATCACGGCGGGAAAAGTTAATTTGTAAAATATAAAACTTGAGCGCGCTTAGCGGCATTTTAGGAGTACTTAAGTCGGAATTTCGAAAAAAAAGGTAAGTGGCAATTTTTCCGATTACGAGGAGCGGTAGGATGCAAAAAAGTCAAAAAAAAAGAAGAAAAAAAATTTTGTACGGGACGTTTTTCCTTTGCGGTTTTCCTATTTCCGGAGATGAAAGGGCGGAAAAAGTAAATGGTTTTGTTTTTCTCCGTAATTGGAGAAGGAAAAATGTGAAATAAATTATAAAAAACAGAAAATTTATTTTTCTCCTTTTTGGGAGCTTTTTTGACCATTTTTGGTCGTTCGTTTGCCGGAAAATATGATTAGGAAGTGTTTCGGCGGTAACGAGAGGAGTGGATAAAAAAAAGTAATTTTAAGAAAAATGTGTTAACGCGCGTTTTTAGGCATTATGGGTCGGAAAGACGGAGTGTGTGTGTGTAGGTGTATGTGTTCTCGTAATCACGGCGGGAAAAAGGTAATTAGTAAAATATGAAACTTGAGCACGCTTAGCGGCAATTTAGGGCACTTTAAGTCGGAATTTCGAAAAAAAGGTAAGTGGTAATTTTTCCAACTACGAGGAGCGGTAGGATGCAAAAAAGTAAAAAAAAAAAAAAAAAAAAGAAAATTTTTAATGGTACGTTTTCCCTTGCGGTTTTCCTATTTCCGGTGACAAAAAGGGCTGAAAAAGTTCGTGGTGTTGTTTTTTTCCGTGAGAGGAGAGGGAAAATGTGAAATAAATTAAAAAAAACAGAAAATTTATTTTTGTCCTTTTTGGGAGCTTTCTTGACCATTTTTGGTCGTTTGTTTGCCGGAAAAGATGATTAGGAAGTGTTTCGGGGGTAACGAGAAGGAGTGGAGAAAAAAAAAAAGTAATTTTAAGGAAAAGGTGTTAAGCGTGTTTTTTAGGCCATATGGGTCGGAAAGACGGAGTGTGTGTGGGTAGGTGTATGTGTTCTCGTAATCACGCCGGGAAAAAGGTAATTAGTAAAATATGAAACTTGAGCGCGCTTAGCGGCACTTTAGGGCACTTTAATTCGGAATTTCGAAAAAAAGGTAAGTGGTAATTTTTCCGATTACGAGGAGCGGTAGGATGCAAAAAATTAAAAAAAAAAAAAAAAAATTTTTCATGCGACGTTCTCCTTGAGGTTTTCCTATTTCCGGTGACAAAAAGGGCGGAAAAAGTAAGTGGTTTTGTTTTTTTCCGTAAGGGGAGAGGAAAAATGTGAAATAAATTATAAAAAACAGAAAATTTATTTTTGTCCTTTTTGGGAGCTTTCTTGACCATTTTTGGTCGTTTGTTTGCCGGAAAAGATGATTAGGAAGTGTTTCGGGGGTAACGAGAAGAAGTGGAGAAAAAAAAAAGTAATTTTAAGAAAAATGTGTAACGCGTGTTTTTAGGCATTATGGGTCGGAAAAACGGAGTGTGTGTGGGTAGGTGTATGTGTTCGCGTAATCACGGCGGAAAAAAGGTAATTTGTAAAAAAAGAAACTTGAGCGCGCATAGCGGCAGTTTTGGGCACTTTAAGTCGGAATTTCGAAAAAAAAAGGTAAGTGGTAGTTTTTTCGATTACGCGGAGCGGTAGGATGCAAAAAAGTAAAAAAAAAAGAAAAAAAAGAAAAATTTTTAATAGGACGTTTTCCCTTGCTGTTTTCCTAATTCCGGTGACAAAATAGGGCGGAAAAAGTAAGTGGTTTTGTTTTTTTCCGTGAGAGGAGAGGGAAAATGTGAAATAAATTTAAAAAAAAAGAAAATTTTTTTTCTCTCCTTTAGGGAGCTTTTTTGACCATTTTTGGTCGTTCGTTTGCCGAAAAGATGATTAGGAAGTATTTCGGGGGTAACGAGAAGGAGTGGAGAAAAAAAAAAGTAATTTAAAGAAAAAGGTGTTACGTGCGTTTTTTAGGCATTATGGGTCGGAAAGACGGAGTGTGTGTGGGTAAGGTGTATGTGTCCGCGTAATCACGGCGGGAAAAAGGTAATTTGTAAAATATAAAACTTGAGCGCGCTTAGCGGCATTTTAGGGTACTTTAAGTCGGAATTTCGAAAAAAAAGGTAAGTGGCAATTTTTCCGATTACGAGGAGCGGTAGGGTGCAAAAAAGTCAAAAAAAAAGAAGAAAAAAAAATTTTGTACGGGACGTTTTCTTTTGCGGTTTTTTATTTCCGGTGATAAAAGGGCGGAAAAAGTAAATGGTTTTGTTTTTCTCCGTAATTGGAGAAGGAAAATGTGAAATAAATAAAAAAAAAAAAAAATTTTTTTCTCCTTTAGGGAGCTTTTTTGACCATTTTTGGTCGTTCGTTTGCCGGAAAATATGATTAGGAAGTGTTTCGGGGGTAACGAGAAGGAGTGGATAAAAAAAAAGTAATTTAAAGAAAAAGGTGTTAACCGCGTTTTTTAGGCATTATGGGTCGGAAAGACGGAGTGTGTGTGTGTAGGTGTATGTGTTCTCGTAATCACGGCGGAAAAAAGGTAATTAGTAAAATATGAAACTTGAGCACGCTTAGCGGCAATTTAGGGCACGTTAAGTCGGAATTTCGAAAAAAAGGTAAGTGGTAATTTTTCCGATTACGAGGAGCGGTAGGATGCAAAAAAGTAAAAAAAAAAAAAAAAAAAAAAAAAAGAAAATTTTTAATGGTACGTTTTCCCTTGCCGTTTTCCTATTTCCGGTGACAAAAAGGGCGGAAAAAGTAAGTGGTTTTGTTTTTTTCCGTGAGAGGAGAGGGAAAATGTTAAATAAATTATAAAAAACAGAAAATTTATTTTTGTCCTTTTTGGGAGCTTTCTTGACCATTTTTGGTCGTTTGTTTGCCGCAAAAGATGATTAGGAAGTGTTTTGGGGGTAACGAGAAGGAGTGGAGAAAAAAAAAAGTAATTTTAAGGAAAAGGTGTTAAGCGTGTTTTTTAGGCCATATGGGTCGGAAAGACGGAGTGTGTGTGGGTAGGTGTATGTGTTCTCGTAATCACGCCGGGAAAAAGGTAATTAGTAAAATATGAAACTTGAGCGCGCTTAGCGGCAATCTAGGGCACTTTAATTCGGAATTTCGAAAAAAAGGTAAGTGGTAATTTTTCCGATTACGAGGAGCGGTAGGATGCAAAAAATTAAAAAAAAAAAAAAAAAATTTTTCATGCGACGTTCTCCTTGAGGTTTTCCTATTTCCGGTAACAAAAAGGGCGGAAAAAGTAAGTGGTTTTGTTTTTTTCCGTAACGGGAGAGGAAAAATGTGAAATAAATTATAAAAAACAGAAAATTTATTTTTGTCCTTTTTGGGAGCTTTCTTGACCATTTTTGGTCGTTTGTTTGCCGGAAAAGATGATTAGGAACTGTTTTGGGGGTAACGAGAAGGAGTGGAAAAAAACAAAAAGTAATTTTAAGAAAAAGGTGTTAAGCGCGTTTTTTAGGCATTATGGGTGGGAAAGACGGAGTGTGTGTGGGTAAGGTGTATGTGTCCGCGTAATCACGGCGGGAAAAAGGTAATTTGTAAAATATGAAACTTGAGCGCGCTTAGCGGCAGTTTTGGGCACTTTAAGTCGGAATTTGGAAAAAAAAGGTAAGTGGTAATTTTTTCGATTACGCGGAGCGGTAGGATACAAAAAAGTAAAAAAAAAGAAAAAAAAGAAAAATTTTTAATGGGACGTTTTCCCTTGCGGTTTTCCTATTTCCGGTAACAAAAAGGGCGGAAAAAGTAAGTGGTTTTGTTTTTTTCCGTGAGAGGAGAGGGAAAATGTGAAATAAATTAAATAAAAAAGAAAATTTTTTTTTCTCCTTTAGGGTGCTTGTTTGACCATTTTTGGTCGTTCGTTTGCCGAAAAGATGATTAATAAGTATTTCGGGGGTAACGAGAAGGAGTGGAGAAAAAAAAAAATATTTAAAGAAAAAGGTGTTAACCGCGTTTTTTAGGCATTATGGGTCGGAAAGACGGAGTGTGTGTGTGTAGGTGTATGTGTTCTCGTAATCACGGCGGGAAAAAGGTAATTAGTAAAATATGAAACTTGAGCACGCTAAGCGGCAATTTAGGGCACTTTAAGTCGGAATTTCGAAAAAAAGGTACGTGGTAATTTTTCCGATTACGAGGAGCGGTAGGATGGAAAAAATTTAAAAAAAAAAAAAAAGAAAAATTTTAATGGTACGTTTTCCCTTGCGGTTTTCCTATTTCCGGTGACAAAAAGGGCGGAAAAAGTAAGTGGTTTTACTTTTTTCCGTGAGAGCAGAGGGAAAATGTTAAATAAATTATAAAAAAAAAGAAAATCTTTTTTCTCCTTTAGGGTGCTTGTTTGACCATTTTTGGTCGTTCGTTTGCCGAAAAGATGATTAATAAGTATTTCGGGGGTAACGAGAAGGAGTGGAGAAAAAAAAAATATTTAAAGAAAAAGGTGTTAACCGCGTTTTTTAGGCATTATGGGTCGGAAAGACGGAGTGTGTGTGGGTAAGGTGTATCTGTCCGCGTAATCACGGCGGGAAAAAGGTAATTTGTAAAATATAAAACTTGAGCGCGCTTAGCGGCATTTTAGGGTACTTTAAGTCGGAATTTCGAAAAAAAAGGTAAGTGGCAATTTTTCCGATTACGAGGAGCGGTAGGGTGCAAAAAAGTCAAAAAAAAGAAGAAAAAAAAATTTTGTACGGGACGTTTGCCTTTGCGGTTTTTTATTTCCGGTGATAAAAGGGCGGAAAAAGTAAATGGTTTTGTTTTTCTCCGTAATTGGAGAAGGAAAATGTGAAACAAAAAAAAAAAAAAGAAAATTTTTTTTTCTCCTTTAGGGAGCTTTTTTGACCATTTTTGGTCGTTTGTTTGCCGGAAAAGATGATTAGGAAGTGTTTCAGGGGTAACGAGAAGGAGTGGAGAAAAAAAAAAGTAATTTAAAGAAAAAGGTGTTAAGCGCGTTTTTTCAGCATTGTGGTTAGGAAAAACGGAGTGTGTTTAGAAAGGTGTAGGTGTCCGCGTAATCACAGCGGGAAAAAGGTAATTTGTAAAATATGAAACTTCAGCGCGCTTAGCGGCATTTTAGGGTACTTTAAGTCGGAATTTCGAAAAAAAGGTAAGTGGTAATTTTTTCGATTACGCGGAGCGGTAGGATGCAAAAAAGTAAAAAAAAAGAAAAGGAAAATTTTTAATGGGACGTTTTCCCTTGCGGTTTTCCTATTTCCTTTGACAAAAAGGGCGGAAAAAGTAAGTGGTTTTGTTTTTTTCCGTGAGAGGAGAGGTAAAATGTTAAATAAATTATAAAAAAAAGAAAAGTTTTTTTCTCTCCTTTAGGGAGCTTTTTCACTATTTTTGGTCGTTAGGTTCCCGGAAAAGATAATTAGGAAGTGTTTCGGGGGTAATGAGAAGGAGTAGAGAGCAAAAAAAAGTAATTTTAAGAAAAAGGTGTTAAGCACGTTTTTTCAGCATTGTGGTTAGGAAAAACGGAGTGTGTTTGGGAAGGTATATGTGTCCGCGTAATCACGGCGGGAAAAAGGTAATTTGTAAAATATGAAACTTGAGCGCGCTTAGCGGCATTTTAGGCTACTTTAAGTCGGAATTTCGAAAAAAAGGTAAGTGGCAATTTTTCCGATTACGAAGAGCGGTAGGGTGCAAAAAAGTCAAAAAAAAAGAAGAAAAAAAATTTTGTACGGGACGTTTTCCTTTGCGGTTCTTCTATTTCCGGTGACAAAAATGGCGGAAAAAGTAAGTGGTTTTATTTTTTTCCGTGAGAGGAGAGGGAAAATGTTAAATAAATTATAAAAAAAAGAAAAGTTTTTTTCTCTCCTTTAGGGAGCTTTTTCACTATTTTTGGTCGTTAGGTTCCCGGAAAAGATAATTAGGAAGTGTTTCCGGGGCAAGGAGAAGGAGTAGAGAGCAAAAAAAATTAATTTTTTAAGACAAAGTTGTTAAGCGCGTTTTTTCAGCATTGTGGTTAGGAAAAACGGAGTGTGTTTGGGAAGGTGTATGTGTCCGCGTAATCACGGCGGGAAAAAGGTAATTTGTAAAATATGAAACTTGAGCGCGCTTAGCGGCATTTGAGTGTACTAAAAGTCGGAATTTCGAAAAAAAAGGTAAGTGGCAATTTTTCCGATTACGAGGAGCGGTAGGGTGCAAAAAAGTCAAAAAAAAAGAATAAAAAAATATTTTGTACGGGATGTTTTCTTTTGCGGTTTTTCTATTTCCGGTGATAAAAGGGCGGAAAAAGTATATGGTTTTTTTTTTCCGTGAGAGGAGAGGGAAAATGTTAAATAAATTATAAAAAAAAAGAAAATCTTTTTCTCTCCTTAAGGGAGCTTTTTCACTATTTTTTGGTCATTAGGTTCCCGGAAAAAATGATTAGGAAGTGTTTCGGGGGTAAGGAGAAGGAGTAGAGAGCAAAAAAAAAGTAATTTTTAGAAAAAGGTGTTAAGCGCGTTTTTTCAGCATTCTGGTTAGGAAAAACGGAGTGTGTTTGGGAAGGTATATGTGTCCGCGTAATCACGGCGGGAAAAAGGTAATTTGTAAAATATGAAACTTGAGCGCGCTTAGCGGCATTTTAGGGCACTTTATGTCGGAATTTCGAAAAAAAGGTAAGTGGTAATTTTTTCGATTACGAGGAGCGGTAGGATACAAAAAAGTAAAAAAAAAAAAAAAAAAAAAAGAAAAAAGAAAAATTTTTCATGGGACATTTTCCCTTGAGGTTTTCCTATTTCCGGTGACACAAAGGGCGGAAAAAGTAAGTGGTTTTGTTTTTTTCCGTAAGCGGAGAGGAAAAATGTGAAATAAATTATAAAAAAACAGAAAATTTACCTTTGTCCTTTTTGGGAGCTTTCTTGACCATTTTTGGTTGTTTGTTTGCCGGAAAAGTTAATTAGGAAGTGTTTCGGGGTAAACGAGATGGAGTGGAGAAAAAAAAAAAAGTTATTTTTAGAAAAAGGTGTTAAGTGCGTTTTTTAGGCATTATGGGTCGGAAAGACGGAGTGTGTGTGGGTAGGTGTATGTTTTCGCGTAATCACGGCGGAGAAAAGGTAATTTGTAAAAAATGAAACTTGAGCGCGCTTAGCGGCAGTTTTGGGCACTTTAAGTCGGAAGTTCGAAAAAAAAGGTAAGTGGTAATTTTTTCGATTACGCGGAGCGGTAGGATGCAAAAAAGTAAATAAAAAAAAAAAAAAATTTTTAATGGGACGTTTTCCCTTGCGGTTTTCCTATTTCCGGTGACAAAAAGGGCGGAAAAAGTAAGTGGTTTTGTTTTTTTCCGTGAGAGGAGAGGGAAAATGTTAAATAAATTATAAAAAAAAGAAAATCTTTTTTCTTGCTTTAGGGAGCTTTTTCACTATTTTTGGTCGTTAGGTTCCCGGAAAAGATAATTAGGAAGTGTTTCGGGGGTAAGGAAAAAGAGTAGAGAGCAAAAAAAAAAGTAATTTTTAAAAAAAGGTGTTAAGCGTGTTTTTTCAGCATTCTGGTTAGGAAAAACGGAGTGTGTTTGGGAAGGTATATGTGTGCACCTAATCACGGCGGGAAAAAGGTAATTTGTAAAATATGAAACTTGAGCGCGCTTAGCGGCATTTTAGGGTACTAAAAGTCGGAATTTCGAAAAAAAAAGGTAAGTGGCAATTTTTCCGATTACGAGGAGCGGTAGGGTGCAAAAAAGTGAAAAAAAAAGAAGAAAAAAAAATTTTGTACGGGACGTTTTCCTTTGCGGTTTTTCTATTTCCGGTGATAAAAGGGCGGAAAAAGTAATTGGTTTTGTTTTTTTCCGTGAGAGGAGAGGGAAAATGTTAAATAAATTATAAAAAAAAAGAAAATCTTTTTTCTCTCCTTAAGGGAGCTTTTTCACTATTTTTGGTCATTAGGTTCCCGGAAAAAATGATTAGGAAGTGTTTCGGGGGTAAGGAGAAGGAGTAGAGAGCAAAAAAAAAAGTAATTTTTAGAAAAAGGTGTTAAGCGCGTTTTTTCAGCATTCTGGTTAGGAAAAACGGAGTGTGTTTGGGAAGGTATATGTGTCCGCGTAATCACGGCGGGAAAAAGGTAATTTGTAAAATATGAAACTTGAGCGCGCGTAGCGGCATTTAGGGCATTTTATGTCGGAATTTCGAAAAAAAAGGTATTTTGTATTTTGTCCGTTTATGTGGTGCGGTTGGGTAAAAAAAAGTAAAAAAAAAAAAAAAAGAAAAAAAAAAATTTTTCATGCGGACATTTTCCGCTTGAGGTTTTCCTATTTCCGGTGACACAAAGGGCGGAAAAAGTAAGTGGTTTTGTTTTTTTCCGTAAGGGGAGAGGAAAAATGTGAAATAAATTATAAAAAAACAGAAAATTTACTTTTGTCCTTTTTGGGAGCTTTCTTGACCATTTTTGGTCGTTTGTTTGCCGAAAAGTTAATTAGGAAGTGTTTCGGGGTAAACGAGAAGGAGTGGAGAAAAAAAAAAAAGTTATTTTTAGAAAAAGGTGTTAAGTGCGTTTTTTAGGCATTATGGGTCGGAAAGACGGAGTGTGTGTGGGTAGGTGTATGTTTTCGCGTAATCACGGCGGAGAAAAGGTAATTTGTAAAAAATGAAACTTGAGCGCGCTTAGCGGCAGTTTTGGGCACTTTTTAAGTCGTAAGTTCGAAAAAAAGGTAAGTGGTAATTTTTTCGATTACGCGGAGCGGTAGGATGCAAAAAAGTAAATAAAAAAAAAAAAAAAAATTTTTAATGGGACGTTTTCCCTTGCGGTTTTCCTATTTCCGGTGACAAAAAGGGCGGAAAAAGTAAGTGGTTTTGTTTTTTTCCGTGAGAGGAGAGGGAAAATGTTAAATAAATTATAAAAAAAAGAAAATCTTTTTTCTTCCTTTAGGGAGCTTTTTCACTATTTTTGGTCATTAGGTTCCCGGAAAAGATAATTAGGAAGTGTTTCGGGGGTAAGGAAAAAGAGTAGAGGGGCAAAAAAAAAGTAATTTTTAAAAAAAGGTGTTAAGCGTGTTTTTTCAGCATTCTGGTTAGGAAAAACGGAGTGTGTTTGGGAAGGTATATGTGTGCACCTAATCACGGCGGGAAAAAGGTAATTTGTAAAATATGAAACTTGAGCGCGCTTAGCGGCATTTTAGGGTACTAAAAGTCGGAATTTCGAAAAAAAGGTAAGTGGCAATTTTTTCGATTACGAAGAGCGGTAGGGTGCAAAAAAGTCAAAAAAAAAGAAGAAAAAAAAATTTTGTACGGGACGTTTTCCTTTGCGGTTGTTCTATTTCCGGTGATAAAAGGCCGGAAAAAGTAAGTGGTTTTGTTTTTTTCCGTGAGAGGAGAGGAAAAATGTGAAATAAAATTTAAAAAAAAGAAAATTTTTTTTCTCCTTTAGGGAGCTTTTTCACTATTTTTGGTCGTTAGGTTCCCGGAAAAGATAATTAGGAAGTGTTTCGGGGGTAAGGAAAAGGAGTAGAGAGCAAAAAAAAAGTAATTTTTAGAAAAAGGTGTTAAGCGCGTTTTTTCAGCATTGTGGTTAGGAAAAACGGAGTGTGTTTGGGAAAGTATATGTGTGCGCGTAATCACGGCGGGAAAAAGGTAATTTGTAAAATATGAAACTTGAGCGCGCTTAGCGGCATTTTAGGGTACTAAAAGTCGGAATTTCGAAAAAAAAGGTAAGTGGGAATTTTCCGATTACGCGGAGCGGTAGGGTGCAAAAAAGTCAAAAAAAAAGAAGAAAAAAAATTTTTGTACGGGACGTTTTCCTTTGTGGTTTTTCTATTTTCGGTGATAAAAGGGCGGAAAAAGTATGTGGTTTTGTTTTTTTCCGTGAGAGGAGAGTGAAAATGTTAAATAAATTAAAAAAAAAAAAGAAAATTTTTTTTTCTCCTTTAGGGAGCTTTTTCACTATTTTTGGTCGTTAGGTTCCCGGAAAAGATGATTAGGAAGTGTTTCGGGGGTAAGGAGAAGGAATAGAGAGCAAAAAAAAGTAATTTTTAGAAAAAGGTGTTAAGCGCGTTTTTTCAGCATTGTTTTTAAAAAAAACGTAGTGTGTTTGGGAAGGTATATGTGTCCGCGTAATCACGGCGGGAAAAAGGTAATTTGTAAAATATGAAACTTGAGCGCGCTTAGCGGCATTTTAGGGCACTTTAAGTGTATGTGTCCGCGTAATCACAGCGGGAAAAAGGTAATTTGTAAAATATGAAACTTGAGCGCGCTTAGCGGCATTTTAGGGTACTTTAAGTCGGAATTTCGAAAAAAAGGTAAGTGGCAATTTTTCCGATTACGAAGAGCGGTAGGGTGCAAAAAAATCAAAAAAAAAGAAGAAAAAAAAATTTTCTACGGGACGTTTTCCTTTGCGGTTCTTCTATTTCCGGTGATAAATGGGCGGAAAAAGTAAGTGGTTTTGTTTTTCTCCGTAATTGGAGAGGGAAAATGTGTAATAAATTTAAAAAAAAAAAGAAATTTTTTTTTTCTCCTTTAGGGAGCTTTTTTGACCATTTTGGGTCGTTCGTTTGCCGGAAAATTTGATTAGGAAGTATTTCGGGGGTAACGAGAAGGAGTGGAGAAAAAAAAAAGTAATTTAAAGAAAAAGGTGTTAAGCGCGTTTTTTCAGCATTCTGGCTAGGAAAAACGGAGTGTGTGTGGGTAGGTGTATATGTTCGCGTAACCACGGCGGAAAAAAGGTAATTTGTAAAATATGAAGCTTGAGCGCGCTCAGCGGCATTTTAGGGCACTTTAAGTGTATGTGTCCGCGTGGTCACAGCGGGAAAAAGGTAATTTGTAAAATATGAAACTTGAGCGCGCTTAGTGGCATTTTAGTGTACTTTAAGTCGGAATTTCGAAAAAAAAGGTAAGTGGCAATTTTTCCGATTACGAGGTGCGCTAGGGTGCAAAAAAGTCAAAAAAAAAAAGGAAAAAAAAAATTTTGTAAGGGACGTTTTCCTTTGCGGTTTTTCTATTTCCGGTGATAAAAGGGCGGAAAAAGTAAGTGGTTTTGTTTTTTTCCGTAATTGGAGAGGGAAAATGTGAAATTAATTTAAAAAAAAAAGAAAATTTTTTTTCTACTTTAGGGAGCTTTTTTGACCATTTTTGGTCGTTCGTTTGCCGGAAAAGATGATTAGGAAGTGTTTCGGGGGTAACGAGAAGGAGTGGAGAAAAAAAAAAGTAATTTTAAGAAATAGGTGTTAAGCGCGTTATTTAGGCATTATGGGTCGGAAAGACGGAGTGTGTGTGGGTAGGTGTATGTTTTCGCGTAATCACGGCGGGAAAAAGGTAATTAGTAAAATATGAAACTTGAGCGCTCTTAGCGGCATTTTAGGGCACTTTAAGTCGGAATTTTGAAAAAAAGGTAAGTGGTAATTTTTCCGATTACGAGGAGCGGTAGGATGCAAAAAAGTCAAAAAAAAAATTTTTGTACGGGACGTTTTCCTTTGCGGTTTTTCTATTTCCGGTGATAAAAGGGCGGAAAAAGTAAATGGTTTTGTTTTTCTCCGTAATTGGAGAGGGAAAATGTGAAATAAATTTAAAAAAAAAGAAAATTTTTTTTTCTCCTTTTTGGGAGCTTTCTTGACCAATTTTGGTCGTTTGTTTGCCGGAAAAGATGATTAGGAAGTGTTTCGGGGGTATCGAGAAGGAGTGGAGAAAAAAAAAAGTAAATTTAAGAAAAAGGTGCTAAGCGCGTTTTTTTTAGGCATTATGGGTCGGAAAGACGGAGTGTGTGTGGGTAGGTGTATGTGTTCGCGTAATCACGGCGGGAAGAAGGTAAGTTGTAAAATATGAAACTTGAGCGCGCTTAGCGGCATTTTAGGGCACTTTTAGTCGGAATTTGGAAAAAAAGGTTAGTGGTAATTTTTTCTGATTACGAGGAGCGGTAGGGTGCAAAAAAGTAAAAAAAAAAAAAAGAAAAATTTTTAATGGGACGTTTTACCTTGCGGTTTTCCTATTTCCGGTGACAAAAAGGGAGGAAAAAGTATGTGGTTTTGTTTTTTTCCGTGAGAGGAGAGGGAAAATGTTAAATAAATTTTAAAAAAAGAAAATTGTTTTTCTCTCCTTTAGGGAGCTTTTTCACTATTTTTGGTCGTTCGTTTGCCGGAAAAGATGATTAGGAAGTGTTTCGGGGGTAAGGAGAAGGAGTAGAGAGCAAAAAAAAAGTAATTCTTAGAAAAAGGTGTTAAGCGCGTTTTTTCAGCATTGTGGTTAGGGAAACCGGAGTGTGTTTGGGAAGGTATATGTGTCCGAAGAATCACGGCGGGAAAAAGGTAATTTGTAAAATATGAAACTTGAGCGCGCTTAGCGGCATTTTAGGGCACTTTAAGTCGGAATTTCGAAAAAAAGGGACGTGGTAATTTTTCCGATTACGAGGAGCGGTAGGATGCAAAAAAGTCAAAAAAAAAGAAGAAAAAAAAAAAAAAGAAAATTTTTTCATAGGACATTTTCCCTTGAGATTTTCCTATTTCCGATGACACAAAGGGCGGAAAAAGTAAGTGGTTTTGTTTTTTTTCCGTAAGGGGAGAGAAAAAATGTGAAATAAATTATAAAAAACAGAAAATTTATTTTTGTCCTTTTTGGGAGCTTTCTTGACCATTTTTGGTCGTTTGTTTGCCGGAAAAGATGATTAGGAAGTGTTTCGGGGGTAAGGAGAAGGAGTAGAGAGCAAAAAAAAGTAATTTTTAGAAAAAGGTGTTAAGCGCGTTTTTTCAGCATTGTGGTTAGGAAAAACGGAGTGTGTTTGGGAAGGTGTATGTGTCCGCGTAATCACGGCGGGAAAAAGGTAATTTGTAAAATATGAAACTTGAGGGCGCTTAGCGGCATTTTAGGGTACTTTAAGTCGGAATTTCCAAAAAAAAGGTAAGTGGCAATTTTTCCGATTACGAGGAGCGGTAGGGTGCAAAAAAGTCAAAATAAAAAGAAGAAAAAAATTTTGTACGGGACGTTTTCCTGTGCGGTTTTTCTATTTCCGGTGATAAAAGGGCGGAAAAATTAAATGGTTTTGTTTTTCTCCGTAATTGGACAGGGAAAATCTTAAATAAATTTAAAAAAAAAAGAAAATTTTTTTTTCTCCTTTAGGGAGCTTTTTTGACCATTTTTGGTCGTTCGTTTGCCGGAAAAAATGATTAGGAAGTGTTTCGGGGGTAAGGAGAAGGAGTAGAAAGCAAAAAAAGTAATTTTTAGAAAAAGGTGTTAAGCGCGTTTTTTCAGCATTGTGGTTAGGAAAAACGGAGTGTAATTAAGAAGGTGTGTGTGTCCGCGTAATCACGGCGGGAAAAAGGTAATTTGTAAAATATGAAACTTGAGCGCGCTTAGCCTCCTTTTAGGGTACTTTAAGTCGGAATTTCAAAAAAAAAGGTAAGTGGCAATTTTTCCGATTACGAGAAGCGGTAGGGTGCAAAAAAGTCAAAAAAAAGAAGAAAAAAAAATTTTGTACGGGATGTTTTCGTTTGCGGTTTTTCTATTTCCGGTGATAAAAGGGCGGAAAAAGTAAGTGGTTTTGTTTTTTTCCGTGAGAGGAGAGGGAAAATGTAAAATAAATGAAAAAAAAAAAAGTAAATTTTTTTTCTCTCCTTTAGGGAGCTTTTGTGACCATTTTTGGTCGTTCGTTTGCCGGAAAAGATGATTAGGAAGTATTTCGGGGGTAACGAGAAGGAGTGGAGAAAAAAAAAAGTAATTTTAAGAAAAAGGTGTTAAGTGCGTTTTTTAGGCATTATGAGTCGGAAAGACGGAGTGTGTGTGGGTAGGTGTATGTGTTCGCGTAACCACGGCGGAAAAAAGGTAATTTGTAAAAAATGAAACTCGAGCGCGCTTAGCGGCAGTTTTGGGCACTTTAAGTCGGAAGTTCGAAAAAAAAGGTAACTGGTAATTTTTTCGATTACGCGGAGTGGTAGGATGCAAAAAAGTAAAAAAAAAAAAAAGAAAAATTTTTAATGGGACGTTTTCCCTTGCGGTTTTCCTATTTCCGGTGACAAAAAGGGCGGAAAAAGTAAGTGGTTTTGTTTTTTTCCGTGAGAGGAGAGGGAAATTGTTAAATAAATTATAAAAAAAAAGAAAAGTTTTTTTCTCTCCTTTAGGGAGTTTTTTCGCTATTTTTGGTCGTTAGGTTCCCGGAAAAGATAATTAGGAAATGTTTCGGGGGTAAGAAGAAGGAGTAGAGAGCAAAAAAAAGTAATTTTTAGAAAAAGGTGTTAAGCGCGTTTTTTCAGCATTGTGGTTAGGAAAAACGGGGTGTGTTTGGGAAGGTGTATGTGTCCGCGTAATCACGGCGGGAAAAAGGTAATTTGTAAAAAATGAAACTTGAGCGCGCTTAGCAGCAGTTTTGGGCACTTTAAGTCGAAAGTTCGAAAAAAAAGGTAAGTGGTAATTTTTTTGATTACGCGGAGCGGTAGGATGCAAAAAAGTAAAATAAAAAAAAAAAAGAAAAATTTTTAATGGGACGTTTTCCCTTGCGGTTTTCCTATTTCCGTTGACAAAAAGGGCGGAAAAAGTAAGTGGTTTTGTTTTTTTCCGTGAGAGGAGAGGGAAAATGTTAAATAAATTATAAAAAAAAAAAGAAAATTTTTTTTCTCTTCTTAAGGGAGCTTTTTCACTATTTTTGGTCGTTAGGTTCCCGGAAAAGATAATTAGGAAGTGTTTCGGGGGTAAGGAGAAGGAGTAGAGAGCAAAAAAAAGTAATTTTTAGAAAAAGGTGTTAAGCGCGTTTTTTCAGCATTCTGGTTAGGAAAAACGGAGTGTGTTTGGGAAGGTATATGTGTCCGCGTAATCACGGCGGAAAAAAGGTAATTTGTAAAATATGAAACTTGAGCGCGCTTAGCGGCATTTAAGTTCACTTTAAGTCGGATTTTGAAAAAAAGGTAAGTGGTATTTTTTCCGATTACGACGAGCGGTAGGATGCAAAGAAGTAAAAAAAAAAAAAAAAAAAAAAAAAGAAAAATTTTTAATGGGACATTTGCCCTTGAGGTTTTCCTATTTCCGGTGACACAAAGGGCGGAAAAAGTAAGTGGTTTTGTTTTTTTCCGTAAGGGGAGAGGAAAAATGTGAAATAAATTATAAAAAACAGAAAATTTACTTTTGTCTTTTTTGGGAGCTTTCATGACCACTTTTGGTCGTTTGTTTGCCGGAAAAGATGATTAGGAAGTGTTTCGGGGGTAACGAGGAGTGAAGAAAAAAAAAATAACTTTAAGAAAAAGGTGTTAAGTGCGTTTTTTAGGCATTATTGGTCGGAAAAACGGAGTGTGTGTGGGTAGGTGTATGTGTTCGCGTAATCACGGCGGAAAAAAGGTAATTTGTAAATAATGAAACTTGAGCCCGCTTAGCGGCAGTTTTGTGCACTTTAAGTCGGAATTTCGAAAAAAAAGGTAAGTGGTAATTTTTCCAATTACGCGGAGCGGTAGGATGCAAAAAAGTAAAAAAAAAAAAAAAAAAAAAGAAAAGATTTTCATGGGACGTTTTCCCTTGCGTTTTCCCATTTCCGGTGCAAAAAGGGCGGAAAAAGTAAGTGGTTTTGTTTTTTTCCGTGAGAGGAGAGGGAAAATGTTAAATAAATTATAAAAAAAAAGAAAATTTTTTTTCTTTCCTTTAGGGAGCTTTTTCACTATTTTTGGTCGTTAGGTTCCCGGAAAAGATAATTAGGAAGTGTTTCGGGGGTAAGGAGAAGGAGTAGACAGCAAAAAAAAAGTAATTTTTAGAAAAAGGTGTTAAGCGCGTTTTTTCAGCATTGTGGTTAGGAAAAACGGAGTGTGTTTGGGAAGGTGTATGTGTCCGCGTAATCACGGCGGGAAAAAGGTAATTTGTAAAAAATGAAACTTGAGCGCGCTTAGCGGCATTTTAAGGTACTTTAAGTCGGAATTTCGAAAAAAAGGTAAGTGGCAATTTTCCGATTACGAAGAGTGGTAGGGTGCAAAAAAATCAAAAAAAAAGAAGAAAAAAAAATTTTGTACGGCACGTTTTCCTTTGCGGTTCTTCTATTTCCGGTGATAAATGGGCAGAAAAAGTAAGTGGTTTTGTTTTTTTCCGTAATTGGAGAGGGAAAATGTAAAATAAATAAAAAAAAAAAAAGAAAATTTTTTTTCTCTCCTTTAGGGAGCTTTTTTGACCATTTTTGGTCGTTCGTTTGCCGGAAAAGATGATTAGGAAGTATTTCGGGGGTAACGAGAAGGAGTGGAGAAAAAAAAAAGTAATTTTAAGAAAAAAGGTGTTAAGTGCGTTTTTTAGGCATTATGGGTCGGAAAAACGGAGTGTGTGTGGGTAGGTGTATGTGTTCGCGAAACCACGGCGGAAAAAAGGTAATTTGTAAAAAATGAAACTTGAGCGCGCTTAGCGGCATTTTAGGGTACTTTAAGTCGGAATTTCGAAAAAAAAAGGTAAGTGGCAATTTTTCCGATTACGAGGAGCGGTAGGGTGCAAAAAAGTAAAAAAAAAAAAAAAAAAAGAACAATTTTTAATGGGACGTTTTCCCTTGCGGTTTTCCTATTTCCGGTGACAAAAAGGGCGGAAAAAGTAAATGGTTTTGTTTTTTTCCGTGAGAGGAGAGGGAAAATGTTAAATAAATTATAAACAAAAAGAAAATCTTTTTTCTCTCCTTCAGGGAGCTTTTTAACTATTTTGGGTCGTTAGTTTCCCGGAAAAGATAATTAGGAAGTGTTTCGGGGGTAAGGGGAAGGAGTAGAGAGCAAAAAAAAGTAAGTTTTAGAAAAAGGTGTTAAGCGCGTTTTTTCAGCATTGTGGTTAGGACAAACGGAGTTCGTTTGGGAAGGTGTATATCTTCGCGTAATCACGGCGGGAAAAAGATAATTTGTAAAATATGAAACTTGAGCGCGCTTAGCGGCATTTTAGGGCACTTTAACTCGGAATTTCGAAACTAAGGTAAGTGGCAATTTTTCCGATTACGAGGAGCGGTAGGGTGCAAAAAAGTCAAAAAAAAAGAAGAAAAAAAAATTTTGTACGGGACATTTTCCCTTGAGCTGTTCCTATTTCCGGTGTTAAAGGGCGGAAAAAGTAAATGGTTTCTTTTTTCTCCGTAAGGGGAGAGGAAAAATGTGAAATAAATAAAAAAAAAACCGAAAATTTATTTTTGTCCTTTTTGGGAGCTTTCTTGACCATTTTTGGTCGTTTGTTTGACGGAAAAGATGATTAGGAAGTGTTTCGGGGGTAACGAGAAGGAGTGGAGAAAAAAAAAAGTAATTTAAAAAAAAAAGGTGTTAAGCGCGTTTTTTAGGCATTATGGGTCGGAAAGACGGAGTGTGTGTGGGTAGGTGTATGTGTTCGCATAATCACAGCGGAAAAAAGGTAATTTGTAAAATGTGAAACATTTGAGCGCTTAGCGGCAGTTTTGGGCACTTTAAGTCAGAATTTCGAAAAAAAAAAGGAAAGTGGTAATTTTTTCGATTACGCGGAGCGGTAGGATGTAAAAAAGTAAAAAAAAAAAATAAAAATAAAAATTTTTAATGGGACGTTTTCCCTTGCGGTTTTCCTATTTCCGGTGACAAAAAGGGCGGAAAAAGTATGTGGTTTTGTTTTTTTCCGTGAGAGGAGAGGGAAACTGTTAAATAAATTATAAAAAAAAAACATTTTTTTTCTCTCCTTTAGGGAGCTTTTTCACTATTTTTGGTCGTTCGTTTGCTGGAAAAGATGATTGGGAAGTGTTTCGGGGGTAAGGAGAAGGAGTAGAGAGCAAAAAAAAGTAATTTTTAGAAAAAGGTGTTAAACGCGTTTTTTCAGCATTGTGGTTAGGAAAAACGGAGTGTGTTTAGGAAGGTGTGTGTGTCCACGTAATCACGGCGGGAAAAAGGTAATTTGTAAAATATGAAACTTGAGCGCGCTTAGCGGCATTTCAGGGTACTTTAAGTCGGAATTTCGAAAAAAAGGTAAGTGGTAATTTTTTCCGATAACGAGGAGCGGTAGGATGCAAAAAAGTAAAAAAAAAAAAAAAAAAAAAAAAAAAAAAAAATTTTTCATGGGACATTTTCCCTAGAGGTTTTCCTATTTCCGGTGACACAAAATGCGGAAAAAGTAAGTGGTTTTGTTTTTTTCCGTAAGGGGAGAGGAAAAATGTGAAATAAATTATAAAAAACAGAAAATTTTTTTTTGTCCTTTTTGGGAGCTTTCTTGACCAATTTTGGTCGTTTGTTTGCCGGAAAAGATGATTAGGAAGTGTTTCGGGGGTAACGAGAAGGAGTGGAGAAAAAAAAAAAGTAATTTTAAGAAAAAGGTGCTAAGCGCGTTTTTTAGGCATTTCGGGTCGGAAAGACGGAGTGTGTGTGGGTAGGTGTATGTGTTCGCGTAATCACGGCGGAAAAAAGGTAATTTGTAAAAAATGAAACTTGAGCGCGCTTAGCGGCAGTTTTGGGCACTTTAGGTCGGAATTTCGAAAAAAAAAGGTAATTGGTAATTTTTTCGATCACGCGGAGCGGTAGGATACAAATAGTTAAAAAAAAAAAAAAAAAAGAAAAATTTTTAATGGGCCGTTTTCCCCTACGGTTTTCCTATTTCCGGTGACAAAAAGGGCGGAAAAAAGTAAGTGGTTTTGTTTTTATCCGTGAGAGGAGAGGGAAAATGTTAAATAAATTATAAAAAAAAAGAAAATTTTTTTTCTCTCCTTTAGGGAGCTTTTTCACTATTTTTGGTCGTTAGGTTACTGGAAAAGATAATTAGGAAGTGTTTCGGGGGTAAGGAGAGGAGTAGAGAGCAAAAAAAAGTAATTTTTACAAAAAGGTGTTAAGCGCGTTTTTTCAGCATTGTGGTAAGGAAAAAAGGAGTGTGTTTGAGAAGGTGTGTGTGTCCGGGTAATCACGGCGGGAAAAAGGTGATTTGTAAAATATGAAACTTGAGCGCGCTTAGCGGCATTTTAGGGTACTTTAAGTCGGAATTTCGAAAAAAAAGGTAAGTGGCAATTTTTCCGATTACGAGGAGCGGTAGGGTGCAAAAAAGTCAAAAAAAAAGAAGAAAAAAAATTTTGTACAAGACGTTTTCCTTTGCGGTTTTTCTATTTCCGGTAATAAAAGGGCGGAAAAAGTAAATGGTTTTGTTTTTCTCCGTAATTGGAGAGGGAAAATGTGAAATAAATTAAAAAAAAAAAATTTTTTTTCCTCCTTTAGGGAGCTTTTTTGACCATTTTTGGTCGTTCGTTTGCCGGAAAAGATGATTAGGAAGTGTTTCGGGGGTAACGAGAAGGAGTGGAGCAAAAAAAAAGTAATTTAAAGAAAAAGGTGTTACGCGCGTTTTTAGGCATTATGGGTCGGAAAGACGGAGTGTGTGTGGGTAGGTGTATGTGTTCGCGTAATCACGGCGGAAAAAAGGTAATTTGTAAAAAATGAAACTTGAGGGCGCTTAGAGGCATTTAAGGGTACTTTAAGTCGCAATTTCTAAAAAAAGGTAAGTGGTAATTTTTCCGATTACGAGGAGCGGTAGGATGCAAAAAAGTAAAAAAAAAAAAAAAGAAAAATTTTTCATGGGACATTTTCCCTTGAGGTTTTCCTTTTTCCGGTGACACAAAGGGCGGAAAAAGTATGTGGTTTTGTTTTTTTCCGTGAGAGGAGAGGGAAAATGTTAAATAAATTATAAAAAAAGAAAATTTTTTTTCTCTCCTTTACGGAGCTTTTTCACTGATTTTGGTCGTTCGTTTGCCGGAAAAGATGATTAGGAAGTGTTTCGGGGGTAAGGAGAAGGAGTAGAGAGCAAAAAAAAGTAATTTTTAGAAAAAGGTGTTAAGCGCGTTTTTTCAGCATTGTGGTTAGGAAAAACGGAGTGTGTTTGGGAAGGTGTATGTGTCCGCGTAATCACGGCGGGAAAAAGGTAATTTGTAAAATATGAAACTTGAGCGCGCTTAGCGGCATTTTAGGGCACTTTAAGTCGGAATTTCGAAAAAAAGGTAAGTGGTAATTTTTCCGATTACGAGGAGCGGTAGGATGCAAAAAAGTAAAAAAAAAAAAAGAAAAATTTTTAATGGGACGTTTTCCCTTGCGGTTTTCCTATTTCCGGTGACACAAAGGGCGGAAAAAGTAAGTGGTTTTGTTTTTTTCCGTAAGAGGAGAGGAAAAATGTTAAATAAATTGTAAAAAAAAGAAAATTTTTTTTGTCCTTTTTGGGAGCTTTCTTGACCATATTTGGTCGTTTGTTTGCCGGAAAAGATGATTAGGAAGTGTTTCGGGGGTAACGAGAAGGAGTAGAGAAAAAAAAAGTAATTTTTAGAAAAAGGTGTTAAGCGCGTTTTTTCAGTCATTATTGGTCGGAAAAAACGGAGTGTGTTTGGGTAGGTATATGTGTCCGCGTAATCACGGCGGAAAAAAAGGTAATTTGTAAAATATGAAACTTGAGCGCGCTTAGCGGCATTTTAGGGCACTTTAAGTCGGAATTTCGAAAAAAAGGTAAGTGCTAATTTTTCCGATCACGCGGAGCGGTAGGATGCAAAAAAGTAAAAAAAAAAAAAAAAAAAAGATAAATTTTTAATGGGACGTTTTCCTTTGCGGTTTTTCTATTTCAGGTGATAAAAGGGCGGAAAAAGTAAATCGTTTTGTTTTTCTCCGTAATTGGAGAGGAAAAATGTGAAATAAATTAAAAAAAAAAGAAATTTTTTTTTCTCCTTTAGGGAGGTTTTTCTTGACCATTTTTGGTCGTTAGGTTGCCGGAAAAGATGATTAGGAAGTGTTTCGGGGGTAAGGAGAAGGAGTAGAGAGTAAAAAAAGCAATTTTTAGAAAAAGGTGTTAAGCGCGTTTTTTAGTCATTGTGGGTCGGAAAAACGGAGTGTGTTTGGGAAGGTGTATGTGTCCGCGTAATCACGGCGGAAAAAAGGTAATTTGTAAAATATGAAACTTGAGCACGCTTAGCGGCATTTTAGGGCAGTTTAAGTCGGAATTTCGAAAAAAAAAGGTAAGTGGTAATTTTTCCGATTACGAGGGAGCGGTAGGATGCAAAAAAGTAAAAAAAAAGAAAAAAATAATTTTGTACGGGACGTTTTCCTTTGCGGTTTTTCTATTTCCGGTGATAAAAGGGCGGAAAAAGTAAGTGGTTTTGTTTTTTTCCGTAATTGGAGAGGGAAAATGTGAAATAAATTTAAAAAAAAAAGAAAATTTTTTTTCTCCTTTAGGGAGCTTTTTTGACCATTTTTGGTCGTTCGTTTGCCGGAAAAGATGATTAGGAAGTGTTTCGGGGGTAACGAGAAGGAGTGGAGAAAAAAAAAAGTAATTTTTAGAAAAAGGTGTTAAGCGCGTTTTTTCAGCATTGTGGTTAGGAAAAACGGAGTATGTGTGGGTAGGTGTATGTGTCCGCGTAATCACGGCGGTAAAAAGGTAAGTTGTAAAATATGAAACTTGAGCTTGCTTAGCGGCATTTTAGGGCACTTTAAGTCGGAATTTCGAAAAAAAAGGTAAGTGGTAATTTATCTGATTACGCGGAGCGGTAGGATGCAAAAAAGTAAAAAAAAAAAAAAAAGAAAAAAAAAAAGAAAAATTTTTCATGGGACATTTTCCCTTGAGGTTTTCCTATTTCCGGTGACACAAAGGGCGGAAAAAGTAAGTGGTTTTGTTTTTTTTCCGTAAGGGGAGATGAAAAATGCGAAATAAATTATAAAAAACAGAAAATTTACTTTTGTCTTTTTTGGGAGCTTTCTTGACCATTTTTGGTCGTTTCTTTGCCGGAAAAGATGATTAGGAAGTGTTTCGGGGGTAACGAGAAGGAGTAAAGAAAAAAAAAAAGCAACTTTAAGAAAAAGGTGTTAAGTGCGTTTTTTAGTCATTATTGGTCGGAAAAACGGAGTGTGTGTGAGTAGGTGTATGTGTTTGCGTAATCACGGCGGAAAAAAGGTAATTTGTAAATAATGAAACTTGAGCACGCTTAGCGGCAGTTTTGGGCACTTTAAGTCGGAATTTCGAAAAAAAAAGGTAAGTGGTAATTTTTCCGATTACGAGGAGCGGTAGGATGCAAAAAAGTAAAAAAAAAAGAAGAAAAAAAAATTTTGTACGGGACGTTTTCCTTTGCGGTTTTTCTATTTCCGGTGATAAAAGGGCGGAAAAAGTAAGTGGTTTTGTTTCTTTCCGTAATTGGAGAGGAAAAATGTGAAATAAATTTAAAAAAAAAAAAATTTTTTTCTCCTTTAGGGAGCTTTTTTGACCATTTTTGGTCGTTCGTTTGCCGGAAAAGATGATTAGGAAGTGTTTCGGGGGTAACGAGAAGGAGTGGAGAAAAAAAAAAAGTAATTTAAGAAAAAGGTGTTTAGTGCGTTTTTTAGGCATTATGGGTCGGAAAGAAGGAGTGTGTGTGGGTAGGTGTATGTGTTCGCGTAATCACGGCGGGAAAAAGATAATTAGTAAAATATGAAACTTGAGCGCACTTAGCGGCAATTTAGGGCACTTTAAGTCGGAATTTCGAAAAAAAGGTAAGTGGTAATTTTTCCGATTACGAGGAGCGGTAGGATGCAAAAAAAAGTAAAAAAAAAAAAAAAAAAACCGAAAAATTTTTCATGGGACATTTTCCCTTCCGGTTTTCCTATTCCCGGTGACACAAAGGGCGGAAAAAGTAAGTGGTTTTGTTTTTTTTCCGTAAGGGGAGAGGGAAAATGTTAAATAAATTAAAAAAAAAAGAAAAATTTTTTTCTCCTTTAGGGAGCATTTTTGACCATTTTTGGTCGTTCGTTTGCTGGAAAAGATGATTAGGAAGTATTTCGGGGTAATGAGAAGGAGTGGAGAAAAAAAAAAAGTAATTTTAAGAAAAAGGTGCTAAGCGCGTTTTTTAGGCATTATGGGTCGGAAAGACGGAGTGTGTGTGGGTAGGTGTATGTGTTCGCGTAACCACGGCGGAAAAAAGGTAATTTGTAAAAAATGAAATTTGAGCGCGCTTAGCGGCAGTTTCGGGCACTTTAAGTCGGAATTTCAAAAAAAAAAAGGTAAGTGGTAATTTTTTCGATTACGCGGAGCGGTAGGATGCAAAAAAAGTAAAAAAAAAAAAAAAAAAAGAAAAGTTTTTAATGGGACGTTTTCCCTTGCGGTTTTCCTATTTCCGGTGACAAAAAGGGCGGAAAAAGTAAGTGGTTTTGTTTTTTTCCGTGAGAGGAGAGGGAAAATGTTAAATAAATTATAAAAAAAAGAAAATCTTTTTTCTCTCCTTTAGGGAGCTTTTTCACTATTTTTGGTCGTTAGGTTCCCGGAAAAGATAATTAGGAAGTGTTTCGGGGGTAAGGAGAAGGAGTAGAGAGCAAAAAAAAGTAATTTTTAGAAAAAGGTGTTAAGCGCGTTTTTTCAGCATTGTGGTTAGGACAAACGGAGTTTGTTTGGGAAGGTGTATATGTCCGCGTAATCACAGCGGGAAAAAGGTAATTTGTAAAATATGAAACTTGAGCGCGCTTAGCGGCATTTTAGGGTACTTTAAGTCGGAATTTCGAAAAAAAAGGTAAGTGGCAATTTTTCCGATTACGAGGAGCGGTAGGGTGCAAAAAAGTCAAAAAAAAAGAAGGAAAAAAAATTTTGTACGTGACGTTTTCCTTTGCGGTTTATCTATTTCCGGTGATAAAAGGGCGGAAAAAGTAAATAGTTTTGTTTTTCTCCGTAATTGGAGAGGGAAAATGTGAAATAAATTAAAAAAAAATTTTTTTTTCCTCCTTTAGGGAGCTTTTTTGACCATTTTTGGTGGTTCGTTTGCCGGAAAAGATGATTAGAAGTGTTTCGGGGGTAACGAGAAGGAGTGGAGCAAAAAAATAGTAACTTAAAGAAAAAGGTGTTAAGCGCGTTTTTTAGGCATTATGGGTCGGAAAGACGGAGTGTGTGTGGGTAGGTGTGTGTGTCCGCGTAATCACGGCGGGAGAAGGTAATTTGTAAAATATGAAACTTGAGCGCGCTGAGCGGCATTTTAGGGCACTTTAAGTCGGAATTTCGAAAAAAAGGTAAGTGGTAATTTTTCCGATTACGAGGAACGGTAGGATGCAAAAAAGTAAAAAAAAAAAAAAAAAATTTTTGATGGGACATTTTCCCTTGAGGTTTTCCTATTTCCGGTGACACAAAGGGCTGAAAAAAAAAGTGGTTTTGTTTTTTTCCGTAAGGGGAGAGGAAAAATGTGAAATAAACTATAAAAAACAGAAAATTTATTTTTGTCCTTTTTGGGAGCTTTCTTGACCATTTTTGGTCGTTTGTTTGCCGAAAAGATGATTAGGAAGTGTATTGGAGGTAACGA
>JAWDGP010005347.1:0-10656 GCA_033675545.1 Elysia crispata | reverse complement strand
ACTAGAACAAAAGACAAGTACAAATACAACTACAGCAGGTTCAAATACACCTATAACTTTAACAAGTACAAAAACAAATACAATTACAACAAGTACACGTACAACTACAACTACAACAATTGCAAGTACAGAAACTACATGAACTACAACAACTACAACTACAGCAAGTACAACTATAAGTACAAGGACAACTACAACTAGAACAAAGACAAGTACAAGTAACTACAACTACAACAAGTACAACTACAACTACAACAAGTACAACCACAACTACAACTACAACTACAAGAAGTACAATATGTACAACTACAACTATTTTTACAAAAAGTACAAGTACATCTACAACTACAACAAGTACAACTACAACTACAACAAGTACAACTAGAACTACAACTAACAAGTACATCTACAACTACAACTACAACAAGTACACCTACAACTACAAGTACAACTACAACTACAACAAGTACAACAAGTACAACTACAACTACAACACACAAAGTGCTAAATACAACTACAACTACAACAAGTACAAGTACAACTACAACTACAACAAGTACAACTACAATTACAACAGGTACGAGTAGAAATACAACTACAACAACAACAAGGAAAAGTACACCTACAACAAGTACAAGTACAACTACAACTACAAGTACAACATGTAAAACTACAACTACAACATGTACAAGTACAGCTACAACTACAACTACAACAAGTACAACTCAACTGCAACTACAACACAGTACATGTACAACTACAAATAAAACAAGTACAACTAGTCTACAACAAATACAAGTACAAGTACAACTACAACTATAACTACAGTAATACAGCAGCTACAACTACAACTACAACAAGTACAACTACAACTACAACTACGTACAAAAAGTACAACTACAAAAGAATACAAGTACAACAAGTACAACTGCAACAACAAGTAAAACTACATCTACAACAAGTACAAGTACAACAACAACTACAACAAGTACAAGTACATCTACAACTACAACAAGTACAAGTAAAACTACAACTCCAACAAGTACAACTACAAACTACAACTACAACAAGTACAAGTACAACTTTAACTAAGACAAGTACAACTACAACTACTACTACAACAAGTACAACTTCAACTACAATAAGTACAACTACAACTACAACAAATACAAGTACAACTACAACTACTACACTTACAACATTTACAACTGCAACAAGAACAACTAGAATAAAGACAACTACAACTACAAGTACAACAAGTACAAGTACACCTACAACAAGTATAACTACAACTACAACAAGTACAACTACAACTATAAAAACAACTACAGTTATAAGTAAAACTACAACTACAACTAGAACAAAGACAGCAAAGTACAACTACAACTACAACAAGTATAAGTATAACTACAACTACAAGAAGTACAAATACAATTACAACAAATACAAGTACAAATAAAACAAGTACAACTACAACTACAACAAGTACAACTAGAACTACAACAAGTACAGCTACAACTACAACTACAACTACAACAAGTTTAAGTACAATTACAACTACAACAGATACAAGTACAACTACAACTACAACTACAACAAGTACAAGTACAACAACAACAAGTAGAACTACAACTACAACAATTACACGTACAACTAAGACTACAACAAGTACAGTAATTAACTACAACATGTACAACTACAACTACAAATACAACTACAAGTGCAACTACAACTATAAGAAGAACAAGTACAACTACAACTACAACAAGTACAACAACTACAAGAAGTACAACTACAAGTACAACTACAACTACAACAAGTACAACTACAATTAAAACAAGTACAATTACAACTATTACAAGTACAAGTAAAACTAAAGCTACAAGAAGTACAACTATAACTACACCTACAACAAGTACAACAAGTACAACTACAACTACAACAAGTACAACTACAACTACAACAAGTACAACAACAACTACAACTACAACAAGTACAAGTACAACTACAAGTACAACAAGTACAACTACAACTACAACAATTACAATTACAACTTGAACTACAACAAGTACAACTACAACTACAACAAGTACAAGGACAACTACAACTACAACAAGTACAAGTACGACTACAACTACAACAAGAAGAACTAAAACTACAAGTATAAGTATAACTACAACTACAACAAGTACAACTACAACAAGCACAAATGCAACTACAACAGTACAAGACAACTACAACAAGTACAAGTACAACTACAACTATAAAAAGTACAACTACAACTACAGCAAGTACAACTACAACTACAACATTACAACTATAACTACAACTACAACAAGTACAACTACAACTACAAAAAGGACAAGTAGAAGTACAACTACAACAGGAACAACTACAACTACAACAAGTACAACTACAACTACAACAAGTACAAGTACAACTACAACTACAACAAGTACAAGTACAACTACAACTACAACAAGTACAACTACAACTACAACAAGTACAAGTACAACTAAAGCTACAACAAGTACAACTACAACTACAACTACAACAAATACAAGTACAACTACAACTACAACAAGTACAACTACAACTACAACTACATCTACAACAAGTACAAGTACAATAACAACTACAACTACAACAAGTACAACTACAACAACTACAACTACAACTACAACAAGTACAAGTACAAGTACAACTACAACTACAACAAGTACAAGTACAACTACAACTACAACAAGTACAACTACAACTACAACAAGTACAACTACAACTACAACAAGTACAAGTACAAATACAACTAGAACAAGTACAAGTACAACTACAACTACAACAAGTACAACTACAACTACAACAAGTACAACTACAACTACAACTACAACAAGTACAAGTACAACTACAACTACAACAAGTACAAGTACAACTACAACAAGTACAACTACAACTACAACTACAACAAGTACAAATACAACTACAACTACAAAAAGTACAAGTACAACTGCAACAAGTACAAGTACATCTAGAACTACAACAATTACAACAACAAGTACAACAAGTACATCTACAACTACAACTATAACATGTACAAGTACAACTATAACAAGTACAAGTACAACTACAACTACAACAAGTACAACTACAACTACAACAAATACAAGTACAACTACAACTAGAACAAAGACAAGTACAACTACAACTCCAACAAAGACAAGTACAACTACAACTATAACAAGTACACTTACAACTACAAGTACAACTACAACTACAAAAAGTACAAGTACGACTACAACAAGTACAACTTCAACTACAACAAGTACAACTACAACTTGAACTACAACAAGTAAAACTAATCTACAACAAGTACAACTCCAACTACAACAACAACAAGTACAACTACAACTACAAAATGTAAAAGTACAACTACAACTACAAAAAAGTGAATTACAACTATAACAAGTACAACTACAACTACAACAACTACAACTACAACTACAACAAATACAAGTGCAACTTCAACTACAACAAGTACAACTACAACTACAACTACAACAAGTACAACTATAATTAAAACTACAACTACAACAACTATAACAAGTACAAGTACAATTACAACTACAACAAGTACAAGTAAAATTACTACTACAAGTACCAGTACAACTACAACTTCAACAAGTACAAGTACAACTACAACTACATCTACAACTACAACTACAACAAGTACAAGTACAACTACAACTACAACAAGTACAACTACAACTAGAGCATGTACAATTACTACTACAACTAGACCTACAACAAGTACAATTACAACTACAACAAGTACAAGTAGAACTTCAACGAAAACAAGTACAACTACAACTACAATCACTACAATTTCAACTACAACAAGTACAAGTACAACTACAACTACAACTACAACAAGTACAAGTACAAGTACAAGTACAACAACTAAAATTAGAAGTACAACTATGACTACAACTACAATTACAACAAGTACAAGTACAACTACAACTACGACTACAACACGTACAAGTACCACTACATCTACAACAAGTACAACAAGTACAACTACAACTACAACAAGTATAACTACAACTACAACAAGTTCAAGTACACCTAAAACTACAACTACAAGAAGTACAACTACAACCAAAACAAGTAAAGTACAAGTACAACTGCAACAAGTACAAGTACAACTACAACTATAACAAGTACAAGTACAACTACAACTACAACAAGTACAAGTACAACTGCAACTACAACAGTACAACTACAACTACAACAAGCACAACTATAAGTACAAGTACAACTAGAACTACAACAAGTAGAAATACAACTACAACAAGTAGAAGTACAACTACAAGTACAACAAGTATAGCTACAACTACAACAAGTACAAGTACAACTACAACTACAACTACAACAAGTACAACTACAACTACAACAAGTACAACTACAACTACGACAAGTACAAGTACAACTACAACTAGAGCAAGTACAACTATTACTCTAACAAGTACAACTACATCTACAACTACTATAAGTACAACTACAACTCTAACTTCAACAAGTACAACGACAACTACAACAAGTACAACTACAACAAAAACAAGTACAAGTACAACTAAAGCTACAACAAGTACAACTACAACTACAACTACAACAAGTACAAGTACAACTACAACTACAACAAGTACAACTACAACTACAACAAGTACAACTACAACTACAACAAGTACAAGTACAACTATAACTACAACAAGTACAACTACAACTACATCTACAAGTGGAACTACAACTACAATAAGGAAAACTACAACTACAAGAAGTACAAGTACAACTATAACTTTAACAAGTACAAGTACAACTACAATTACAACAAAAACAACTTCAAGTACAACAAGTACAAAAAAACTACAACAAGTACAAGTACAACTACAACTACAACAAGTACAAGTACATCTACAACTGCAACAAGTACAACTACAAGTACAACAAGTACAAGTACAAGTACAACAACAATTATAACAAGTACAACTACAACTACAACAAGTACAAGTACATCTACAACTACAACTACAACAAGTACAACTACAACAAATACAACTACAACTACAACTACAATAAGTACAAGTACAACTACAGCTACAACAGGTCAACTACAACTACAACTACAAGCAGTACAACTACAACTACAAAAAGTACCAATACAACTACAACTACAAGAAGTTCAACTACAACTACAACTACAACAAGTACAAGTACAACTACAACTTCAACAAGTACAAGTACAACTACAACTACAAGAAGTTCAACTACAACTACAACTACAACAAGTACAAGTACAACTACAACTACAAATCCAACTACAACTACAACAAGTACAACTACAACTATAACTACAATAAGTACAAGTACATATACAACTACAACAAGTACAACTACAACTACAACTAAAACAAGTACAACTAAAATTACAACAAGTACAACTACAAGTACAAGTACAAGAACAACAACATCTACAACAAGTACAACTACAACTACAACAAGTACAACTACAACTACATGTGCAACAAATGCAACTACAACTACAACAAGTACAAGTACAAGTTAACCTAAACAAGTAAAAGTAAAAGTACAACTGCAACTACTACAAGTACAACTGCAACTACAACAAGTACAAATACAACTACAACTACAACTACAACAACTACAACTACAACTACAACAAGTACAACTACGACTACAACAAGTTCAAGTACAGTTACACCTACAACATGTACACGTACAACTAAAAATACAACAAGTACAAGTAAATTTACAACAAGAAAAACTACAACTGCTAGAAGTACAACTACAACTACAACATGAACAACTACAACTAAAAGTAAAACAGGTACAACTACAACAACAACTACAACAAGTTCAACTACAACTTCAACAAGTACTAGTACAACTAAAACTACAAGTACAACTACAACACTTTCAAGTACAAGTACAACTACAATTACAACAAGTACAAGGAAAACTACAACTACAAGAAGTACAACTACAAGTTCAACAAGTACAACTACAACTACAACAAGTACAACTACGACTACAACAAGTACAAGTACAACAACAACTACAACAAGTACAGTACAACTAAAACTACAACAAGTACAACTACAACTACAACCACAATTACAACTACAACAACTACAAGTACAACTACAACTACAACAAATAAAAGTAAATTTACAACTACAACAAGTACAAGTACAAGTGCAACTACAACAAGTACAAGTACAACTAACACTACAAGTACAACTACAACTACAACAAGTACAAGTACAACTACAACTTCAACAAGTACCAGTACAACTACAACTACAATAAGTACAAGTACTACTACAACTACAACAAGTACAACCACAAGTACACTACAACAAGTACAAGTGCAACTCCAACTTAAACAAGTACAACTACAACTACAAAAAGTACAACTACAACTACAACAAGTACAAGTACAACTACAACTACAACAAGTACAACTACAACTACAACTACAACAAGTACAAGTACAACTACAACTACAACAAGTACAAGTACAACTACAACTACAACTACAACAAGTACAACTACAACTACAACTACAAGTACAAGTACAACTACAACTACAACAAGTACAACTACAACTACAACAAGTACAAGTACAACTACAACTACAACAAGTACAACTACAACTACAGCAAGTACAAGTACAACTACAACTAGAACAAAGACAAGTACAACTACAACTACAACAAGTACACCTACAACTACAACAAGTACAAGTACAACTACAACTACAACATATACAACTACAACAACAAAAAGTACAAGTACAACTACGACTACAACAAGTACAAGTACAACTACAACAAGTATGACTACAACTACAACAAGTACAACTACAACTACAACAAGTACAAATACAACTACAACTACAACTATAGCAAGTGCAACTACAACTACAACAAGTACAACTACAACTACAACAAGTACAAGTACAACTAAAGCTACAACAAGTACAACTACAACTACAACTACAACAAATACAAGTACAACTACAACTACAACAAGTACAACTACAACTACAACTACATCTATAACGAGTAAGAGTACAAGTACAACTATAACTACAACAAGTACAGTTACAACAACTACAACTACAACTTCAAGAAGTAAAAGTACAATTACAAATACAACTACAATAAGTACAAGTACAACTACAACTACAACAAGTACAACTACAACTACAACAAGTACAACTACAACTACAGCAAGTACAAGTACAACTATAACTAGAACAAAGACAATTACAACTACAACTACATTAAGTACACCTACAACTACAACTAGTACAACTACAACTACAACAAGTACAAGTACAACTACATCTACAACAAGTAAAAGTACAAGTACATCTACAACAAGTACAACTACAACTACAACAAGTACAAGTACAACTGCAACTACAACTAGAATAAAGACAAGTACAACTACAACTACAACAAGTACAACTACAACTACAACAAGTATAAGTACAACTACAACTACAACAAGTACAACTACAACTACAACTAGAACAAAGACAAGTACAACTACAACTACAACAAGTACAACTACAACTACAACAAGTACAACTACAACTACAAAAAATACAAATACAACTACAACTACAACAAGTACAAGTACAACTACAACTACAACAAGTACAACTACAACTACAACAAGTACAAGTACAACTACAACTACAACTACAACAAGTACAACTACAACTACAACAAGTACAAGTACAACTATATCTACAACAAGTACAACTACAACTACAACTAGCACAACTACAACTACAACTACACTAAGAAAAACTACAACTACAACAAGTATAACTACAACTACAACTACAACAAGTACAAGTACAACTACAACTACAACTACAACAAGTGGAACTACAACTACAACAAGTACAAGTACAACTACAACAAGTACAACTACAACTACAACAAGTACAAGTACAAATACAACTACAACAAGTACAACTGAAACTATAACAAGTACAACTACAAGTAGAACAATTACAACTACAACTACAACTACAACAAGTACAACTACAACTACAACTACAACTACAACAAGTACAACTACAACTACAACAAGTACAACTGCAAGTACAACTACAACAAGTATAAGTACAAGTACAACTACAACAAGTACAGTACAATTACAACTGCAACAAGTACAACTACAACTACAACTACAACTACAACAAGTACAAGTACAACTACAACTACAACAAGAACAACTACAATTGCAACAAGTACATGTAAAACTACAACTACAGGTACAACTACAACTACAACAAGTACAACTACAAGGACAACTACATATCGATCTACAACAAGTACAAGTACAACTACATTTACAATAAGTACAAGTACAACTACAACTACAACAAGTACAAGTACAACTACAACTACAACAAGTACAAGTATAACTACAACAAGTACAAGTACAACTACAACTACAACAAGTACAATTTCAATTAAAACTACAACAAGTACAAGTACAACTACAACTACAACAAGTACAAGTACAACTACAACTACAACAAGTACAAGTACAACTACAACAAGTACAACTACAACTACAACTACAACTACAACAAGTACAACTACAACTACAACAAGTACAAGTATAACTAGAACTACAATAGGTAAAAGTACAACGACCACTAAAACACGTACAACTACAACTACAACAAGTACAAGTACAATTACAACAACAAGAAGTACATTTACAACTACAACAAGTACAACTACAACTACAACTACAACTACAAGTACGCAAGTACAACTACAAGTACAACAAGTACAAGAACAACTACAACAAGTACAAGTACAACTACAAATACAACAAGTACAAGTACAACTACACAAGTACAAGTACAAGTACAACTACAAAAATACAACTACAAGTAAGACAAGTACAAGTACAACTACAACTACAACAAGAACAAGTACAACTACATTAAGTACAACAACAACTACAACTAGAACAAGTACAACTACAAATACAACAAGTACAACTTTATTTACAACAAGAACAAGTACAAGTACAATAACAACAAGTACAGGTACAACTACAACTGAAACAAGTACAATTACAAGTACAATAAGTACAAGTACAACTACAACTACAACAAGTACAACTTAAACTACAACAAGTACAACTACAACAACTACAACACGTACAACTACAACTACAACTACAACTACAACAAGTACAACTACAACTACAACAAGTACAAGTACAACTACAACTACAACAAGTACAAGTACAACTACAACTACAACAAGTACAATTACAACTACAACAAGTACAAGTACAACTACAAATACAACTACAACAAGTACAGTACAAATTCAACTAAAACAAGTACAACTACAACTACAACAACTACAAATAGAACTACAACAAGTACAACTACAACTACAACTATAAAAGGTACAACTACAACTACAACAAGTATAACTACAACTACAACTACAACAAGTACAACTACAAGTACAACAAGTACAAGTACAAATACAACTACACCAACTACAACTACAACTACAACTACAAAAGGTACAACTACAACTAAACGAGTACAACTACAACTACAACAAGAACAAGTACAACTACAACTACAACAAGTACAAGTACAACTACAACAAATACAACTACAACTACAACAAGTACAAGTACAACTACAACTACAACAAGTACAACTACAAGTACAACTACAACTACAACTACAACAAGTACAACTACAACTACAACAAGTACAACTACAACTACAACAAGTACAAGTACAACTACAACTACAACAAGTACAACTACAACTACAACAAGTACAAGTACAACTACAACTACAACAAGTACAACTACAACTACAACAAGTACAAGTACAACTACAACTACAACAAGTACAAGTACAAGTACAACTACAACAAGTACAACTACAACAAGTACAACTACAACTACAACTACAACTACAACTACAACAAGTACAAGTACAACTACAACTACAACAAGTACAACTACAACTACAACTACAACAAGTACAACTACAACAAGTACAACTACAACAACTACAACTACAACAAGTACATGTTCCACTACAACTACAACAAGTACAACTACAACTACATCTACAACAAGTACAAGTACAACTACAACTACAAAAAGTACAACTACAACTACAGCAAGTACAAGTACAACTACAACTAGAACAAAGACAAGTACAACTACAACTACAACAAGTACAACTACAACCACAACTACAACTACAGCAAGTACAACTACAACTACAACAAGTACAACTACAACTACAACAATTATAAGTACAACTTTCCAGTACAACTACAACAAGTACAACTACAACTACAACAAGTACAACTACAACTACAACAAGTACAACTACAACTACAACTACAACAAGTACAAGTACAAGTACAACTACATCTACAACTACAGTAAGTACAACTACAACTACAACAAGTACAACTACAACTATAACTACAAGAATTACAACTACAACAAGTACATGTTCCAGTACAACTACAACAAGTATAAGTACAACTA
>JAWDGP010005346.1:0-11903 GCA_033675545.1 Elysia crispata | reverse complement strand
GAGCCTGTGAGGCAGGCTGTGAGCCTGGGTACAGAGATTCAAAGTGTACTCAACGAAAGTAAGGTTTACGATTTGGATAACACGAAACTGTAGTAAAAGTTACTGAAATCCTATATACCTTAAAGTTTGAAACTGCATACATTTCAAAATGAATTTCGGACCCATTTGTTTATTCTTATCCCTCGCGTGTTTTTAAAGTGGCGAGCTTTCTCAGAATATGATTATCAGATGTCAAAGAATTTCAAAGTGATAAACAAAGTGTTCGACTTCATTAATTGGCATAAATGCATTTTTGTGAAGTCACTATCATGATTGTGGTGTGATAGACTGAAAAAAAAAATTAATATTGCTTTTGTAGCAAAAAACAGTCCATAATCTCCGAGTTGGATTGCGTCATTAACACAAACTTGTGAACAGGAAAAGCCTAAAATAATAATGGAATATTGAAATAAAACACATATAAAACGTTGTCTTCCTTTGACTCAATTTTATTTGATTTGTTAATCTGGAACAAATGTGTGAATATACTTAATTTAGTAAAGCTATTGACTTTATTCTTCACACTGACTATTGTCTGGTCTTGCAGAGTTTGTAGATTTAAAATCTGTAACCTTGTGCAGCGCATGGTTACCGTGAAACTCTATTAACACATGATGAGATTCAAAAATTATTGATGCAACATAACTGCTTTTTTATCCATTCCATTAAATCTGAAAATTTGAGAAAACTAAACTGTTTTATAACCTCAAAATACGTTATGGACATCTCACATGAACAAAATGGGCAAAATTATATAGTCATAGCATATCATTTCTTAGTCATTAGAATAGGTGAATGAAATGATAAGGAAATTCTTTCATGATGTATTAAAAAAACTGTTGCTTTAAAAAATATCTTTATTTACTAAACTTAAAGTTGTAGGATTATTTTGTTAAGAACTGTTTTGATGATTCAACCTTTTATTAATTATTATATACAGGAGTAAAATTTTGAAAAAAATCTGAAACAAATCTGCGTCAATGTTGATGATTAAAGGGACCAAATTTTAAAAATGCATTTCCTAATTGATAAGGTATTCATTTCTGTCAAATTACTAGCTAAAAGAAAAGCTAATAATACATTTCACGTCCAATATCTCTATAATTTGATATATATTCTGAAAACGCTTTACACTAAAAAATTATGGAAACAGAAACGTTATTATTTATTGTTTTTATTTATGTTACTGATGCTGTTGATTTGCAGATAATATATTTCATTTTGTAATTTGACCTTTAAAGAATAACAAAATTTAAAAAGCCTAATATCTGGTGCACGATTTTACGCAAAATGTTAAATATGAGATAATTATGAGAAACGGGCGCATTAAAAAAATATGGCATAAGTTATTTCCACAGGTAGTTACAACATAAATAATTTTTTGGAAATAATTTGTTTGATGAATTCAAGTTTTGCAAAACAATTCGTCTGACGAAAAGTTTTGTAGAATCTCTTCATTTCCAGAGCACCAAATATATCAAGGGAGAAAAAACCTACAGAATTTTCATTATGCCATCTTCTATTTTATAATAATGTAAAAAAAAGAAAATATGTACATAGAGTAGCAAGGGTTCAAATACTACTACAACACATTAACTCAAGATACAATCGATAAACATTTTAACTCTGTTTTTTGAATCTTTATTGTGGAATTCCATTCCATAGAAAATGACGTATACAATTGAAGATGATTTATATTAAGAGTCAAAGCTCGATTTTCAAACTTATGTAGGAATAAAAGAAATTAAACTTTAACTTCTAAAATTTTGCACTTCGAACCAAAATGAATTTTTGTCGCGTAAGAGATTGAAAGTGATAAAACTCAAAAGAACGTTATCAAATCATATATGTATATAATGCCTTAATATCTTAAACCATTTACAGACTTCACATAGAGCAACGTTGTTCGTTATTCATGTTTTAGTTTCTGAGATAATTACGGTGGAAAATCGGATTTTGAACTCCCTGAAGAGTGCTCTACACCAAAACAAAACCAGTAGTTCTTAACTAAAGCTGAGAAAAATAAAATTTTCCAATATTTTTGAGTAGGGAAAGTCCATTAGCAGCTCTTCGTATTTGAAAATAAATTTAACTTTCTACTCAAAGTTGACTGTTTACCAACAATAGAAAAAAAGCCTGGCAAAAAGCACCAAAATAACTCCATCAGCAACGTACACTGCTCATCGATTCCTAAATTGCTCGGAGCTTCAAGGTAGAATCTTGTGAAGCTGCCTTGAACCATAGGGCCATCTCGCAGAGGCGAGGCAATACACTGGGCCTTAGAGCTGATTTCCAGTTCTTGCTTATAACACCACCGCTGTTATCCCGGAGCAATTGCCACACCAGACCTGCAGATTTGCTATGTATTTACCTGCTCCCATCCCTTTCTTCCTTTCTCTCTCTCTCTCTCTCTCTCTCTCTCTCTCTCTCTCTCTCCCTCTCTCTCTCTCTCTCTCTCTCTGAAAACTGGTATTGTTTTTATTGATATTTATCCGAATGCAGTTATATATATATATATATATATATATAGTACCAGAGCTGAGGAGGATTAAGAAAGGAGGGCATTTTTTTATATTCATTAGCGAATTTTTGTAGCACAAAATACAGAGCTATCTATATTACAGGCCAAGAACCTAAAATGTAAATACTTGTAACACATTGAACTTAAAAAAATATGAGCACCTATTTCCATTTCTCTTACATTCTCTGTCTCTGCCTCTGTCTGTCAGTCTGTTTGTCTGTCTGTCTTTTTCTATCTATCTGTCTGTCTGTCTTGTTGTCTGTCTGTCCGTCTGTCTGTCTGTCTGTCTGTCTGTCTGTCTGTCTCTCTGTCTCTCTCTGTCTCTGTCTCTCTGTCTCTCTGTCTCTCTGTCTCTCTGTCTGTCTGTCTGTCTGTCTGTCTGTCTCTCTGTCTCTCTCTCTCTCTCTCTCTCTCTCTCTCTCTCTCTCTGTCTCTCTGTCTTCCTGTCTCTCTCTCTCTCTATCGCTCGCTCATTTACGCTCTTGCTTATTGATAGAAAAGAGAGTGATAAACAATACAATTGTCTATTTCCAAAATCAGTGTAATGAGTTAACAAAGTCTTCTCCTCTAGATACATAAACACAATTTTTCTTGTTTTTGAAGAACTGAACAAGTTTTAAAATAGGTCTCAACACGCCAGTGTTGGCTGTAAACACATACAGGATGACTTACCTCTAGTGGTAAGGTTAAAGTATGAGAGGAACAAGTGGTGCAAAGTGCGTGATGAAAAGGTCTTAGAGAAAACTGAGTTTTTCATCCTCAAGACTGATGAGAACTACAGGAAGTTTGAAGGACAGCATGAACGTCCTTCTCTCTTTGCTATAGCAACATTAAACTTGTCAGTAAGTTCCCACGACAATCTCTGTATGCCTTCCATCTATGGTAAAGGCAGGAAATAGAATTATAAAAGTATCACTTGTACACACAAAAGAAGAAAGATATGTTAGAACAATAGAAAAATAGCTAAAATCTCTTTCCTCTCTCGCTCATTATGACGTTTTTTTCTGGTTTTCTTATGTCGTTGTCTAGGTTTCTCAGAGTTTAATGGGATTTTAAAGATATATAATGCTAATTATCTTATGAAAAAATGAGAAAAAAAGCTCATAGCTATCTTAACTTGCTAAAGTTATCAATCTTGACACAAAAAGGCAGCTAAGGGTGTCATTGATATTAAACACGAAGTTTGTAACAGGATCAAAACAAAGAGATAAGCTCCTACTCCCATATACTGGAAAGAATGCTGAATAAGTGAACTCTTTGTATTTGAAACAGTGATGTTTGAAAGAGCTGTAAACATCAAATGAGCAGAATTGTCAAATCAGTTATAAAACCCACACAATCGTTACCAATACAGAACAAAACAAAGTTTTTCATATTTTTTTAAGCAGATATATGTATGTAGAGTTCGTACTTCTTAGTAGCTTTACTAACAATCAGCTTAATGTGAAACAAACATTACCCACTAATGCAGCTCTAGTTGCAGAAATTTATTTCGCTAAGTCTTCTTTACTCTGTCTCTATCTTTTAACTCTTTCTCTTTCTCTCACTCAGTTTCTCTCTCTGTCTCTGTCTATCTTTCTGTCTGCTTCTCTTTCTGTCTGCCTGTCTGTCTGTCTCTGTCTCTGTCTCTCTGACTCTGTCTCTGTCTCTGTCTTTGTCTCTCTCTGTCTCTCTCTGACTCTGTCTCTGTCTCTTTCTCTCTCTCTCTCTCTCTCTCTCTCTCTCTCTCCCTCTCTCTCTCTCTCTATCTCTCTCTCTGAGCACTTTCTGATGCTTTTACACTGAAGTAACACTGAATTATTGTGCGATTTCTGTGGATCATTTTACAATTTGAACTGTTTCACAAGCCAGCCTGATTGGGAGAGCTGGTACAGAGGGAACCAGTGGATCATTGTAAAAGTGTTACATAATTCAAAGGGAAAAGAAATAGCCACAAAGCTATATATTGGGATCAAAGCTTAATTTGTTTTAAACATTGGTTTCTTAGTAAAAGTAATTTTATCAGGTATTGTACGGTCCTGGATTTTGTATTATTCAGAAGATAATACTAATTTTACATTAAATGTTTTTATTTTCTTTAAAATTTGAAGAAAACTTTAGCCATAATCAACCGTCATCAGCAGGTGATTCTTGGCAAATTCTGTCATGTTCACCACATGCAACAAATCATTATCAATCTGTAGAATGAAATTACTTCTGAAATGTCGCGGAAATAACTGAGAGGACAAGTCGACTAGTTACATCGATATCTTTGAAATATTTTGTGTCATTACTGGTTGTTAGTTACTATTTTCCTTGATGGAAACTTCAGTTTCCTTTCTAGGTAGTTCTGAAACTGTAGCACAGCACGTTTATAATGTACTTATATTTCATCTGAATACTAATATCAAGAAATTTTGGACAATCGAAACAATGAGTGCCCAAAGATTAAAATCTTTATCAACGAGAATAAACTCTAGAGAAGAGATCAATTCAAACACTCGAGAACTTTAATATCAAGCGATGGAGGAAACCACGAACAAATCACATTAAGATTACTGCAAGCAAAACGTTTGCAAGGATGAAATGCTATGAACAAACAATCCCACATCCATTCACACTGAAGTGCCATATATAACCCATTTTAATGCATGGATATGAGGGCTGGACAATTTCAAAAGTTACCAAAAAAATTGGAAGCAACAGAAATCTGGTTGCTAGGGAGAATGCTACGAATCTCATGGACCGCAAAGAAATCAAACGAAACGGTGTTACGAGATCGCAAAAAGATGATTCATAAATAGAATACGTAGACGTCAAGTAACCTTCTCTGGCCATTCGATAAGAAGAGTGAAGCAAGAACATCATGTGACAACTGCTATGATCGAAGGAACACGCAGCTTGGGGAAATGGTGAGAAAAGAGGTCGGATGGACTAAAAAAGTAGCTAAATGTAGTACGAGTAAGAGATGCACTGAAAGCTACGAGGGATGAAAATGCATGGAAGTTCGTAATCCACTAGGCTAATGAGCAGGGCACCTGATGGATTGAGCTGTAGCTCCATTTATTGCCAGGTGTAAATATTTGTAAAACATTTAAGAATGAATAAGTAGTTAGAAAATCATCTGCGAAGCACACTTATAATTACCATTTGGACATGAACGTTAGTTTTCTTTTTCATATGTCATTGTGGGTATTTAATGCTACACTGTGTTCACTTTTTAAAACTCAACGTGTGCTAAGTGTGAGGACATATTAATTTGGCTCTGGCGATTTTAGAAAATTTTTATATTATAAAAGCATCGTCAGCTCGTAACGAGTTGTCCTTTTAAATTTCTTAATTTTCTTTATACCATTCATGGATTTAATTTGGTAATATTGTTCAACCTATCAGGGGTTAAAGAAAAATAACCATAAATGAAATACGTTTTATTATACTATCTGGTATAAAAGGTCGTAAGTTGGAGCGATATGGTCGAAAAAATTAGATTGTGTAGTAGCAAAAAACCCTCGTCTACAGCAAAACAAAATGCTCAGGAAGGGTTCTCTGATCCTTGTTCTTGATATTATCCGACGTCTTTTTTCAGATTTTATCTTTCTGTAATGCATTTCCTTCTCTTTGTTTAACTATACAGAGAAAATCGATAGGATTTTTTCCGTTTACTGATGTTCTCCATTATTCTCGGATTCATAAGTGTTTGATTGATCCAGAGGTTAAGCGTGATTTTTTTGTTTTTCAGCACCAAGTTTCAATTTCAGCTAGTTCGAAGTTATCTTCGGTAGAAAATCGAACACAAAATAAAAATCAAAATAAAAAAAATAATTTAGTTAAGTTTTAGTCAAGTTTTAATTGGGTTCCTGCAAAATTCAGTTTTTCATGAGAAATTAGCTAAAGCTAGAACTATCGAACAAAACTTGCTGGATTTTTTCCAGACACTTGAATAAGTGATAAGTCTATATTGAACAATAATATTTCTTCTTTTCTCTCACTCTTCGTAGAATAGTGGAATTGATATTCTACTGCCATGAAAAAACGATTCACAGCTGCAAAAAGAATTCCGTTCATTTAACTCTCGCTGCTAGGTTTAAATTTAAAATAATCCAAAACTTTCAGGAAACGCGGTGCCTTTTTTGAAAATATGGATTTGTTAAGGTTTACATATAAATTAAAATTGCATTTTTACTTTCTAATTCCATGAAGAAGTTCAGTAATGTTGGATTTATTTGATTATTACAAACAAATCTTTGTATCGGCCATTGCTGCTCGTGAAAGTCTCCTCGCTTAAAAAATTAAGGGTTAAACGAATTGGACAGTTTTCAGACTCTTTGTCTGCGTTTGTTAACTGACTGTGTCAATCATACCTGACGTAAGTGGGGTGGAGATAAATCTTCTGGACAAAAAGGAAGAAAAATTGTTGCCGCAAACTGTAACATAAAAGCATGACAGAACAACAGCACAATGCCATCTGTGTTATATCCTTCTCCTGTCTCTCGCCCTTTTTTCGTTCCTTTTTGTCAATACAATGAGCCTTACTCAACCGCTACACACGTTTTGAGTCTGATCTTAACAACGCAAATCAACAAAGCCAAGAATTTCCATCAAGTAAGATTGCTTTTACAAACTTAGACATTTCCATTTAAGATTCCTAACCCTCATAAAGGCTGTAGCGCTTACAGTTTATAGCTTTCTCAATTGTATTTTTAGCTGATCCATGGTTTTGTTTCCTTGTTAAGGCTAGGAAGTTGTACGTAAATTTGTACCGCATCCGGGGGTGGGAGTGGGGGGAAGGGGTTCTTATTGACACACCTCAGACTGTGCTCACGAAAAATCCAACTGTGTTATTCTTGTTCCCGGGACTTTTCGGTACAAATAATGTTATACTGTCTAAAGCCATGAAATATGTTGAGATATGCAACATACAGAACAGCGCGGAAAACAAAGTTAAAAAAAATTTTAACAAAATAATAGAAAACTGAGTAAAAACAAGGAAAAAAAAGAAACGTTATCTCAGACGTATAAATTTTATTGAAAAAAAAATATTTTTCCTTGGAAATGTTTTTTTTTCCTTTCTTATTTTTGGTAACAGATATCTCCCGCCCTTTCTCTGTCACAACCTCTCCGTCTTCCTCTCTCTGTCTGTCTGTCTGTCTCTCTCTCTCACTATTTCTCTCCCTCTCTCTCTCTATCTCTCATTTGCTTTCGATCTAACAAGAACAGAGATAAAGTTAGAAGAGAGAGAGGGAGAGACTGAGAGAGACAGGGAGAGGCAGAGAGAGAGAGAGAGAGAGAGAGAGAGAGAGAGAGAGAGAGAGAGAGAGAGAGAGAGAGAGAGAGAGAGAGAAAGATGGGAAACAGAGAAATCTATCACGAGTAGGATTGAGCCGAGGATATAAAAAAAACTGCGTAATTGAAAGCGATGAAGCTTTAAACAATGGTATCCAATGTACCTTGGGTAAAACAAATACACTCTTGCAGTAACAACTCCCATCTCTCTTTGAAACAAAGGACAAAAACTGTCGGCCATTGAAATCGTGCAATATTGTCCTAAGCAGGAAGATGTCAAGTTTAACTTTGGTTTGCGAGATCAGGACGATAAATGGATGGGGGAAGAGAGAGAGGGAGAGAGAGAGAGAGAGAGAGAGAGAGAGAGAGAGAGAGAGAGAGAGAGAGAGAGAGAGAGAGAGAGAGAGAGAGAGAGAGAGTGGAGCTTGGACAATAAATATTTTATAGACATAATTTTTTAAGACAAGGATGCAGAAAGAGGCGAAAAGTAGATTAATATCTGGATACAGAAAGTTAGAGACCAGCAGAGGATCGGAATAAAGAGAGGGAAAAAAACAAATTCCGACTGGCATAGAGAGGGAGAAATCAGAAGGATAAAGATGGGACACATATAGATATAGAGAGAAAGACAGGTGGATAGATTCCGAGACAGGAAGAGACAGAAACTTTATTGCAACGACACACAGACAGAAAAAAAAACGAATAAATGGATACTTAGATACACTAAGGGATAAAAAGACGGAAAGAGACCATGATAAAGCCAAGGACAGACAGATGCATAGAGAGTCAAAGAAAGGCGGATAAATACTGAGACATGGAAATAATCAGGCAGGATAATTGATAAAGTTTATTTTAAGACATATATTAACCATTGTTCTGATTGAGAGTGGTATATATCTAAAAATGCATGAGTGATACAGGCAGACAGATAGTGATCACAAGACATGAGTGATACAGGCAAATGGATAGTGATCACAAGACATGAGTGATACAGGCAGACAGATAGTGATCACAAGACATGAGTGATACAGGCAGACCGATTGAGACCACAAAACATGAGAGATTCAGGCAGACAGATATAGATCACCAGACTTGAGTGATACAGGCAAACGGATAGTGATCACAAGACACGAGTGATACAGGCAGGCGGATACAGATCACAAGACATGAGTGATACAGGCAGACCGATTGAGACCACAAAACATGAGAGATTCAGGCAGACAGATATAGATCACCAGACTTGAGTGATACAGGCAAACGGATAGTGATCACAAGACATGAGTGATACAGGCAGGCGGATACAGATCACAAGACATGAGTGATACAGGCAGACAGATAGACATCGCTAGATATGAGTGATACAGGCAGACCGATTGAGACCACAAAACATGAGAGATTCAGGCAGACAGATAGTGATCACAAGACATGAGTGATACAGGCAGACCGATTGAGGCCACAAAACATGAGAGATTCAGGCAGATAAATAGAGATCACAAGACATGAGTCACACAGAGAGACAGATAGAGATCGCTAGATATGAGTGATATAGGCAGACGGACAGAGATCGCTAGACCTGAGTGATATAGGCAGACGGACAGTCACTATGACACAGAGAGTACCTGAACAGGAAATAAAGATTAACTCTTTGAGATTGACAGACACTAAGACATATAGAGTGAAATACATAAACGGGTAATTATTGCTAAATAATTAGAGTGAGACGTTCCATGAGAGACCAATATTCACCATCAGACTGACAGACCGAGTTAGATAAGGATACAGAGAGAGTCACAAAAAAGAAAGACTCACGGACTGAAAAACAGAGATTACGTGGTGGAAATTGGGATGCAAAAAGAGACAGGTTGATAGAGATTATCATAATATACAGAGAGATTCACACACACATGCAGATTGTTATAGAGAGTGAATATGATAAATTGATTGAGAGCTATATAGAAAGAAATTCGGACCAACTAATTAAGTCCTAGACACACATGTAAAATCGGATAGAAAGGATACAGTTTGATATAGACGGACAGACTGAGAAATAGGCACTATTGTACAGTAAGAGTTAAACCACGCACAGAGATGATGATATATTATAGAGAGAGTGCGGCAGATTGATTTCAATAGTTATACAAAGATAACAGAGCTGCAGACTCGCAGATGAGTTGGAGACCATGGTGAACAGAGAGTCAAACAAATTGATAGAGATATGGGTACAGAGAGCAAGAACGAGCGAATGTGTGTGTGTGAGAGAGAGACAGAGACAGAGACAGATAGACAGTTAGACAGACAGACAGATAGACAGACAGAGACAGACAGAGAGACAGAAACAGAGATAGGCAGACAGACAGACAGAAAGAGACAGAGAGACAGATGCAGATACAGAGACAGAAAAAGAGGGACCCAGAGAGAGAGAGAGAGAGAGAGACAGACAGACAGACAGACAGACAGACAGACAAACACACAGATAAACAGACAGTTAGAGCAACTGATGGAGACTGCGATGCAAAGAGGGCTGGACTGAAAGAGACTGAGATGTAGAGAGATTTATTCAGACAGCTAGAGATCGGGATACAGAGAGAGTCAGGCTGAATATTAAAAAAAATCCTGTTTACAGAGTTAGCTACCAGTAGAGATCGTGTTCTAAAAAGAGATAAAAAGACAGGTAATGGCCGAGATTGAGAGTGAGTGAGAGAGAGAGAGAGAGAGAGAGAGAGAGAGAGAGAGAGAGAGAGAGAGAGAGAGAGAGAGAGAGAGGTAAACAGATACAGATCGTGATACAGAGAAAGACAGTCAGATAGACATGGGATACAGTAAAAGACAGGAAGACAGATACACAGGCTTATAAGACAGGGAAACTGAGGGATCAAGACGACAGTTAAAGGATAAGTGAGACATTTATAGAGAGACATTATTTTCTTTAATTCATTACTATCTCAGAGCTACAAAATGGAACTTCAAAAGGTCTAGAACTACTGCTCTACCTTACCGTCTCCTCCTTTCCTTTCTATTGTCTCTTACTTTCTAATTCTTTCTTTCTTATTTTTATCCCTTTAACTCGTTTGTTTATTTTGTTTTTTTTTCACTGATCTGTCTTCCATAACTTTTTCCCCCCAAACGACCCTATGTTTTCTCTATGTCTTTTTTCCGTTGGTTGAATCTATGTATACCGAATACAGTCGAAAATTTACGATGTAGATGGTATTTTACGTTTCAGTTGGCATAAGGCGAAGCCAGTTAAAAGTGTAAAGATGGCTGGAATTGGTTGGTCTCTTCCTTGTTTGTAAACAATATAAAGAGAGTATCAATTGTAAAAACGGAACTAATATAAGGCACAAAGCGAGACAATCACAACTTGCAAGCCAAGGCGGAATACATAGCGATCATGTTAGTAATGGTCAAAATTATGTTCTCTCAAGCGCCATTGATTGGAAATAGTTATGAAAAAACAATGACAAACTTTGTGACTTTATAATCCAGGAAGGTAGAAAATTTACATCCTCGTTGTTTAAAAAGAAAAAAAAAGAGAATATTTGCCTTGTCCTAGCCTGACCACAATTGGGTATGGGTTAGTGACAATGTTGGTCTTGCCAATATTTCAGTAAGAGGATATTTTGTGTTGTGTTAGATATCATTTTGCACAAGTTATAACTCCCCACATAAATTATCTTCTTCCACAAGCGTAACATAGTTTATGAAATTTTACACATGATTGTGACTTTAAGATTTTTTAAAACTTTCACAGAAATCTTACAATTTAAGAAATCAACAATTTTGCAAGGACTGACTACATCCATTAGAAATGGTTTCTTGTGTGTAAGAACATTTCTAATCGCGCCGTCATGATCATGGTCAATTTTCTCCGAGTGTGTCTCCTCCTGCTGGCTGCTGCTTCACACAGTCAATCTACATGTAGGTATCTTATGTTTTGTTCCATTTTAACTGAGGATGAAAATTAAATGAAATGACGAATCTATGTGGTTTATAGTTCATTCAGCATCGAATAACAAAATATGGCTTTTCCTTCACAAAACACTATTAAAATTATACTTCAATGATTACTTTTATCGGTATT
>JAWDGP010005342.1:15000-38656 GCA_033675545.1 Elysia crispata | reverse complement strand
CATTCGAGCGCTATTAATTAAATTCTTAACAGAACATTTTAGCTCTTTTGAATAATGGAGCGCTATTGATTAAATTCTTAACAGAACATTCTAGCTCTTTTGATTAAATCCTTATCAGAACATTTGAGTTCATTTAAATCCTTATCAGAACATTTGAGTTCATTTAAATCCTTATCAGAACATTTGAGCTCTTTTGATTAAATCCTCATCAGAACATCTGAGAGTTGTTGATTAAATTTCTCTTTGTAGATGAGCAGTTTTTTAAATGCATCCTTTGTTTCAAGTAAATCCCAGGCCATTTCCTCTTTGACTATTGGTGAGCTTTTTTGGCAGACTAGATTTGCTCAATTACACTTTTTTCGCCTCAAGTCAAATAAAAATAACTATTCATTATCAATTTTATTTTGATTATTAAATCCAAAACTTTTTGAATTTTAGGCCTATTTTTTTCTCCAAATTTTTTTTGTTTTCTGTATGTGAGGACACACTGGGGAATAAATGGCAACTAGACCGCAATCGGCCACGGATGGCGGTTGGGTTGTCCTTGTGCATCATGGTGCCTACAGTTTATTTTGCTTATTTTTCTTTTTTTTTTTTCACTTTTTTTTTTTTCACTTTTTTTTTTCACTTTTTTTTCTCTCCATTTCTGGTCTTGCATCATTTTTTTATTTTCATGTACATACATTTTTCATTATAAGTTACTTAGTTAGCAATAAACCTTTTTTTCTTTTTAAGTTCTATATCATGGTATCTGCACTTAACTATTGTTTATTTTTACCTATTTTTTCCTGTATTATAGACTTATTTTTATATTTTATTTTCCATCTTTAATTTTTATATGTGGTCTTCCATCATTTTTTTTTTCATTGTTTTATATCTGGTCTTCCATCATTTTTTTTTTCAAGTACATACATTTTCCCCTTAGTAAGAAATAAACCTTTTTTCTTCTCTCAGTGCTTTTTCAAGTACATACATTTTTCAACATAAGTTACTTAGTAAGAAATAAACCTTTTTTTATCTGTGCTTTTTCAAATACATTCATTTTTCAACTAAGAAAAACTTTTAAGTGCTGCTTGCCCCATAGGCTTGAGATTTATATAATGAACTGGCTCAGTTCTCAAATCATTTTCATTCCATCAAATTTCTTTTCAAAATTTTTCTGAATGCAATAGACTGGCTTCGCTATCTCTTTTGAGTACTACAGTACAGTTCTTGTATACCTTCTAGCAACAACTCAGTGTTTATCATTTACCAAGAAAAGTGATACACTTTTCTTCTTCACAGCCTTCTGTGCTTTTAATCTTAAAAACCAAGTCTCAATGACTGTTACAATTACATCGCATTAAGTCTTTAGGCCTTTACCTTTGTATGCCAAGAAGCAGCTGCAACTTCTGATCAAAACTTGCAAAATTTCTATCTACACTCTTGATTAGCCTTATTTCACAATGGAAGTTGGAGTTGCATCGCACTTGCCATTGCCTTTGTGCCTCGGAAACTTCGTCTATATCACAATGACATTGCACTTACCCCTTGTCTTTGTACGTGATTCAAAAACAAACTTGTCCATGTCACAACGGAGGTTGCAATGACATTGCACATAGCCATTGCCTCTGTACGTGATTTAAAAACTTCAACTCTTGTTTTGAAAGACATACTTCTGCATCTTCTATTAACTTGAAAAACTTGTCCATGTCACAACGGAGGTTGCAATGACATTGCACATAGCCATTGCCTCTGTACGCGATTCAAAAACTGCGACTCTTGCTGAAAAAGACATACTTCTGCATCTCTTATTAACTTGAAAAACTTGTGCATGTCACAACGGAGGTTGCAATGACATTGCACATAGCCATTGCCTCTGTACGCGATTCAAAAACTGCGACTCTTGCTGAGAAAGACATACTTCTGCATCTCCTATTAACTTGAAAAACTTGTCCATGTCACAACGGAGGTTGCAATGACATTGCACGTAGCCATTGCCTCTGTACGTGATTTAAAAACTGCAACTCTTGTTTTGAAAGACATACTTCTGCATCTCCTATTAACTTGAAAAACTTGTCCATGTCACAACGGAGGTTGCAATGACATTGCACATAGCCATTGCCTCTGTACGTGAATAAAAGCAGCAACTTGTGCATATCAAAGCTATTTTTCTCTACTTAGATTAAGATCCTCTCTCCCCACATTACAGGACCAGTTTAAAAGTTTTTTGATTATTTTTGCTTGTCTAAGGAATCATGTCCTCTGCCAGAAGTTCAGTCTGTTACATTCAGTGCTTTTTCAAGCAGCTGCTTTAGACTAAAGTTTAAATTTTCTTCCTGCATATCAGCACATCTAAACTTGTGGTATATTATCATTATCGTTATTATTTTTATTTATATTATTATTATTATTATTATTATTATTATTTTTATTTTTATTATTATTTTTATTATTATTATTATTATTATTATTATTATTATTATTATTATTATTATTATTATTATTACTATTACTATTATTTGTATCTCTTCAGTTCTGTAAGAAATGGAAACTGAGTTTTGATATTAAGTTATAAAATAATTGCTTCCTGCATGTCTGTACATCCGAACTCATGATTTATTATTATTATTATTATGATTATTATTATTATTATTATTATTATTATTATTATTATTATTATTATTATTATTATTATTATTATTATTATTATTATTATTATGATTATTATTATTATTACTATTATTTGTATCTCTTCAGTTCTGTAAGAAATGGAAACTGAATTTTATTAAGTTGTAAAATAATTGCTTCCTGCATGTCTGTACATCCGAACTAATGATTTATTATTATTATGATTATTATTATTTTTATTATTATTATTATTATTATTATTATTATTATTATTATTATTATTATTATTATTATTATTATTATTATTATTATTATTATTATTATTATTATTTATTTATTTATTTTAATTCATTTTAATTTTATACTTTTTTTTTTTCATTTTTTACTTTTTTTTTTTTCATTTTCTTCTTTCTTCTTTTTCTTCTTTCTTCTTTCTTCTTTCTTTTTCTTCTTCTTCTTTATTCTTCTTTTTTCTTCTTCTTCTTTCTTCTTCCTTCTCCTTCTTCTTTCTTCTTCCTTCTCCTTCTTCTTTCTTCTTCCTTCTCCTTCTTTCTTCTTCCTTCTCCTTCTTCTTTCTTCTTCCTTCTCCTTCTTCTTTCTTTTTTCTTCTTTCTTCTTCTTCTTTCTTTTTCTTCTTCTTCTTTCTTCTTCTTTTTTCTTCTTTCTTCTTTCTTCTTCTTTTTTCTATTATTATGATTATTTATTTTTATCTTCAGTTGTGTAAATAATGAAACTCAATTTAGATATTATGTTCTCAAATGTTTAAATATATAATGTTGAAAATAAATTCTTTGAGTTAATCTTCACCTCAAGTTTTTTGTTCATTTTTATTGTGTTGTTGTTTTAATTTAATAAGAAATAGCGTACGTGTTCCAAGTTGATACAAACTTGCCTATGGTTCTATAGTATAAATCAAAACAGCCAATACTAGCGATTGAAGCTTGTTTTTGGTAACCTGCAGATCCTGTTTCTTTGAATGTTACATTCACATGCATCAGTCTTATCATGATCCTAAAGTTGATCAATCAAGACTACCAATTTCTAATCACTCGATTATGAGTGGATGAGTGTGGGGTCTCATCTAAAGTCAGCCCTGTCTCGACTAACAAATATCCCAGAATTCCGTGTGTATCAAACATCGAAACTTACCAGTGGATTGAGATGAGTTCCAGACTCATGTGATGAACAATTGTGCTCTAACACGCACCGTGTGCGTCTCTCACAGACCACAAGGCGAACAGCGTATTTTATCTTATAACAAATTCAGTCAAACTTAAGTTTCTTCAAGGCTACAGAACAATTTTTTTGCGACAAAATTTGCGCCACCTCACTTGTGACAATTTCGAGGAGACGGTCCTAACAGATACAAACACTCCTAATATTTATAAAGAGATGTAACCAATTCAATACTAGCACTAGTAGCAGAATGAAAAGCCATACACCAAAAGGTTCCTTATGGTTTTAAAATTGATGCCTCAAATCAGATGTTATTAAAGAGGCAAGAAAACTTGGCTCAAAAACTGAAAATTTGTACGAGACAGGGGGAGGGAGAGAGAGAGAGAGAGAGAGAGAGAGAGAGAGAGAGAGATTAAATAAATAAAAAAAGGAGAATAGGAAACAAGAAGGTGGACAGATAAATGCAGTGAGTCCAGTTGTACATGCCACATTGAGATCACAGAAAGTAATGTTTGATCAAAACTGTATGGCTTAGTCCGCATAAAGTAGATGTGTTTTCTTATGAAACTGAAAATACAAAATTTAGAATTATAAACCACCTAGATATTGTTCTTCACCATCACTCTTTTCTTTAGTATTTGTAACTCCATACCGAGTAGAGACCAGTTAGGTCCACAATATTCATTGTTATAGTGGTGAGGATACAAAGTGTGGTCAAAGCCACAGTTACCTTCCACGATTGGAAGACTAAAAACAATTTTCTAATATTAATGTTTTCTAGTATCTATATCTATAGATTAACAAATTTTTTTCAAACATTATTATGTAGATGAAAATAAATAGAGGATTCGGAATTGCCGTAAGGCTGTGCACCGTAACGCACTTTTTATAGAAATTCATAAAACCTTCCTGGAGAGTTGAAGAAGATCTTTAGTCGGGTTTAGAAATTAACTAAAATAAAGTAATCTGCGATGTAAGATTTCAATGACTCTACCCCAGCAGGTTCCAATTATTTCTAAGTAACGGTCAAAAGGACACAATTTTCCCCACACCATGTCAGTAAATGAGTTTGTAATTTTTACTTTCCATAATATTTTCTGTTTTCTGCAAAGACGTTAAATTAATCCATAACTGTCCTTTACTTATATAGAGGATGTTGGATATAGCCGGCCCACAGCAAGGGCTGTTCTGTATTAAAAACATTTTTGAATCTGAAAAAGGAACTAAAGAAAACAAAAGCGGAATACATTTTTTTTTCTCAAAGTAAGGAACACACCATCAGATTGCTTTCTTCCCCTCCGAAACAAGACGTTTATAATGAAAAAAACCGATTATAAAATTAAACAACAATGGTTTAACTCATCCTAATTATCAAGATGTTTCAAACCAGCTGCTGCAGAGTTAGGTTTTAGAGCTAGAGGCTCCGAGGAGTCCTAATAAATTGTTTTATTTGCTCAGTAGCAAAGTTGGTCAAATGTATAAAAACATTAACAACTTGGACCAGTGTTGCTCTTCTTAAACTCTTTAATGTTGCAATTAATTCTTACAACTGTGTAAAATTTGCTACTGTTCTAACATGGCAAGGCTTTACCCCCCTAATATTAGATTGTTTACAATTAGCAGTGACGTCACAAATTATTTCTTTTCAGGGCTTAATTTATTTTGTTACCGGTTAATTCATTTAGTTGTTAGGTTTTTACGTGTTTACAACTATTGAATCCTTGATTTTTTTAGGCTCGTTTTTAATTGCCGATTTCTGGCAACAATTTGTGTAAAAAAAAACTTTTCTGCTGTAAAAAAAATCATTCAAATAAGTTCTTTTAAACAAGAAAAAAATGAATTATAAAGTACGAGAATTAACATTTTTAACGCTCTCAATTAAACAACTTTTTCTTTTTTTTAAATATAAAGACATAGATTCTGGAGATTGAAACCTTAAACCTGGAAAACACAAGATAAGTTGGGCAAGGGAAGCAACTGTATTACTTGCTACCCCCAGATCTAAAATGATTAGCTCCCTTTCAAAGTTATTGTTTGTTAATAGGTTAAGCTTAGTAACATCTACCCAGACCACCTAGATAGGGCTTTAGATCTAAATTTTTTAGTTAGGTTTATGTTCGCTCGCTCTCTCTCTCTCTGTCTCTCTTTCTCTCTCTCTCTCTCTCTCTCTCTCTCTCTCTCTCTCTCTCTCTCTCACACACACACACATACACACACATTAAGGCACAAGAAAATCACGGATCGATCAACGAACCACTGTACTGAACGCAATACACAGTGTTGAGAGCCATCAAGACTCTCTCTCTCTCTCTCTCTCTCTCTCTCTCTCTCTCTCTCTCTCTCACACACACACACACACACACACATAAAGGCACAAGAAAATCACGGATCGATCAACGAACCACTGTAGTGAACGCAATACACGGTGTTGAGAGCCATCAAGACTATGTCTATGTCTCTCTCTCTCTCTCTCTCTCTCTCTCTCTCTCTCTCTCTCTCTCTCACACACACACACACACACACACACAGAGGCACAAGAAAATCACGGATCGATCAACGAACCACTGTACTGAACGCAATACACGGTGTTGAGAGCCATCATAAGCACGGCTAAAGGAGAGACTACCCTCCCTAATACCAACGCGTTGATATTCACAACAGAGGGAGGCGCTAAGTCATGGCACGGAAGGCCGGTGAGGACAACAAACCAGATAAAATGCCTTCTAGACGGCTGTGATGACTGGAATGTTTCAGCAGATCTTCCAGAATGGGACAGTCACCCCAGTATAATCAAAGAAACGAGGTTAAGGCCTGATATCGTGATCCATTCAGCTTCCACACAACAATTGATCATGGTGGAGCTAACAGTACCATACGAAAACAGAATGGAAGAGGCCCACATCTACAAAAGAGAGAAATACATGAACCTGACCAAAGAGCTAGAAAATGCCGGATACAAAGCCGTGGTGATGCCCGTTGAGGTTGGTGCTAGAGGATTCGTCGGGTCATCAGTCTACCACCTTCTAACTAAACTTTCAATATGTGGCAACAAAAGAACAAAAGCTCTAAAGTTACTGGCGGAAATAGCCGAAAACAGTTCCCGGTGGATCTGGAGCAGGAGAAATGAGAGGTTCTTCATAAGGATTAAAGATGCTCTAACCATCGCAGGACCAGTTGGCGAAGTGGTATAGCGCCGGGATCAGCAATCCATCAAGAGATGAGGGTATGGGTTCGAATCCTGGCGCTGTGCAAAGAAAAAAAGAAAAAAAAAGATAACAGGGAGACACCTGGGAGTCATGACCTGGGTGTGGCCCGGCCCCCTTAGAGTGTCAGAGGTTCAGGGCCGAAACACTTGCTACAATGGGGGTTTCTTCTCTGAAGACTCCCTGTTATCTAGCTCCCCAATGAGTTTCTACTTACTACACATGGCATGTCCATTGACTTCCGGGAATAGGTCGGAGGACGTTCGGGAGAGACCGGAGGACACCTGGAAAGACAGGTGACACTAGGAAAGACTAGAATCGAGGCCTCGCGGGCTAGCAACCCCATTGGCCTCTAAAATAAAATCGCTACAAGACATAATAAAGAGAGATGCTCTCACGATTCACCGAAAGGGGGAGAGAATGATGGATCAATCGGTGACAAATCGATCACGACTGAAAACGCCCAAAGGACTACGAGATTAGAACAACGGAGTAATTTGGAAATGGACTTCCAATGTGTATGTGGCAGAAGATTTACCACCGAAAGAGGGATGAAGATCCACAGGACTAAAATGGGCTGCTTGAATGCTTCGACGAATCAACAGCAGCGCACTGCTCAGGCAGGTAAGACGTCGGAAAACCAAAGCCAGGTTCAAAACCACAGTGCTGAGGAAATCCACGCTGAGGAGTCTGACGAAGAATTCCGACAGCTCATCAATGCTAAACGCCAGAAGATCAATTTCCCACCAGCAAGCGCAAAAGAACAATGGGAAGCTCTGGATAGCAAAATAGTCCTACAACTGGACAAGCTCATCGGGAAGAGCACTTTGGAGCACAAACTTACCACTTTCGGTGACATTATCTACCAGACATGTATTAACACCTTCGGGGCTAAACAACATCAAGCCAAAAGAGAACCTAAGAAAAGTAGAAGGCAACGTGAGATGGAAACCCTGCGAAAGCAGAAGAAAAATTTAAGGAAACAAATGAAATCAGCGACTGAAGAAGAGAAAAATGGGCTGCAGGAACTTTGGCGAGGTTTGAAGGCGAGACACTCAGCACTGAGCAGAGCAGAATCCGCAAGGAAGAGACGAAGTCAAAAGAAAAAGAACCAGGAACGCTTCTACAAAGACCCATTTCAGTTTGCAAGACAACTCTTCCAGCATCCAAGATCAGGTTCTCTTTCAGGAGAGAAAGAACAGCTGGAGGAAAACATATTCTGACCCAAATAGAGAAAAACCTCTAAGTGAACCTGCAAATCTGGTGTGGGCAGCTGCTCCCGGAGAAGAATTCAATAGCAAACCACCAAGCTTGAAAGAAATCATTGCAGTAGTGCAAAAAGCAAGAGCCAAGTCAGCTCCAGGCCCCAATGGCGTGCCTTATCTTCTGTATAAAAGATGTCCAAACGTTCTAAAGCGGTTACACAAAATTCTCCGAGGAGCATGGAGCAACCTCAAGATCAGTGAGCAGTGGATGTCTGCTGATGGAGTTTATATACCCAAGGAGCAAAACTCGACTGAAATAAATCAGTTTCGACCAATCTCGCTGTTGAATGTAGAAGGAAAGATATTCTTCTCAGTCATGGCATCCCGCTTAACAAAATATCTCACTGAAAATGGGTACATAAATACCTCGGTCCAGAAAGGAGGCATCCCCGGAGTTTCTGGATGCTTGGAGCATGCAACAATGATTTGGGAAGCTATTCAAAGGGCAAAATCGGAGAAACTTAACCTCGACGTCATTTGGTTGGACCTGGCAAATGCTTACGGATCGGTACCACACCAAATGATTCAGCTGGCGCTGAGGATGTACCATGTTCCGGAGGATATACAAGTCATGCTAGATGACTATTTCAGCGGTTTCCGGATGAGATTCTCCACTAATAGCTACACCACAGACTGGATCAACTTGGAAATTGGAATCGCCATGGGCTGTACCATATCACCAATCCTGTTCGTCATGGCTATGGAAGTCATCTTGAAAGCAGCAGAAGATAGCGCAGGCCCGGCTAATCTAGGTGGTGGTTGCTACATGCCTCCTTTGAAAGCATTCATGGATGATACCACCATAATCTGCTCAAAGGAAGACGAAACACGCCGAATGCTAGAGCGCCTTGACGTCTTAATGGCATGGTGCAGGATGAAATTCAAACCAAAGAAGTCTCGCAGTCTTTCAGTCAGGAAAGGTAAGATAGATGCGACGACGATATTCACAGTGGCCAATCAGCAGATACCAACGGTCAGTCAAGAACCAGTTAAGAGCCTTGGGAGATGGTACGATTCATCCATGAAAGATACCAAAAGAGGGCTAGAAACAGTAGAACTGGCTACCGAAGGCCTGCTAGCCATCAACAGATGTGGCCTTCAGGGTAAGCTAAAAGTGTGGTGCCTACAGTTTATGCTAATTCCGAAGCTCCTCTGGCCACTCCTGGTCTATGAAATCTGCTCAACTACAGTTGAGGCAATAGAAGCTAAGATCAATAAGTTCACCAGGAGGTAGTTAGGGGTACCTCCGGGTCTCACAGATGTGGCAATGTACTGCCGTAAAGCAAAGTTGAGACTCCCACTAAAATCCATCTTGGAAGAGTATAAATGTGGCACAGCCAGGCTACTGTCGATGTTAGAAGACTCCGAGGACCCAATTGTGAAGACAGTGCGACCTACCATAAAGACGGGTAGGAAATGGAATGTTGTCGAGGCCGTAGACGAAGCTAAGGAGTGCCTTAAGATTAAAGAAGTGATTGGGCAAACTCAAACTGACCGCAAAGGGCTAGGATCATCTACAGCAAAGTGGTGGTCAAAAGCAGAAGGGAAAGAGAAAAGAGACATGGTCATTAATGAGATACGGCTCAAAGAAGATTCCAGAAGGGTTCAGAAAGCAGTCCAGCAACATCAACAGGGACAATGGACTAATTGGGATAATGCCCTGCAGAAATCCCTCACATGGAATGAGATCTGGCACATGGCGCCACTTCGGATCAGCTTTCTCATCAGATCAGTGTACGATCTCCTGCCCTCAAACGCAAATCTTGTACGGTGGGGAAAGAAAGAGGACCCCACTTGTCCGCTATGCCAAGGCAGGTAGACCACAGAGCATGTCTTGAGCTCTTGCAAAACCGCCCTCTCACAGGGGCGATACACATGGAGGCATAACAGAGTCCTTCAGGAACTTGCCGCAATCATAAGCACGGCTAAAGGAGAGACTACCCTCCCTAATACCAACGCGTTGATATTCACAACAGAGGGAGGCGCTAAGTCATGGCACGGAAGGCCGGTGAGGACAACAAACCAGATAAAATGCCTTCTAGACGGCTGTGATGACTGGGATGTTTCAGCAGATCTTCCAGAATGGGACAGTCACCCCAGTATAATCAAAGAAACGAGGTTAAGGCCTGATATCGTGATCCATTCAGCTTCCACACAACAATTGATCATGGTGGAGCTAACAGTACCATACGAAAACAGAATGGAAGAGGCCCACATCTACAAAAGAGAGAAATACATGAACCTGACCAAAGAGCTAGAAAATGCCGGATACAAAGCCGTGGTGATGCCCGTTGAGGTTGGTGCTAGAGGATTCGTCGGGTCATCAGTCTACCACCTTCTAACTAAACTTTCAATATGTGGCAACAAAAGAACAAAAGCTCTAAAGTTACTGGCGGAAATAGCCGAAAACAGTTCCCGGTGGATCTGGAGCAGGAGAAATGAGAGGTTCCTTCATAAGGATTAAAAATGCCCTAACCATCGCAGGACCAGTTGGCGAAGTGGTATAGCGCCGGGATCAGCAATCCATCAAGAGATGAGGGTATGGGTTCGAATCCTGGCGCTGTGCAAAGAAAAAAAGAAAAAAAAGATAACAGGGAGACACCTGGGAGTAATGACTTGGGTGTGGCCCGGCCCCCTTAGAGTGTCAGAGGTTCAGGGCCGAAACACTTGCTACAATGGGGGTTTCTTCTCTGAAGACTCCCTGTTATCTAGCTCCCCAATGAGTTTCTACTTACTTCTAATTATCTGCCGTTGAATATCATTTCTTTCCTTTTCTCTGCGAGGGAATCTGATTTTAGAAACTCAGTCACCTCGAAAACAGGAATAATTGGCTTTGAAAAGATTCATTTGACAGTTAATTCAGTATTTTGCATTATCTCTCTTTGTCCGTCCCTGTGGTATATGATTATTTTACACTATAGTAATGATAGCAGACACTTCAACTTCAGAGCGTCGAATCTCAACGTCATGAATGAGGTTTCGTGTTCAAAGTTCAAGGACACACTTGCCTGGGTGATTTTAGGCGCACCCTCCATAGACGGCACACGGCATGTGGCACATGACTTGTCGACACGTGCCATGCCACAGGCTAAACCTCTCCTTCCATAGGCCAAAGCACGACACACTCCGGGTTTTTAGGGTCCTAAAGAAGCGGTCGGTCTCCCACAAGTTCAATAATTTCCCTCTTGTACTCGGGCATGTTCGCAGCACACGGCACAAAAAACGAGCAATGCAGCAAATCACGGCACGCAATGTCTCGTCACGGCTGTGTCATGCCGTCTGTAGAATGCGCTACTCTTTGGCGCGTCTGAGGTGTGCCGTGTGTCGTGTGCTACGTGCCGTGTACCGTCTATGGATTGCGCTACTCTTTGGCACGCCTGAGGTGTGCCGTGTGTCGTGTGCTTCTATGGGGGGTCCGCCTTACGTTAAGGTCGTGACGTTCAATTTATTTTTTAACCGCATATTTTCAAATGCAAGTGTTTTAAGATACTACTTTATAGACTTGATTTAAAAAACCAAAACAAAAACAAAAGCACTGAATATTGTCAGCTTCTTTTAAATGATTTTCAAATAAAACTTTATTTTTTAAACTCCAAAGGTCTAAATCTGAATAAAAATGGTTTAACAAGGAAATCAGTCTTATGCAAGACATGACTAAAATATTGTTTGATAATTTGTGGACAATTAAGCCTTTTTCCCCTGAAGAGATCTAAATGTGCCATTGTAACCGATTCTAGACCTAGACATCTATACGCATTATGTAAGCTTTGCGATCATTAACAAAAATGCTTTTGTTCGCTTTTAAATGAATCGCTGAACCGAAATTAGAGAGTGTAATCCAGAGGATTATAGAAAGTTCAGTCCAGTGCCTGCATAGTCTGAACTGCTCTTAATTTGTTGAAAAAAAAAACAACTCAGAGAACTATTATAAAAAAAAATCATGTCCGATTTTCAAATGACTTAAAATCTGAGAGAAAAGAAAAACTCTCAAGAATGTCATAAATTTTGTGTGGTAAGATTTTCAAGCGTCTTGTTTGTTGCGGGTTTTTTTTCTCGCATGTGTTAAAGAATCTATTAATAAATACAATTTTAAAAGCTCTATTCTTAATCTTAACTGATTCAATAAAATAATGTAGGTAATTTTTATGTTTGTACCTTTTTTATCTTTAAATAATTTCTAAATATTGGGTATCCCCAATTTTTTTTCTTATTTTATATCCACTGTTGAGCTTAACATTCGAATGTCTTAACTTCAACTTGCCAGGTGCAAACATGAATGTCTCACCCCGTAAACCAAATTCATTAAATGTTAGAGCTACAATAATTTGTCAGTCTACTCTTCTTGATTCTTTGTTAACACCAAGGCCATTTAAAATAGAAAAATAAACCCTGGTGCCAGTTTTAAAACATATCTAGATCTACATTGCCTTATTACCCGGCAAAAATTTAATGGCAAGACCTGAGAAAGCAAAAAGATTACGATTGCCCTGTTTCGATGAAACTCTCAGCTGAATACAACAATAAACGCTAACGGTTTTTGATGGCCTTAGGCACAGCTCCTATGAATAAACGGAAGTTAAGACGTACGTTAAAAACCTACATTACTTTCGTTGAAAAGCTTTAACTTAATAGCAAACCAAATCTTGATTTGTGTACACCTTTGTCTTCCGTAGAGTATTATAACCTTAGATCAATTAACACAAAAATAAATCTAAGCAAGTCTGGCCAGTTTAGTGTTTGATGGCTGGCTAGGTGTAAACGGATATCTCACTAATACTAGGGATTTACCTCGACTGCCATTGTTTTTATTTTTTTTCCCTTCGTGCTTTGCGAGAGTTTGATAAAGTAGTTAACCTTATTATGCAAACGGGCAGTGCCTAAATAGTGCGATTTCTGCCTATCTTTTATTGTTTTCAACATTATTAGGACAGTAAAGGTCTTGCCTCTTACACGGCTACATCTAACGTTAAAATTTCAAATATGCACCCAGTCACGTGATGCTGTGCCTGCCTTAAGTGTACTGCAGAGTTTTGTTATGGTTTCAAACCCTTCTGTCGTCGGTAAACCCTGTGAGGTCTTTTTTGAACTATGTTTTTTCGCTGCCTAAAATCCTGCAGTAGCGGATGGTCTACATCAAACAATGAGCAGTTCAGCAATCACCTCGTACTAGACGGTAAAGGAAAACAATCAAGACCAGGAAAAAGTGGCCCAAGTTTCTCATGATCTTTCCATCTACCGTTCTGACTATTAATTTATGATTATAATTTATATACACGCAAATTTAACAAGGTACCATAGGGAAACTCCACAAACTACAAACGGGCAAGGCACAAAGGGTGGGTTATGGGGGCATGGTAGTGGTTAAATTTGACAGCCAGGACAAGAAAAGTCAACTGGTCGCGCCTAAAGAGGGTTTGGATTAAGTAACCTGCTTTATCTGCTGTTCAACTGTTGTCATAGGAACAAAACATAGAATAATTGTAACCAAAACGCGCTCTAAATGTCTTTGGATCACTCCGTTTTCTTTATACTTAACCATGCCTCCTCCTCTACACCTCGTTTTAACAAAAAGTTATTTACAGGTTCTGCCTGTTTGAGCGTTCAGTGAAGGAATTAACTTCAATCTTATTTTCTAAGCTGAGACAGTGCAGGAGATGGAAAAATCCATGGAATAACACTAGACTGAACCGCAAAAAGATAAATCACGTGATATAGAACAACACTAGACTGAACCGCAAAAAGATAAATCACGTGATATAGAACAACACTAGACTGAACCGCAAAAAGTTAAATCACGTGATATAGAACAACACTAGACTGAACCGCAAAAAGATAAATCACGTGATATAGAACAACACTAGACTGAACCGCAAAAAGATAAATCACGTGATATAGAACAACACTAGACTGAACCGCAAAAGGTTAAATCACGTGATATAGAACAACACTAGGCTGAACCGCAAAAAGATAAATCACGTGATATAGAACAACACTTGACTGAACCGCAAAAAGATACATTAGCGAGCGCTAAAGGTGAAGAATTCAGCCTCAATTTTTGTCCCTCTTCTGTGAGGACAGAAAAACTTTCGAGTTTTCGAACATTGATACTATAATCTTCGAGCCTAGTTTATCTGTAATATTTATGTAGACCTTCCAATACGAGGTGATAGAACTTTTTGTTATGTAGAAAACAAAACGTTATCAGTCAAGGTAGAGTTGAGAAGCTGAGGCTCCAGCCTAACTCATTAAGGTCGTGAGTCTCGAACCCGCGAAACACGGCAGCCCACTTGCAGGTAGTTATAACAAGCCTGATGCGCTAACCCTATGGTTAGCCTACTTGCAGGTAGATATAACAGGTCTGATGCACTAACCCTATGGTTAGCCTACTTGCAGGTAGATATAACAGGTCTGATGCGCTAACCCTGTGGCGCCAAGTTTCTTCCTACCCAAGACAAAGCTTTTTTAAGTGAAACTCCAGCACTATTCACGGGAGACGACTTGGTGTGAACCCACCGTGATATTCCATTGGTACATCTTATCTCCCTTCTATCATTCTTTGTTAGACTGTCAGACTTGTGTCACAAGCCGAGAATTCTGATGTGATAATGGTTCAGTCTCGCTCGTCTAACATTGTAGTGTACAGAGTTCAACAACTCATAACACACGATTCAGCTGGAGAACTTTTTTTTTATTATTTTATTTTCTTTTAGTTTCGTTTTCATTTCGATTCTTCAAGAAGTCTGAACCATAATTATGCGGTATTGATAGAAATTATTAAACGGGTCGTTTGTTTTTACGTCACCTTAACTTCCGTAAGAATCTAATAATTTAAGACGGCGGCTCTCCGTCGAGCCCAATGTGGGGTTTGTAAGGTGAGATCTTACCCCACCACCAGATGGTAGCTGGTTAATTTGAGAGACTCTTAAATTTCCATATTGCCAGACCCACGTTCTAACTGGTGAGTTATTATGTGCCTGTCTCATAGTGTTTGTTTTTTTTCCTTCTTCCTTTTTAATTTCATTTACGGCAGAATATACCCTCAAATCACATTTGAAATCAGTGGAGACATCCAAGTTATAGAACTCCTGTCAAACCTTATCTTTGTGTAATTAAATTTAGGTTTAATATGAGAGAAAAATAATGATCTGTTCTAACCGATGTTTTATTTGCCTCTACCTCAGACATTTGTTCCTAGATTCTACTTTTTTTCCTCACAATGCCTAAGGCATCCGCTGTTTTCTACGCCACAGCTGGATAAACAAGTGTCGAGCAGCAGCAACAAAAATTAAATAACTTGTCACGCCACATTCACAAAACACACAGAAGTCAAAGCAATGAGAATGAACGCGAAGAAAAAAATAATCAACACCAAAACAACGACAGGACTCCCTTCACGTTTTATACGCCAGGGAGTCGCAGAGCGGCTCTAAATAGTCATTTTAATCGCTGTATACATTTCAAATATCACAAAAAAAAAACAACAAACCAATCCCAAACCAATCGGATATCATAATGAAAATACTAAGTCTAAAGATATAAAGATAGAAACCCACGGACAGTGACAAAATTACACACACATACGCACAAACACAATATCTAATTGAAATTAATTGTTACAAAGAGGACATGGTCAATATTTAGAATAAATGCTCTAAAGTCAAACTCAAATATCATTGATATTAAAAAAAAAAATCTTTTTCCTTCTTGTTTTAATTAGTTTGTTTCTGATGTGGACAGACGAGGTCAAAGTTTAGACTACAAAATGTTGAGGAGAAAATAAGCAACTTAAAAGTGAACTTGTGTCTGCGTTGGCTTTTCATTCAGTTCTGCACTAAATCTCATTCATCTATGTTTTGCTTCTAACGTCTAATATATATATATATAGATAGATAGATAGATAGATAGATAGATAGATAGATAGATAGATAGATAGATAGAGAGCCAGAGAACAAGGCAGGAAACAACAATGGTCTCCTTTTCTCTCGGTTCTTGTAGAACTTATAAAGTTACTCCGCTTTGTAGAATTAACATCTCTGTAGTTAATTTGTTCCATACAGTTTTATACTGCATGTCCAGTGATGTACCCGACAAATTACGACTACTACTGGACGATTATTCGCTTCTTATTTCTACGGATTCACCCAGAGAATAATTCTAATAGTTACTGGTGGGTCAAGTCTTAGATAAAGGTCAGGCTGAAAATATTGAGTGGGACGGGGTGGCCTTATGTGAAATATACATAAATGGAGAAGGAAGAGCGACCACACAGAAAGAAGACAATTTGCTAAAGAATGAATCCCAGACCCTGAGCCCAACAGAAGGAAAGTTAAAAGTTATGGGGGCTCGGCATAATGTGCAAAGGCAGGAAAAGATAACCCTCATAACAGTTTATTCATCAAGATCTAGCTTGGACCAAAATAAATGGACATTTTTTATGAAGCTTTCAAACAAAGTGTGCAAGATAGCAGGTCAAAACTACTATGACTGACTTGATTTTGTACTGCGAAAGAGAATTTTATGTTCGCTTATATCATAATAGACAGTGTATTACACATAGAAACGAGAATTGAATGTTCATGAACATAACCATAGACAGGGCTTTATGCATATAAAAGAGAATTGTATGTACATGTATATCGGCATAGAGAGGGCATTGCACATAGAAAAAAGAAATGTATGTACATGTATATCACCATGGACAGGGCATTACACATAGAAAAGAGAATTGCACCTACATGTATATCATTATGGACAGGGCATTATGCATAATTATAAAACAGAACTGTATGTAAATGTATATCACCATAGATAGGGAATTACACATAAAAAAAGAGAATTGTATGTACATGTATATAACAATACGCAGGGCATTACACATAGAAAAGATAATTGTATTTACATGTATATCACCATAGTTAAGGTTTATGCATAGAAAAAAGAGTTGTATGTACATAAATATTATCATAGACAGGGCATTATGCATAGGAAAGATAATTGTATGTACATGTATATAACAATACAGGGCATTACACATAGAAAAGATAATTGTATGTACATGTTTATCACGATACAGAGGGCATAACACATACAAAAAGAGAATTGTATGTACATGTATATCACCACAGACAGGGCATTATGCATAGAGAAGAGAATTGTTTTATATGAATATTACCATAAACAGGGTATTATGCATATAAAAAAGGAAATTGCATTTACATGAATATTACCATAGACAGGGAATTATGCATAAAAAAAAAGAATTGCAATTACATGAGTATTACCATAAACAGGGCATTTTGCACAGAAAAGAGAATTGTACGTACATGTTTATCAACATAGAGAGGGCATTACACATAAAAAAGAGAAATGTGTGCACATGTATATTACCATAGACAGGGCATTATGCATAGAAAAGAATATTGTGTGTACATGAATATCACCATAGACAGGACATTACGCATAGAAAAGAGAAACATATGTACATGTATATCACCATAGACCAGGGTATTATGCATAGAAAAGAGAACTGTATGTACATGAATATTACCATAGACAAGGGTATTATGCATAGAAAAGAGAATTGTATGTACATGTATATCACCATAGACCAGGGTATTATGCATAGAAAAGAGATGAATATTACCAGAGACAGGTTTTTATGCATGGAAAAGAGAATTGTATGTACATGAAAATCACCATAGAGCAGGGTATTACGCATAGAAAAGAGAATTTTATGTACATGAATATCAACATAGACATGGAAATACGCATAGAAAAGCAAAATCAAACTTACGAGACATCGTTGGAAATGGCGGAGGGAAAAATATTGATCACATCAAAACAGTCTTTAAATACACCAAAAAAGAAAAATAAATCAGCATGAGAAAAGCTAAACTTCTAATAAAATGATTGATTGATTTTGCTTTGCGCAATAAGAAACGTGTAAGTACAAGAGAAAAAGAGAAGAGAAGGAGGAGTATTTGTGACAGAAAAAAAAATCTTGATAAATTGTGGTGGTTTTTAAAGTAAAAAAATCTTGAAAGACAGAAACTGAGAATCCTCAGGGGTCGTTTCCGGGTCAGGCTAAAAATAACTTTCCGTCCCGCCAGAACGTTCAAACGAAACTCAAACATTCTGTGAAAAAAACTAAAGCTGGAGCGAAAAATATTCTTGTACAAAATGAAAAAGTTGAGGACGTGGAGGTGAGAAAATTTGATGAAAAATAAAATACACTGAGAACCAGGACGTTTCGTCCGACATGGCAAAGATAGCGCATTCCGAACTGAACAGACTGCATGCAAAAACTTTCCTATAAATAGAATGTTCAAGAAATTCTCTAATGTGATGTTAAAAAATATACACGCAAGAAGGATCAGAAGAGATATATGTTTAGGAGGAGGAGAACAGTAAAACAGATCAAATGGATATTCAACGGAATCTTGACTACAAAGAAAAAGTTGATCATATTAGAAAAAACAAACAAACATAATTCCCACGAGAGGAGATAGGATATATCCTAAAGACAATCGTGCAACATGCTTTTTATTTCAAGCTCCTTTTATGGGTTTACAAAAAGTTATCGAAAACTAATTTCAGATTACAATTTGCTGATAGAGCAAGCTGGCCTCAGTGTGGGTCACATTTATCAAAACACTTTATTACAAATTTCATAAAGTTTTTAAAGGCTCGAACTAAACAGAAGATATATATATATATATATAAATCAAAGACAGAACCGCCCACGAAAAGCTAAAATGAATAAAAGCTAAAGTGGATAAAAGCTAAAGTGAACAAAAGCTAAAGTGAATAAAGATAAAGTGAATGAAAGATAAAGTGAATAAAAGCTAAAGTGAATAAAAGCTAAAGTAAATAAAAGCTAAAGTGAATAAAAGCTAAAGTGAATAAAAGCTAAAGTAAATAAAAGCTAAAGTGAATAAAAGCTAAAGTGAATAAAAGCAGTACAGCCAAAACTTGACAAACAGAGAGAAATAGCTTTGAACAGGGCAGCAGCGATGGGATTAAAAAGAAAGACTTGAATTCAATGTGTCAAGCCACACTGAAATAATAATGGCTGCCAACCCTGGACACTCATCGAAAATCATTAAGTCGTGAGGTAAAAATAAACTCGGGGACGATCAAATATCTACAAATTTTACACGTCAGTAACGGCTTATCTCAAGCTGGAGGTAAACAGTAATGCAATTAATTGATATGAAATATATCCCTATCTCTGTCTCTCTGTCCCTCTCTCTCCCTCTCCCTCTCTCTCTCTCTGCCTCTCTCACCCTCTCCCTCTCTCTCTCTGCCTCTCTCTCCCTCTACCTCTCTGCCTCTCTCTCCCTCTCTGCCTCTCTCTCCCTCTCACTCTCTCTCTCCCTCTCACTCTCTCTCTACCTCTCTCCGCCTCTCTCTCCCTCTCCCTCTCTCTCCCTCTCTCGCTGTCTCTTCCTTCTCTCTCTCTCTTTGTCTCTCTCTGTCTCTTTCTTCTCTCTGCTTCGTACTTCACTCTACAACAAATTATCTCTATCGATAACAAAGTGTATCTCATAAAATGTGTATAACAAGCTAAATATTAGTTAATTATACAATAGTCTAAGACAAGTTTATCTCGTAGAATGTGTATACCCAGCTAAACATTGGGAATATTAAACAGTTTTTTTTAATGTTTTCCTAACAAAATATTTAAACTAAGCTAAACATTGACATTATTAAATAGTTCTCTGACAGTTTACCTGACAAAAAATGTAAACCAAACTAAAAAGTGAGAATATTAAACAGTTCTTTTAATGTTTACATAAAAAAATGTAAACCAAACCAAACATTGAGATTATTTAAAAGATCTCTTACAGTTTACCTCACAAAAAATGTAAACCAAACTAAACATTGAGAAGAGAATATTAAACAGTTCTTTTTAATGTTTACCTAAAAAATATGTAAACCAAGCTAAACATGGAGAATATTAAACGCTTTTCTCAAAGTTTACCTAATAAAATGTGTTAACCAAGCTAGACATTGAGAATATTAAACACTTCTCTCAAAGCTTATCTAACAAAAAGTGTTAACCAAGCTAGACGTTGAGAATTTTAAACACTTCTCTCAAAGCTTATCTAACAAAATGTGTTAACCAACCTAGACATTGAGAATATTAAACACTTCTCTCAAAGCTTATCTAACAAAATGTGTTAACCAAGCTAGACATTGAGAATATTAAACACTTCTCTCAAAGCTTATCTAACAAAATGTGCTAACCAAGCTAGACATTGAGAATATTAAACAGTTCTTTTAATGTTTACCTAACAAAATGTGTTAACCAAGCTAGTCATTGAGAATATTAAACACTTCTCTCAAAGTTTATGTAACAAAATGTGTTAACGAAGCTAAACATTGAGAATATAAAACACTTCTCCTAGTAGAGTTTATCTCTTAGAATGTTTATTCCCAGTTAAACATTGAGAATATAAAACACTTCTCCTAGTAGAGTTTATCTCTTAGAATGTTTATTCCCAGTTAAACATTGAGAATATAAAACACTTCTCCTAGTAGAGTTTATCTCTTAGAATGTTTATTCCCAGTTAAACATTGAGAATATAAAACACTTCTCCTAGTAGAGTTTATCTCTTAGAATGTTTATTCCCAGTTAAACATTGAGAATATAAAACACTTCTCCTAGTAGAGTTTATCTCTTAGAATGTTTATTCCCAGTTAAACATTGAGAATATAAAACACTTCTCCTAGTAGAGTTTATCTCTTAGAATGTTTATTCCCAGTTAAACATTGAGAATATAAAACACTTCTCCTAGTAGAGTTTATCTCTTAGAATGTTTATTCCCAGTTAAACATTGAGAATATAAAACACTTCTCCTAGTAGAGTTTATCTCTTAGAATGTTTATTCCCAGTTAAACATTGAGAATATAAAACACTTCTCCTAGTAGAGTTTATCTCTTAGAATGTTTATTCCCAGTTAAACATTGAGAATATAAAAAAGTTCTTTTTTTCCCACCTTTCCCTACCCTCAAAACTGTATAATGTGAACCGTTCTGTCTCTATCTTTATCTTCCGATTGTCTCCCTGTCTGACTCTGTCTGTACGTCTGTCTGTCTGTCTGTCTGACGGTCTATCTATCTTTCGTTTAACTTTTTGGTCTACTTTATCAGGCTAAAATTAGCATAACCGGAGAATTTTGCATACGAACTTGATTTCCTGTAAGTCTCTCTCTCTCTCTCTCTCTCTCTCTCTCCCCTCTCTCTCTATCTCTCTCTTTCTCTTTTTCTTTTTCTCTTTTTCTCTCACCCCTCTATCTCAATATTTTCTACAAGTCAAGTACGGCTTATCTCAAAGGATGGTGTATACCATGTTTGACTTTATGTAGACGGTACATCTTTCTCTCGATTTCTCTTTCTCATTCTCTCTCTCTCTCTCTCCCTCTCTCTCTCTCTCTCAATATTTCTATTTCTATTTCTACAAGTCAATCACGGCTTATCTAAAAGGATGGTGTATAACATGTTTTACTTTATGTAGATGGAACAATCTCTCACTCTCTCTATCTCTCTCTCTCTCACTCACTCTCTCTCTCTCTCTCTCTCTCTCTCGCTTTCTCACTCTCTCTCACTTTCTCTCAATATATTCAACAAGTCAAGCACGGCTTATCTCAAAGGATGGTGTATACCATGTTTCTCTTTATTTTAATGGAAAAATCTCTCACTCTCTCTATCTCTCTCTCTCTCACTCACTCACTCACTCTCTCTCTCTCTCTCTCTCTCTCTCTCTCTCTCTCTCTCTCTCTCTCTCGCTTTCTCAATCTCTCTCACTTTCTCTCAAAAATTCTACAAGTCAAGTACGGCTTATCTCAAAGGATGGTGTATACCATTTTTGACTTCATGTAGATGGAACAATCTCTCTCTCTCTCTCTCTCTCTCTCTCTCTCTCTCTCTTACTTTCTTTCTCTCTCACTCTCTCTCTTGTTGTCTTACTCTCTCTCTCTCTCTCTCTCTCTCTCTCTCTCTCTCTTTGTCAATATTTCTATTTCTAAAAGTCAAAAACGGCTACTCTCAAAGGATAGTGTATGCCATGTTTGACTTCATGTAGATGGGACAACCTCTCTCTCTCTCTCTCTCTCTCTCTCTCCCTCCTTCTCTCTCACTCTCTCTCTATCTTTCTCTCATTTTTTCTCAGTATTTCTATTTCAAAAAGTCAATCACGGCTTATCTCAAAGGATGATGTATACCATGTTTGACTTTTTGTAGAGGAAACAATCTCTCTCTCTCTCTCTCTCTCTCTCTCTCTCTCTCTCCCTCTTTCTCTCTCTCTGCCTCTCTCTCTCAATATTTTCTACAAGTCAAGCAGTGCCTATCTCAAAGGATAGTGTATACCGTGTTTGACTTTATCTAGATAGGACAACCTCTCTCTCTTTCTCTCTCTCTCTTTCTATCTCTCTCTCATTCACTCTCTCTCCCTCTCTCTTTTTCTCTCTGCCTGTATCTCTAAATACTTCCTTCAAGTCAAGCATTGCTTATCGCATATGATGGTGTATACCTTGTTTGACTTTATGTAGATAGGACAACCTCTCTCTCTCTCTCTGTCTCCTTCTCTCACTCTCTCTCTTTTTCTCTCTACCTCTATCTCTAAATAATTTCTACAAGTCAAGCACGGCTTATCTCAAAGGATAGTGTATACCATGTATAACTCTATATAGATGGACCACACTCTCTCTCTCTCTCCCTCTCTCTTTCTCTATCTCTGCATCTCTCTCTCTCTCTCAATATTTTCTATAAGTCAAGAACGCCTTATCTCAAAGGATAGTGTATACTATGTTTGACTTTATGAAGATGGAACAATCCTTCTCTCTCTTTATCTCTTTTGTCAATCTCTCTCTCTCTCTCTCTCTCTCTCTCTCTCTCTCTCTCTCTCTCTCTTTCTCTCTGCCTATATCTCTCAATATTTTGTACAAGTCAAGCACGGCTTATCTCAAAGGATGGTGTATACCATGTTTGACTTTATATCGATGGTAAAACCGCTATCTCTCTCTCCCTCTCTCTTTCTCTCTCTCTGCCTCTCTCTCTCAATGTTTTCCAGAAGTCAAGCATGGCTTATCTCAGAGGATGGTGTATACCGTTTTTGACTTTATGTAGATGGTTCAACCTCTCTCTCTCTCTCTCTCTCTCTCTCTCTCTCTCTCTCTCTCTCTCTCTTTTTCTCTCTGCCTCTATCTCTCAATATTTTCTACAAGTCAAGCACGGCTTATCTCAAAGGATAGTGTATACCATGTATAACTCTATATAGATGGACCACACTCTCTCCCTCTCCCTCTCTCTTTCTCTCTCTCTCTCTCTCTCTCTCTCTCAATATTTTCTAGAAGTCAAGAACGCCTTATCTCAAAGGATAGTGTATACTATGTTTGACTT
>JAWDGP010005342.1:0-10000 GCA_033675545.1 Elysia crispata | reverse complement strand
CTCAAAGGATGATGTATACCATGTTTGACTTTATGTAGATGGAACAATCTCTCTTTCTCTCTCTCTCTCTCTCTCTCTCTCTCTCTCCTTTTCTCACTCTCTCTCTCTTTGTCTCTGCCTCTATCTCCCAAGATTTTCTGCAAGTCAAGCACGGCTTATCTCAAATGATAGCGCATACCATGTTTAAGTTTATCTAGATAGGACAACCTCTCTCTCTCTCTCTCTCTCTCTCTCTCTATTTCTATCTCTCTCACTCACTCTCTCTCTCTCTTTTTCTGTCTGCCTCTATCTCTCAATATTTTCTACAAGTCAAGCACGGCTTATCTCAAAGAATAGTGTATACCGTGTTTGACTTCATATAGATAAAATAAACTCTCTCTTTCTCTCTCTCTCTCTCTCTGTCTCTGTCTCTCTCTCTGCTTCTATCTCTCAATATTTTCTACAAGTCAAGCACGGCTTATCTCAAAGGATAGTGTATAATATGTTTGACTTTATGTAGATGGAACAATCCTTCTCTCTCTCTATCTCTCTCTCTCAATCTCTCTCTATCTCTTTCTCTCTGCCTCAATCTCTCAATATTTTCTACAAGTCAAGCACAGATTATCTCAAAGAATAGTGTATACCATGTTTGACTTTATGTAGATGGGAAAACCGCTATCTCTGTCTCTCTGTCTCTCTCTCTCTCTCTCTCTCTCTCTCTCTCTCCTTCTCTCACTTTCTCTCTCTTTCTCTCTGCCTAATTTTCAGTACTTCCTACAAGTCAAACACGGGTTATCTCAGAAGATAGTGTATACCATGTTTAACTTTATGGAGATTGGAAAACCTCTTTCTTTCTCTCTCTCTCTCTCTCTCTCTCTCTCTCTCTCTCTCTCTCTCTCTTTCTCTCTGCCTCTATCTCTCAATATTTTCTACGAGTCAAGAACGCCTTATCTCAAAGGATAGTGTATACTATGTATGACTTTATGTAGATGTAACAACCTCTCTCTCTCTTTCTCTCTCTCGATCTCTCTCTCTATCGCTCTCTCTCTCTCTCTCTCTCATTCACTCTATCTTTCTTTTTCTCTTCCTGTATCTCTCATTACTTCCTACAAGTCAAGCACGGCGTATCTTAGAGTAGAATGTATACCATGTTTGACTTTCTGTACACGTTAAAACCTCTCTCTCTCTCTCTCTCTCTCTCTCTCTCTCTCTCTGTCTCTCTCCTACTCTCACTTTATCTCTCTTTCTTTCTGCCTAATTTTCAGTACTTCCTACAAGTCAAACACGGCTTATCTCAGAAGATAGTGTATACCATGTTTAACTTTATGGAGATTGGAAAACCTCTTTCTTTCTTTCTCTCTCTCTCTCTTTCTCTCTCTCTGCCTCTCTCTCTCAATGTTTTCCAGAAGTCAAGCATGGCTTATCTCAGAGGATGGTGTATACCGTTTTTGACTTTATGTAGATGGTTCAACCTCTCTCTCTCTATCTCTCTCTCTCCCTCTCTCTATTTTTCTCTCTGCCTCTATCTCTCATTATTTTCTACAAGGCAAGCACGGCTTATCTCAAAGGATGGTGCATACAATATTTAACTCTATATAGATGGACCACACTCTCTCCCTCTCTCTCTCCCTCTCTCTTTCTCTATCTCTGCCTCTCTCTCAATAATTTCTACGATTCAAGAACGCCTTATCTCAAAGGATAGTGTAAACTATGTATGACTTTATGTAGATGGTACAACCTCTCTCTCTCTTTCTCTTTCTCGATCTCTCTCTATCGCTCTCTCTCTCTCATTCACTCTATCTTTTTTTCTCTCTGCCTGTATCTCTCATTACTTCCTACAAGTCAAGCACGGCTTATCTTAGAGTAGAGTGTATACCATGTTTGACTTTCTGTACACGTTAAAACCTCTCTCTCTCTCTCTCTCTCTGTCTCTCTCCTTCTCTCACTTTCTCTTTCTTTTTCTCTGCCTAATTTTCAGTACTTCCTACAAGTCAAACACGGCTTTTCTCAGAAGGTAGTGTATACCATGTTTAACTTTATGGAGATTGGAAAACCTCTTTCTTTCTTTCTCTCTCTCCCTCTCTCTCTCTCTCTCTCTCTCTCTCTCTCTTTCTCTCTGCCTCTATCTCTCAATATTTTCTACAAGTCAATAACGGCTTATCTCAAAGGATGGTGTATACCATGTTTGACTTTATGTAAATGGAAAGACCACTATCTATTTCTCTTTCTCTCTCTTTCTCTCTTTCTCTGCCTCTCTCTCTCAATATTTTTTAGAAGTCAAGCATGGCTTATCTCAGAGGATGGTGTATACCATGTTTGACTTTATGTAGATGGTGCAACCTCTCTCTCTCTATCTCTCTCTCATTATTTCTCAATATTTCTATTTCAAAAAGTCAATCACGGCTTATCTCAAAGGATGAAGTATACCATGTTAGACTTTATGTAGATGGAACAATCTCTCTCTCTCTCTCTCTTTCTCTCTCTCTCTCTCTCTCTCTCTCTCTCTCTTTTCTTTTCTCACTATCTCTCTCTTTGTCTCTGCCTCTATCTCTCAAGATTTTCTGCAAGTCAAGCACGGCTTATCTCAAATGATAGCGCATACCATGTTTAAGTTTATCTAGATAGGACAACCTCTCTCTCTCTCTCTCTCTCTCTCTCTTTCTATCTCTCTCTCTCTCTCTCTCTCTCTCTCTCTCTCTCTCTCTCTCTCTCTCTCTCTCTGTTTTTGTGTCTGCCTCTATCTCTCAATATTTTCTACAAGTCAAGCACGGCTTATCTCAAAGAATAGTGTATACCATGTTTGACTTTATGTAGATAGAATAAACTCTCTCTTTCTCTCTCTCTCTCTCTGTCTCTCTCTCTGCCTCTATCTTTCAATATTTTCTGCAAGTCAAGCACGGCTTATCTCAAAAGATAGTGTATACCATGTTTGACTTTATGTAGATCTCTCTCTCTCTCTCTCTCTCTCTCTCTCCCTCTCTCTCTCCCCTCTCTCTCTCCTTTTCTCACCCATTCTCTCTCTCTATCTCTTTGTCTCTGCCTCTATTTCTCAAATATTTTATACAAGTCAAGCACGGCTTATCTCAAAGGATATTGTATACCGTGTTTGACTTTATGTAGATGGAACAATCCTTCTCTCTCTCTATCTCTCTTTCTCAATCTCTCTCTATCTCTTTCTCTCTGCCTCAATCTCTCAATATTTTCTACAAGTCAAGCACGGCTTATCTCAAAGGATGGTTTATACCATGTTTGACTTTATGTAGATGGGAAAACCGCTATCTCTCTCTCTCTCTTTCTCTCTCTCTCTCTCTCTCTCTCTCTCTCTCCTTCTCTCACTTTCTCTCTCTTTCTCTCTGCCTAATTTTCAGTACTTCCTACAAGTCAAACACGGCTTATCTCAGAAGATAGTGTATACCATGTTTAACCTTATGGAGATTGGAAAACCTCTTTCTTTCTTTCTCTCTCTCTCTCTCTCTCTCTTTATCTCTGCCTCTATCTCTCAATATTTTGTACAAGTCAAGCACGGCTTATCTCAAAGGATGGTGTATACCATGTTTGACTTTACGTCGATGGTAAAACCGCTATCTCTCTTTCCCTCTCTCTTTCTCTCTCTCTGCCTCTCTCTCTCAATATTTTCCAGAAGTCAAGCACGGCTTATCTCAAAGGATGGTGCATACAATATTTAACTCTATGTAGATGGACCACACTCTCTCTCTCCCTCTCTTTTTCTCTATCTCTGCCTCTCTCTCAATATTTTCTACGAGTCAAGAACGCCTTATCTCAAAGGATAGTGTATACTATGTATGACTTTATGTAGATGGAACAACCTCTCTCTCTCTTTCTCTCTCTCGATCTCTCTCTCTATCGCTCTCTCTCTGTCTCATTCACTCTATCTTTCTTTCTCTCTGCCTGTATCTCTCATTACTTCCTACAAGTCAAGCACGGCGTATCTTAGAGTAGAGTGTATACCATGTTTGACTTTCTGTACACGTTAAAACCTCTCACTCTCTCTCTCTGTCTCTCTCCTACTCTCACTTTCTCTCTTTTTCTCTCTGCCTAATTTTCAGTACTTCCTACAAGTCAAACACGGCTTATCTCAGAAGATAGTGTATAACATGTTTAACTTTATGGAGATTGGAAAACCTCTTTCTTTCTTTCTCTCTCTCTCTCTCTCTCTCTCTCTCTCTCTCTTTCTCTCTGCCTCTATCTCTCAATATTTTCTACGAGTCAAGAACGCCTTATCTTAAAGGATAGTGTATACTATGTATGACTTTACGTAGATGGAATAACCTCTCTCTCTCTTTCTCTCTATCGATCTCTCTCTCTCTCTCTCATTCACTCTATCTTTCTTTCTCTCTGCCTGTATCTCTCATTACTTCCTATAAGTCAAGCACGGCGTATCTTAGAGTAGAGTGTATACCATGTTTGACTTTCTGTACACATTAAAACCTCTCTCTCTCTCTCTCTCTCTGTCTCTCTCCTACTCTCACTTTCTCTCTCTTTCTCTCTGCCTAATTTTCAGTACTTCCTACAAGTCAAACATGGCTTATCTCAGAAGATAGTGTATACCATGTTTAACTTTATGGAGATTGGAAAACCTCTTTCTTTCTCTCTCTCTCTCTCTCTCTCTCTCTCTCTCTCTTTCTCTCTGCCTCTATCTCTCAATATTTTCTACAAGTCAAGCACGGCTTATCTCAAAGGATGGTGTATACCATGTTTGACTTTATGTAAATGGAAAGACCACTATCTCTTTCTCTCTCTCTCTCTTTCTCTCTTTCTCTGCCTCTCTCTCTCAATATTTTCTAGAAGTCAAGCATGGCTTATCTCAGAGGATGGTGTATACCATGTTTGACTTTATGTAGATGGTACAACCTCTCTCTCTCTATCTCTCTCTCATTTTTTCTCAATATTTCTATTTCAAAAAGTCAATCACGGCTTATCTCAAAGGATGATGTATACCATGTTTGACTTTATGTAGATGGAACAATCTCTCTTTCTCTCTCCCTCTCTCTCTCTCTCTCTCTCTCTCTCTCTCTCTCCTTTTCTCACTCTCTCTCTCTCTTTGTCTCTGCCTCTATCTCTCAAGATTTTCTGCAAGTCAAGTACGGCTTATCTCAAATGATAGCGCATACCATGTTTAAGTTTATCTAGATAGGACAACCTCTCTCTCTCTCTCTCTATTTCTATCTCTCTCACTCACTCTCTCTCTCTCTCTTTTCTCTCTCTCTCTCTTCTCTCTCTCTCTTTTTCTGTCCGCCTCTATCTCTCAATATTTTCTACAAGTCAAGCACGGCTTATCTCAAAGAATAGTGTATACCGTGTTCGACTTTATATAGATAAAAAAAACTCTCTCTTTCTCTCTCTCTCTCTCTGTCTCTCTCTCTGCCTCTATCTCTCAATATTTTCTACAAGTCAAGCACGGCTTATCTCAAAGGATAGTGTATACCATGTTTGACTTTATGTAGATCTCTCTCTCTCTCTCTCTCTCTCTCTTTCTCTCTCTCCCCTCTCTTTCTCCTTTTCTCACCCACTCTCTCTGTCTTTGTCTCTGCCTCTATTTCTCAAATATTTTATACAAGTCAAGCACGGCTTATCTCAAAGGATAGTGTATACCATGTTTGACTTTATGTAGATGGAACAATCCTTCTCTCTCTTTATCTCTTTCTCTCTGCCTCTATCTCTCAATATTTTCTATGAGTCAAGCACGGCTTATCTCAAAGGATGGTGTATACCATGTTTGACTTTATGGAGAATGGAAAACCTCTTTCTTTCTGTCTTTCTCTCTCTCTCTCTCTCTCTCTCTCTCTCTCTCTCTCTCTCTCTCTCTCTTTCTCTCTGCCTCTATCTCTCAATATTTTCTACAAGTCAAGCACGGCTTATCTCAAAGGATGGTGTATACCATGTTTGACTTTATGTAAATGGAAAGACCACTATCTCTTTCTCTCTCTCTCTCTCTCTCTCTCTCTCTCTCTTTCTCTCTTTCTCTGCCTCTCTCTCAAAATATTTTCTAGAAGTCAAGCATGGCTTATCTCAGATGATGGTGTATACCATGTTTGACTTTATGTAGATGGTACAACCTCTCTCTCTCTATCTCTCTCTCATTTTTTCTCAATATTTCTATTTCAAAAAGTCAATCACGGCTTATCTCAAAGGATGATGTATACCAAGTTTGACTTTATGTAGATGGAACAATCTCTCTCTGTCTCTCTCTTTCTCTCTCTCTCTCTCCTTTTCTCACTCCCTCTCTCTTTGTCTCTGCCTCTATCTCTCAAGATTTTCTGCAAGTCAAGCACGGCTTATCTTAAATGATAGCGCATACCATGTTTAAGTTTATCTAGATAGGACAACCTCTCGCTCTCTCTCTCTCTCTCTCTCTCTCTCTCTCTCTCTCTCTCTCTCTCTCTCTCTCTCTCTCTCTCTCTCTCTCTATTTCTATAAGTAGCATAGAAAAATCAACCACAAACCTAGATCTAGCTCAAGACCGACAAATAAGACGAAAGACGTGAAAACATTACAACAGATGGAATGAACAGGGATCAAACCTGCGCCTCGATGCGGCACCCATCGCCTTGCCGAGACAAGACCAGGCACTTAACCACTGAGCTATCCGCATCTACAAAAATAGATGCTTCAGTAACAGTGACTCTCATGCTGGCTTGAATAGACTAAGAGGTTGAATCGCTAAGAACGATCAAGTCCATATTTTTACAGGACATAAACAAAGTAGCCTCTAACGGATCTATGAAAGAGGCCGCTTGACTGAAAAGCATAAATGAATATAGAAATAAAGAAAGCAGTCAAACCACGTTAGAGGCTGAGACAGACGAAGCTAGATCTAAGGATCTAAAGATGCATGTAACTGAAAATAATGAAATAAGTAGCATAGAAAAATCAACCACAAACATAGATCTAGCTCAAAGTATCGTGTATACCATGTTTGACTTTATGTAGATGGTACAACCTCTCTCTCTCTCTCTCTCTCTCTCTCTCTCTCTCTCTCTCTCTCTCTCTCTCTCTCTCCTTTTCTCACTCTCTGTCTCTTAGTCTCTGCATCTATCTTTCAAAAATTTCTACAAGTCAAGCACGGCTTATCTCAAAGGATAGTGTATACCATGTTTGAATTTATGTAGAATGGAAACCCCTCTCTCTCTATCTCTCTCTCCTTTTCTCTCTCTCTCTCTCTCTCTCTCTCTCTCTCTCTCTCTCTCTCTCTCTTTGTCTCTACCTCTTTCTCTCAATATTTACTACAAGTCAAGCACGGCTTATCTCAAAGGATAGTGCATACCATGTTTGACTTTATGCAGATTGGAAAACCTCTCTCTCTCACTCACTCTCTCTCTCTCTTTCTCTCTGCCTGCATCTTTCAATACTTCCTACAAGTCAAGCACGGCTTATCTCAGAGTATAGTTTATACAATGTTTGACTTTATATATATGGACAACCTCTCTCTCTCTTCCTCTCTCTCACTCTCTCTCTATCTCTTTCTCTCTCACACACTATCTCTTTCTTTCTCTGTGCCTGTATCTCTCAATACTTCCTACAAGTCAAGCACGGCTAATCTGAGAGGATGGTGTACCATGTTTGACTTTATGTAGATGTACATACTCTTCCTCACTCTCTCTCTATCTCTCAATATTTCTTTTCTACAAGTCAAGCACGGCTTATCTAAAAGGATGGAGTATAGTTTATACAATGTTTGACTTTATGTATATGGGAAAACCTCTCTCTCTTTCTCTCTCTCCTTCTCTCACTTTCTCTCTCTTTCTCTCTGCCTTTATCTCTCAATATTTTCTACAAGTCAAGCACGGCTTATCTCAAAGGATGGTGTATACCATGTTTGACTTTATGTAGATGGACAACCTCTCTCTCTCTTCCTCTCTCTCACTCTTTCTCTATCTCTTTCTCTCTCACACACTATCTCTTTCTTTCTCTCTGCCTGTATCTCTCTTACTCTCTCTCTTACTCTCTCTCAATATTTCTTTTTCTAGAAGTCAAGCACGGCTTATCTAAAAGGATGATGTTTACTATGTTTGACTTTATGTAGATTGGACAACCTCTCTCTCTCTATCTCCTTCTCTCACTCTCTCTCTCTCTTTGTCTCTGCCTCTATCTCTCAATATTTTCTACAAGTCAAGCACGGCGTATCTCAAAGGATGGTGTATAACATGTTTGACTTTTTTTTAGATGGAACAACTTTTCTCTCTCTCTCTTTTTCTCTGCCTCCATCTCTCAATATTTTCTACAAGTCAAGCAAGGCTTATCTCAGAGGAGGGTGTATAACATGTTTGACTTTATGTAGATGGTACAACCTCTCTCTCTCTCTCTCTCCCTCTCTCTCTTTTTTTATTCTCTCTTTCTCTCTCTCTTTGCCTCTTTCTCTCAATATTTTCTTCAAGTCAAATACGGCTTATTTCAAAGGATAGTGTATGCCATGTTTGACTTTATGTAGATGTACAATCTCTCTTACTCTCTCTCTCTCTCTCAATCTCTCTCTCCCTCTTTCTCTCTCTCTCACTCACTCTCACTCTCTCTCAATATTTCTTTTTCTAAAATTCAAGCGCGGCTTATCTGAAAGGATGGTGTTTACAATGATGGACTTTATGTAGATGGAACACCCTCTCTCTCTCGCTCTCTCTCTCTCTTTCTCTCTCCCTCTCTCTTTCTCTTTTCTATCCCTCTCCCACTCACTCTCTCTCTCTTCTTCTCAACACTTCCTTCAAGTCAAGCACGGCTTATCTCAGAGGATGGTGTATACCATGTTTGACTTTATGTAGATGTAGAAACTCTCTCTCACTCTCTCTGTCTCTTTCACTCTCTCTCTCACTATCTCTCTCTCAATAATTCTTTTTCTACAAGAAGCACGGCTTATTTGAAAGGATGGTGTTTACCATGATGGACTTTATGTAGATGGAACACCCTCTACCTCTCTCTTTCTCTCTCTCTTTCTCTCTCTCTCCCTCTCTCTTCCTCTCTCTCTCTCTCTGTCTGTCTCTCTCTCTCTCTCTCTCTCTCTCTCTCTCTCTCTCTCTCTCTCAATATTTCTATTTCTACAAGTCAAGCACGGCTTATCTCAAAGGCTGGTTTATACCATGATTGACTTAATATAGATGAAACAATCTCTAAACCTCTCTCTTTCTCCTTCCTCTGTTTCTCTTTCTTTTTCTCTCCTTCACTCTTTCTTTCTTTTTCTCCCATTCATACACTTCTTTTATTTGCCCCTCCTTCCATCCCTATCTTTCAACAGTGAAGGATGCCTAATCTGGAGGATGGAATATCACGTCTTTAGTTTTCTGCGAATAAACCAATCTCTTTGTCCGTCTGTCTGTCTGTGTATGTCTGTTAGTCTCTCTCAGTCTCTATGTCCATCTCTTTTTCTATTTTTCATCACTCTTTCTTTTTCTTCTATTTAAGTCAACCATGTTTTATCTCGACGTTTGTGCTTTCCGTCATTGATTTTTTGGTGAGTATAACACACTCACACACTCACACTCTCTCTCTCTCTCTCTCTCTCTCTCTCTCTCTCTCTCTCTCTCTTTCCCTCTATCTCTAACTCTCTGTCGATCTTCTATAACAAAAAGGACAAGAACAAGATGAAGAACAAGAAGCAGGAGAAGCATCTCTCTTTACTTTTCCTACACATCTATGCCATTTGAGCTTACTAGGGTGAGCAGTGCTCTAGTTTATGCTTATTACCTTCGCTTCACTCACCTCGCTGCTATGTGGTTGGACTTGTTTAGATCGAGACTGATTGACATGGATGGTCTCTTTAATGAAAGTGCTGTTTTTTAAACCTTGTCTTTTGACCACAAACATGTGAAAGTATTTGTTCTGAGCTAAGTTACATTTTCTTCATCATGTAATCTTTCCTTGAAATGATTAAAAACCCGCTAAAGCTGTGCAGAAAAAAGTTTGTTTTTGATGCGATAATAGTTTTAACAATAGTTTTATACCTCGTAATTACGATACGCAGTTGATTGTCTCTGTAACACACAGTCTGGTGAATCAGTAGCACACAGTTGAT
>JAWDGP010005338.1:7500-17500 GCA_033675545.1 Elysia crispata | reverse complement strand
GAAGAAGAAGAAGAAGAAGAAGAAGAAGAAGAAGAAGAAGAAGAAGAAGAAGAAGAAGAAAAAGAAGAAGAAGAAGAAGAAGAAGAAGAAGAAGAAGAAGAAGAAGAAGAAGAAGAAGAAGAAGAAGAAGAAGAAGAAGAAGAAGAAGAAGAAGAAGAAGAAGAAGAAGAAGAAGAAGAAGAAGAAGAAGAAGAAGAAGAAGAAGAAGAAGAAGAAGAAGAAGAAGAAGAAGAAGAAGAAGAAGAAGAAGAAGAAGAAGAAGAAGAAGAAGAAGAAGAAGAAGAAGAAGAAGAAGAAGAAGAAGAAGAAGAAGAAGAAGAAGAAGAAGAAGAAGAAGAAGAAGAAGAAGAAGAAGAAGAAGAAGAAGAAGAAGAAGAAGAAGAAGAAGAAGAAGAAGAAGAAGAAGAAGAAGAAGAAGAAGAAGAAGAAGAAGAAGAAGAAGAAGAAGAAGAAGAAGAAGAAGAAGAAGAAGAAGAAGAAGAAGAAGAAGAAGAAGAAGAAGAAGAAGAAGAAGAAGAAGAAGAAGAAGAAGAAGAAGAAGAAGAAGAAGAAGAAGAAGAAGAAGAAGAAGAAGAAGAAGAAGAAGAAGAAGAAGAAGAAGAAGAAGAAGAAGAAGAAGAAGAAGAAGAAGAAGAAGAAGAAGAAGAAGAAGAAGAAGAAGAAGAAGAAGAAGAAGAAGAAGAAGAAGAAGAAGAAGAAGAAGAAGAAGAAGAAGAAGAAGAAGAAGAAGAAGAAGAAGAAGAAGAAGAAGAAGAAGAAGAAGAAGAAGAAGAAGAAGAAGAAGAAGAAGAAGAAGAAGAAGAAGAAGAAGAAGAAGAAGAAGAAGAAGAAGAAGAAGAAGAAGAAGAAGAAGAAGAAGAAGAAGAAGAAGAAGAAGAAGAAGAAGAAGAAGAAGAAGAAGAAGAAGAAGAAGAAGAAGAAGAAGAAGAAGAAGAAGAAGAAGAAGAAGAAGAAGAAGAAGAAGAAGAAGAAGAAGAAGAAGAAGAAGAAGAAGAAGAAGAAGAAGAAGAAGAAGAAGAAGAAGAAGAAGAAGAAGAAGAAGAAGAAGAAGAAGAAGAAGAAGAAGAAGAAGAAGAAGAAGAAGAAGAAGAAGAAGAAGAAGAAGAACAAGAAGAAGAAGAAGAAGAAGAAGAAGAAAAAGTAGAAAAGAACAAGAAGAATGAAAAGGAGTAGGAGGAAGAGGAGGAGGGAGGGTGGGATGAAACAATTTTTATTGTCCCTATTAAAATGGAGAAGGAAAAGGATTAATGGAAAGAAGATGTCTAAAAAGAAAATAGATTTTTTTCCCTCAGGAAACAAAAAACAACAAAAAGTAAAGTTAAACGTAACCAAAATCAGTTTTTTTATGTTCTTTTCATTCACAGCACCAAATAAAACTAAGCATCGAGACATTCTGACTGATAAGGTTTTAAAAACGATTGCCGCTGTATCTGCCCTCATTGCAATTACTTCTCTTGTTATTGCTATGGTCTCTTTGTAAGTTAAAATGTATGGTCTTGCGTCAGAAAATTATTCTAGTATTTTTTTTTATATATACTCTGATTAAAGACACATAGAAAATCACATTCACAATGCAAGAAAGATACACAATATTGTTAGAGTGAACATAAAAGACAGAAAGACAGATAAAAGACAGCTAGTGTGAGCAATAATTGAACCACAGGTACAATTTTAGAATAGAACGTTTCTACGGGAAGCAAAAGAAACGTAGATAGTAAAGATAATTATAGTAAGATAATGTGGTTTTGTAAAAAAAAATATCATTATAGTATAATTTTCTTTTATGCCACTGGGACCTTTTTTATTTTTGTTATTTTTATTTTTTTTTGGGCGAAACTTTAGTCTAAAATTTACAACGAAAGGAAAAGAACCAGTGAAAAACGACATCCAGATGAAGCTGTTGGATAGACCTGACATTGTAGAAGTCAGGCATGATAGTAACAACCCACTGACGCAGGACAGATTATCGAGAGCAGAAGAGGAAACCAAGTCGAACACATCCCTGGTTTACGAGAATTTCGAACAGTCAGGAATATCTATCTCTGCGATACAAGAACTATAAACAGTAAATAAGATTTCCGTTGTATGAAAAGATACTCGCACATTATGGAGTGAGTCTACAGAAAGTTTTAGACTTATGGCACAACTATTTTCACTAGCGGTGCCAAGAAAATGTATAAGTTATATTTTTTTTCCATCTTATATTCTAAAATTTCTTTTATTTAGACACATCTTGCCCTGACAATCATAATTTTAAAGATACGTTTTCAATTTGTATCACCTACGGAGAAAATCTATTACTACTTCCTTTTTCTTACTTAATTATTGCTTTTTTTATAAACGTTACTGTGTTAAGTTCACTTTCATCTCTGACAACAGAAGAAAAGGTTTCTGTTTGAAGTAGAACTTTTAGAAAATATAATTCTACATAGGAAAAAGTATCATAACTATGTACGTTTGTAATATCCTAGCTTACAATGTTCTCTCTCTCTCTCTCTCTCTCTCTCTCTCTCTCTCTATATATATATATATATATATATATATATATATATATATATATATTTATTTATAATCAAAATAAGTATATTATCACTCAGGTATGTCAGTAGAATAAATTATTTGAATAAAAAGTAGTAAACAAGCAATATTACTATGACAGAAAAAAAATCAAAACAAAACAAAAAGAATTAAATAATTAAAAAATATACACTCGAACATGAAGAAAAAATATCAGTAACAGACACTTAAAGAATTTTTTTTTCTTTTTGTTGATTTTTCTTATTCACATTTTTTGTTAATGAGGATTTTTTTTTCTAAAAAAAGATTTAAAAAAAAATAAAAAAAATAAAGGGAAAAAAACATCCCGCACGTGTGATTTTAGAAAAAAAAATATTTGCTGTTCTCACTTTTTTCCAGCATTTTTCTTCAACTTTTAATTAGGTAAAGTTGAATATTAACTCTCACCACTTTTGCAATTAACCTTAGAATATTGCATTACGTTTTCAGAAACTTGTTTTCATTAATTAAACTGTTAGTATTTAAAGAAATGCTTAAAAAATAAATTTAAAAGTTGTGTTCACTGATCGCCGTAATTTCTTTTTTATTATTCAGATTTTTGGATGATTGCTTTTTGTTGTTATTTTTTCGGTAAGCATTTTACAAAATAGTCTACAATTTGTCCTAATTTGTGATTTCCGTGTCATAGGTGCATATAATGAATGTTGGCAGGGCTGTTCGCACTTTCGACCTTAAACATTTGTTACCGAGAGATGCGGTTCACGAATTGGTTTTTCCAGCTTTGAAAGAGATTTTTAAACAGGGACGGTATTTGCTTCGACGACAAGAAAGAGAATTCGCGTTGAAGTGCGGTGTTGAGCAAAAGTAATGGTGGCGTGTTTGGTACAATCTACCACTAATTCAGACTTTTACTGCTACTTCCAGCCAGGGACGTATGGCAGTAGATTCCCCCCTCCCCACATACTTCAACCCCAAAAAAAACCCAAAAAGATTGCTTGAAAGTCTGGGCCAGTTTTTGTTATATTGTGAAATTAGTTTTTCAAAAATGGTACTGGTCTCCATGTCAGTGCTTTCTTCTCTCACCAGCGTTAGAACTTAGTGAAAGGGAAACATTCTGCGATGTCAGCCGCAATGGCTTGGGTGTAGCGAAAGTACGCAACCTCCATGCTCACCCTTAGAGTAAACTCCTTTATTGATGCAGACAATTGTACTCGTGCAACATGTCTACTTTCCCCAACTACGAGAAACCTAGAGCCATTTGTGCGTTCTGCTAGTTAAATCAACTAAAAAAAAAGATTTCAAGAAAGTTTTAAGACTGAATACCCTAGCCTATGTAGATATCTGTATGATTCAAAATTATCTGGAGCCTTGTGTAAGAACTTTTTTAAGCGAAGGAAAGATTTCTCCATTCAAAACTCAAGTTTTCATAAAGTCACTAAGGCTCTTTTGGTTTTTCTGGGCATTCTTGTCCTTAAAGAGGTGGTCAAAAAAACATCATAGATTAATTCCTTTGAATGTTATAGATTTAAGGCTTATATTATATGCCATTTCCAATTTTGCGTATGCCTTAATTTTATTATAAGTTATCCTGGTTGTCACATCGTTGTACGTATGCTCATGAATGGGTCTTTGTTTATGAGTAAATGTAAATAGCACATATGGCACCAAATATCTGACAATATTTACAATAAACAGGTATCACCGGTCCCATAGCCTATTCTTTTATTTTTCACACCCGCCACTTCGTGTGCCGTTTTCCACATCAAAGTCGCCTACCAATTCAATTGTTTGATAATTCATATTTCTCTTCTTGTTATTCCTTGTTTGTTTTTTTTATTTTTAGTACAATCTCTATAAAACTAATGTCGTCGATAACCTCTATTAAAATAGAATTCTGAGTGAGTGTTATTCTTTTTAGCTATAAAAGTTTAGATCCTCATGAAAATTAAATACATTTTTAACAGGTAAACGATTTTAAAAAGATTCTACTGTATCAAAAAAAAAAAAAATATATATATATATATATATATATATATATATATGTATCAGGAAAGAACGATCAGGAAAGTTGAAATGTTTTTCAGCTGTGATAGAACGAGCAGGAAAATTGGAATCTTTTTCAGCGGATACAAAGCGTGCCTTAAAGTTGGAGTGTTTGTCAACTGAGAAAGAACGGGCAATCCCAACAATTGTGGAGTTCTCTTGCCTATTAGACAATCTATTTGTCCTTTCTCCTTGTTGAAGACGGTTTTCAGTGGGCTTATCTGCATGTGCGTATCTGAAAAAAAGCGCTTGTTTACATGAATCATGTTTAATATATAAAGTAATCACTAACAACTTCCCTTAAATAGTTCGCTATATTTCAATAAGTCAAAAAATAATAGATATCACTACATATGACAGACTCATAGAAATCTGCAGGTCATGAAAATTATTATTTTTCTAAAATAAACAGCATACAATTTAACACAAGCATTGATCTCAAAATAAAAGCAGCCCTATCTAAGCCTTTCTGATATCATTTGATTTTGAATTGATAAAGCAAGTGACGTCAAGTAAATAGTGAAAGATTATGAATTAAGTGCATTGTAAATCAAGTCCTATCTTTCAACTGTTTGCTGTTTAGTTCACGAGATCTCTGTTTGCCTGTCATATAATTTTCTATGAAACTTATCTGGTTTTACCTACCGAAGCATTAAAGACAGTACAACGGAGGCTGAAATAACCGAACCAAATATTGAAGCAGCGACAATTGTCATATTAGAGTAGACACGTTCCCTCTTGAGATTTAAACTTGGCGCTGAAGTATTTATATAATATTCAAAAAAATGCTAAAGAGATGTCTGGTGTACGTGAACATGTAAATTATGTTTTTCGATGTTATTTACATTTTATTAATTGTAATAAACCAACAAATTTTCGTCGTCAGTTTTCAAACGACTACGTTGTTTTAAAATGTGCCAAGAAGTTGGCCAATTCCCTAACCTACTTTGGATCTTTTGGATCTCAAACCTCAATCTTTATTTTCTAATGGGTGTTTATGATGGTTTCAGAACCTTTGTATGCAAGTATCCATCTTTATTGTGGTCAATCGAAAGAAAAAAGAATGTTTCAATCTGAATTAGATTTGTTCCTAAAAAAAAAATAATAAAATTGGAAAAAATATTGAAAAAGAAAAGGAATTATATTGAAAATTATTTTTTTTTTATTGCATGTTACATTATTTTTAATATGCTATAAAAAAATGTTTTGCCGTATTACTTCCTTTAGTTAAACAAAAAAAAAACTCATTTTCTTATGATCATATTAACAAAAAAATCAAGAGCAAGATCAATATTTATACAGCTACTCAGTTCTATAATTTGAATTAAATGAAGGTGGTCTTGAAGATTTTTTAATTCACGCTGGGATAAGTATAGAGATGCAATAACATAAAAGTTTAATCTAATCTATCTATCTATCTATCTATCCATACACACACACACACTATATATATATATATATATATATATATATATATATATATATATATGTGTACATACATACCTGTTTTAAGAATCTCTACTTTACTTACGAATGTCACATCTAAATCCTAAATATCCATCAACGCAACCAAATATACAGGATCCATTCAGGTTCGTGCAAGCGTTGATTTGATCACCACAATTTTTATTGCATGATTTTAAACAGTTTTTTTTCCAAAAGTATGATTATCACATCCTGTAAGAAAGAAGAGCAACGTATTTTTTAAACAAAATTTTTCCTTTTCGAAACAATATTTCTAAAAAAGTATTATAAAGAGAGCTTCTTATAAAGATGTATCAACATCAAGAATCTCTATTTACTTACAATCCTCGCATCTGTCTCCTTGATAAAAATTAACATAATATCCATTGATATTGTTGCAAGCATTGTGTAATCTAGACATGTTTTACTACAGGTTTCTAAAAAGTATTCTCCGAAAGTTTGCGGATTGCACACTGTATGGACGAAGAGCTACGTTTCGTTTTGTACTTTTTGTGTTTGTTTTATTTTTGTTTGTTCTTTTTTAAACACAAATATTTTGGGTTAAAGCAACAAAACAATCCTAAAAATGTGAAAATTAAAATCATTTTTTTAAAATCAGGTTCTATTTTATTTTAAAAATATTTCCATACAATACTGGCATCTTTCTCCTTGAAATCCATCAACACACTCATAAATACAGTAACCGTTTACTGTGTTACACGCGTTGTTAGGTCCACGACAATTTTTGCCGCTCTTTTCTGAACAGATTTCTACAAAAGTTTGGTTTTTACATCCTGAGCAAAAAGAGCAACATACTTTTTAACAAAAAATTCACTTTTGGAAACATCGTACAATTTCTATAATGTTCATAAGAAATAGAGCTTAAAAAAAAAGATGTATCAACATTAAGAATCTCTATTTTACTTATGCTTCTTGCATCACGACACTACAGGTTTCTGAACAGTTCTCTCCAAAAGTTTTGTTATCCCATGATGTGTGAAAAATGACATTTCTTTTGAGTTGTTTTTTTTTTTAATAATCTGTCTAACGAATGGTACGATATTTTTTTTTCTTGTTAGTAAAAGCCACATCTTTTTGTACGTGCCTAAACATTTTACAAAATAGTCACATATGATTCTCAAATTATTTGATTTGATTGCCCTACTATATTAAATGCAAGATTTAACAAGATCAAAGATTACATGCATTTAATCTTCACCGTATGTTTTTTTTTTTAAGTTTTGGTGGATATGTCCCCAGATTAGAATTCACTGAAAGAACATTAATTATACGCACCAAGACACGATATCTAAAAAAATTTCACAACTTTGTAGCGTTCGGAAAAAACAAAAAAGGTGAAAAATATCAAGAATTACAGGTGAATAACTCTTGCCACACATGTTGCATATTTTGTGTAAACTTGTAAAGTTGGCTCATAATACAAAAATAGTTCTTTGTTATCCTCAACTTGCAAGCTCTTGAAATCAAATCTTTAATTTGTATCGCTGAAACTCAGAGAAAATACGGACATATTCATAGTTTCCTATATTAAATGTTCAGGGAAAAAATACACCAGTGTATTAGTTAAACTAAAAGCCTATCTCATGTTTATGTTTTGACTATATAATGAGCTAAATTGGTCACGAAAAAAATATTATTATACCTTTATTAGTTACAGAAATGAATCGAAAATACTCGATTTAAAATGTTTTTTTTTCTTTATTCACCTATACGATGTTTTTGTTTTTTAATTTAATACATGAAAAAAATCATGCAACGATCTCCAACAAGAGTCAAGACAGAAAAAGAATTTTAATACTTTTTTTTTTTATTTAATTAAATGGCTAACGCAATTTTGTTGAACATATTTCAATAAAGGAAAGTCCTTGAGACAATCGCTTCAGTTAACCTTTATTAACAAAATGTTCATGTTAATTTGATTTTAAGTTATATTAAAAAGTTGTTTTTATAGAAAATTTTTGAGGTTTATAAAGTTGCATGAGAAGTGTTTTGCTGCTTTCCACTACCATTACGCTTGCAATCTAAGAATCCACGGGCGTAACAATTGATTTAATTTTCGTCTTTATATTTTTTTTTATATTCTTATAATGGATATTTTACTTCTTTTCTGGGATCTTTTATAGTTGTGTATCAGGTAAAGATTGAAATAAATAAATAAAAAAAGCAACATGGTTACATATTTGCATAGCGATCCACTATTGGACATAAATTTTAGGTTCAAAGGTAGTAAAAAAACTGTTTTCATAAAAACTAACACTATCTCCCTTCTTTAGAGCCAACGAGAGTAGCATATAAACGGAATACAATGTTTTGAGAGATCAAGCAGTAGAGGAGATAAGATAATTTTTTATGTTCCATATATTGGTTTAAAAAATGATACTATCGAAAATTTTGGTAAGGGTTAATTTTTCGTATCTGTACATGTCATAGTTGAAAATGATTGTCATTTTGAGAATCAAATCAGTTCATAGTTTACAAAGTTGCAGGAAAACATTATTCAGCAATCTAAAATTCAATACAAACTAATCAAAATACTGTCCTTGAAACAGCATTCAAGGATTTGCTGCCTAAAGAGTCTAACCTTTTTTATACCAACCTTATCTCATATCGTTTTCTATCTAGCAGAGAGAGAGATAGATAGATGTGAAATTAAAATTGTAATTGTTTGCATCTCACGTATATATATATATATATATATATATATATATAAATATATATATATATATATATATATATATATATATATATATATATATATAAGTACAATTTTTATTTCATAGCAACGCAGTATCACGTTTAATCGCCCTTGTTTTACGCTAATATATATTTTATTCTTCGTCTCTTACAAAACATTTTTACTATTGTTATTTTTTTCCATATACCAAGTTTTGCGAAATTGCGTTGCTAAAATTTATAACTTATTTGTTTAAAGTTCCTTTTTAAAGTTACCTAGGGTTCTACACAAATATAAACTAACATCCAAGATAATTATTCCGATGATCTTTTTTTAAGCATGTAGATTACATCATCACATATTGCTTTTTGTTTTTTTAAGCCAAAATTATGTCTCATTATCAAAAATTGTATGCTTAGGTTTGAGTGACTCAGGTACTTTGTTTCGCGTGTACAGAAGTTGTTGTGTCATAGTTGAATATATGGTATGACTCCCCCCCCTCCCCTTATGCATTTGACATGAGTTATGACGAAGTATAATTCATTTGCACCTGTCTTCCATCAACACAGGTACAGTGGCATACCGAAGAGTGGTTGTGTACTTTCTTTTTTTTTAATTCAATTTGTTCGGAATGTCTAGGCCGATACAGATTATTATATTATAAAACGTATTTCTTTTCATACGAACGGACCTCTTGACATCTAGATCGATGAAAGTTCTATATATACAAAAAAAAATCAAGCATGACAAATACAAATATGTTGGTTTTCGTTTTGCACGATGTCTTCACGTGTATGTCCAAAAAGCCTATGTGTGACACACGGTACTAAAAAGAAATATAGCTCAGGAGAAAGATGGATATCGTTCTCAGTGGATCCAATTTTCGTTGCACTAAAATACAACCAATAGTGGTTTCTGTTTAGATGTTACTGGTTTATATTTAAAAACGAAAACAAAATTAAAAGAGCCGTAGCAAGGCAAAAGAGCGTAACGACATTTTTTGTTTCCAATTATTTACTGTTTATTCAATGAAAAACAGGTTGCTGCAAACGTAACAAAAAATGTTCAAGTTTAACTGCTGAGTTATTAAAAGGGAAAAAAATTCACATTGTTCGTAAAGGGAAAAAAAATGAAAATTTGTCATGGAAGAAAGAACATTTAAAAAGATACATATTTCAAGCAAGGCCAATGCTATTTTTTTTGTTTGTTTGTTGTTGGTTTTTTTTGTTTTTTTTTCATCGAAACAAATAAATATATTTTTTTAAATAAAAAGAAGGAATC
>JAWDGP010005338.1:0-2500 GCA_033675545.1 Elysia crispata | reverse complement strand
TTTATGTTACAATTTATCTTTTTTATATGAAAATCAAAAATATTTCATCATCAACGAATTATTCATGAAGCAAACATTGAGTTGGAAAAGAAAAGTTTTTTTTTTCAGCGCATCGTTATTGACGTAGTTAAGCCTAGGTTGCATGGAGGCAAATGTTTTTAAGATAAAGATTCTCTTATTCATATAAATTCCTCAGAGAAAAGAAGTCATATAAAGCAGTAAATGTTGCCAAATTTACAGGATTCAAAACTATTGTGAGCGTGTTAGAAAAGATCTTTTACCTGAGTCTTAAACTTTGAAATAAGTTAGTATTTGAGCATAACCCTAGGTCACTTTCTCTTGCAAACTTAAAGACATAATATGTATATTTTAGCTTTACAGTTTGGGGAGGCTTAGCACGCGAGGAAAAAGAGTTATAATGAAAGTGTTTAAATTGGATGATAGCAACAGAACAAGCTATAATGGTGTAATATTCAGGCAATTGAAATTTGGGAATGTAAGAACAAACCTAGGTTTCAATCGAACTTTAACATCTAAGTGAGAATGATGTTGGTATAGATATCTAAAACAAGCCAGTCTACAGAGCGTGCTATCCTTTTTAGTTAAAAACTTATATAAAAATATATTTTTATAGGTTGTTATTGTTGTCTCTTTTTTTTTAATTAAATGTATGTACCCGGTGTTGATGCAAGACCAGATAATATCTTTGAGGTAAATGCAGCTTAAAATGACTATTGTTATGGTTAAACGTGAGATTGGTGAAAATAAAAATGTATTGTTACTCCAGTGTACAGAAACTACTTTTCTTTTGCGTAAGCTTGTATGAGGTGAATGCGTAAAGCGTCTTATGATTGTGTACTTCTACCTTCAATTGTTATTTAAATCAAATACAGCATATCCGCTAAACACAAGAACTCAAACAATAGAAAGAAGACTAGATACTAGATCTACCCTAAAGGCCTAGCGCCGACATGTAAACAACGAGGAATTATTCGGGGATTTGTACAGATCTAATTTTAGCCCAACTGCGTCTGGGAATTTGTGACAATAGTACCGCTTACTTCTCCACTGAAGTATTTAAACAGTACGACCATATACAAGAGATGGTAACCGTGGTTCAAGTGTTTCCTCTCCTGGAGTTGAACTGTCGAAGTACTGACAATAAACAAGAGCATTGGTCTGCGCTTTACGTCATCTGTAAGTATGCGAGGTATGCGGATACTATATTTAAACTACTGTCAACATTGGCTAAAAACAATGGTTTGTTTCACTTAACACAGGAAGAGATGAAAGATACGTTTTGTTATCTTTGCTGCATAAATCAGCAGAACTTCCTAATTAGTACTTTGGTTTAGTAAATTAACATATGATGTAGATATATGGTGCCGTGGATTTGTTTTAATTCATAGTTCATTGTTAGAAAATTATTTACCTGATGTTTTAATAAGTTCTACATGGCAAATATAGGCTTGTTGAAAATTTGAAGTCAGAGTTTACATCTCTCGTTGCGAAGAGATGTTATGAGAGAAATGTTGCGTTATTTTTCTCGAAAGAGCGAAATATGGTAGAGGTTTTCGTAGGTACCGTGCCTGTTCTGAAATTATTTTTTACTCATCGTTAACAACACGTGCAATGCGAAAACCTCTATCATATTTCGCTCTTTCGAGAAAAAAGAACGCAACATTTCTCTCATAACATCTCTTCGCGACGAAAACCTCTATCATATTTCGCTCTTTCTAGAAGAAATAACGCAACATTTCCCTCATGACATCTCTTCGCAACGAAAACCTCCATCATATTTCGCTCTTTTAAAAACAAACAACGCGACATTTCCCTCATAAAATCTCTTCGCAACGAAAACCTCCATCATATTTCGCTCTTTCGAGAACAAATAACGCGACATTTCTCTCATAAAATCTCTTCGCAACGAAAATCTCCATCATATTTCGCTCTTTCGAGAACAAATAACGCGACATTTCTCTCATAAAATCTCTTCGCAACGAAAACCTCTATCATATTTCGCTCTTTCGAGAAAAATAACGCAACATTACTCTCATAATATCTCTTCGCAACGAAAACCTCGATCATATTTCGCTCTTTCGAGAACAAATAACGCAACATTTCTCTCATAAAATCTCTTCGCAACGAAAACCTCCATCATATTTCGCTCTTTCGAGAACAAATAATGCGACATTTCTCTCATAAAATCTCTTCGCAACTAAAACCTCCATCATATTTCGCTCTTTCGAGAACAAATAATGCGACATTTCTCTCATAAAATCTCTTCGCAACTAAAACCTCCATCATATTTCGCTCTTTCGAGAACAAATAACGCAACATTTCTCTCATAAAATCTCTTCGCAACGTGAGAGGGGCAGCTCAACTAGCAACACAGTCAATCGTGCTACGACAAGACGCGCTCAATATCGAGTCAAGGCCACGGCGTTCCGGCCAGGCACATTCACTCGCTGTTCGAGATGCGGGCTGAAATCCCTTCTGG
>JAWDGP010005337.1:55000-65000 GCA_033675545.1 Elysia crispata | reverse complement strand
AACTTAAAAAAAAATGCCATCCCTTTTACCTTAAAAAATAATATAAAATAGATAACAACTGAAGTACTCAGTCTATTATGAAGAATAGTACGATACAAAATTGGAAAATAGAGGTTAGTCGTTTTTTTTTTCGACACCATTTCGACCCTCAAAAGATGTTTAGCTTTATAGAATTCGTCATTGACTCTAGCAATGATTCAATGATGCATTTGAACAATTAATATCATTTCAATTCGTGAGCATTCAATATCAGCCTGGGTCTTTTTTCTCTCTGTAACAAAAAATTACATAATTTGTACACAGTATACATTATTTACGACGAAGTCTTGTTAAAATTTTCAAACCGGCCTCAATGATTTTCAATACGACTAAACCAACAGGGGAATGTATTGAGTACCGGTAACTTAGGTTGGATGCCACCAGTACAATTTGGAATCATCGAACCACAAGGAATCAGCAAGGCACGCGAGCTGCATAGTTACAGATCTTCAGGCTGGGGTCAAACCTGGTTCCTATTGGACAGGACATCACGTGTGGTGGGTACTTTCTCCAGCTTCCAGGCAAACAGATGATGAACAGATCACACGCGGTTGGATGGGCGAATGTTCCGAATCCGAAATCTTGACAATAATCTTTGGACGCTCCTGGAGGAGGGGAAGAAAAAGATGTATAATAATAATAATAATAATAATAACAATAATAATAATAATAATAATAATAATAATAATAATAATAATAATAATAATAATAATAATAATAATAATAATAATAATAATAATAATAATAATAATAATGATCAGTAGATTTTAATAATACTATTATGGGTGGAAAAAATCAATGAATATAGGAACGTAAATTTGGAGTTACCGTACATGTATTTCTTCTAATTACGTGTTTGTTATTTTTAAATGGGGACAGTTTCTGCAGAAACAGCTAAATAAATGAATGGAAGTGCTATGCTCCTGTGCTTATTTAGGGTCCAAATATTAAGTTCCTAGATATTGTTTTGCCTCCTTAATAATAATCGCTTCTCGTTTTGTGTTTTTTTTTTTCATAAACTTCAATTATTTAGTGCATTTAGTACCGTCAAATAAAAAAGAGCTGCGCGCTTAACTATAAATAAATATAATTAAGGACGATTAAAAGGAAACGGCTTTAAGACAGAGATAAATTACAAATCACAATGACAAATGTTAAAGAGATAAATTCTTTAATGTCAAGAGACAGAATAATCTGGACAAGCGAAACTCTCAAGCCATCTTATTGATCTAAACCTAGGTTACCATAGAAGCAAGTAGTTTTCCATTATATAAACAAAAAAAAAATCTTAGATTGCACTGCATTCATTGTCTTATGTTTTCCACTCAAAAACGTTAACCACCAACAAACATTAGAGCACAGAACAAAATGCTGCATTACCAGCGCTCGCACTAACGGCTGTTGCGGTTTCCACCCGATCCACGCCAACCTTCTCCTGGACATACTCGGTGGTGGTGGTCACGTGACTTTGCGTGGCAGGACCTGTAGGGATGTACCGCGGTCTGCCCGTGGCGCGAGCATTGACCCTGTCGTCATGGAGACCAGACCACCACTGGGACTCTGGCACTTGCCCGTCATCTTCACCATTCTGGGTCTGGCCCCTGTCAGAGCTGTGGGACGTCTTGGCGAGGTCCTTGTCAGCAGCGGCGGCTGTTCAACAAATACGGTAGATATTGTGAAAGTTTTGTGTCTTAGCATCGCTTAGACCAAAATTGATGAACATGTAACTGCCTAGTCTAGCGTGCAAGCCTGAAATGATCATTTTGAGCTTGTGATCTAACACCAACACAACTGTTGCCGACTAGCTTTGTTCCTCTAACCATCAATAATGAAAAAGTGCAACTAATTGTACGGATTTTTTGAAACAATTGTATATTTCTACTGCTTTTAGAATAGAACAAAAAAAAAGCCATTAAGCAGTATTACGGAATAATATGATCTCATCTGAAAGGATATTCTCCCTACCGACTTTTCTCGCCCTCTTTTTCCATTTTTTCCATGAGGAGGAGATTCCAGCACCTTGACGCCATCCCCCAAACTTCTGCTCTGAGGCGTCTCTGTACCATGGCCTGGAGGTAGTGTATGTTGGAGCAGTCCTCCTGTCTTTCTTGTCACCACTCGTTTCCGCGATACTGCTATGTGTGGTCACAGAAACTTCTGTGTTTTGGGTATTCTCATATTCTTCAGTGGTTGAAGTTAAATATTTTGCCTTCCTCCAGAGCTTCTTGCGCCTCAGTTTCATTTTTCGCTGACCATGGACGGGTGTTTTTTTCTGTGCCGGGGGTGAGCTTGAGGATGCTGAGGCCAAAGCATTCTGTTCTTTGTCACGTGATTTTATTTCCTCAATTTGGGGTGGCTGGTGTTCCCATCTATCCTTTGCAGACTGTGGAAGATCAATTTAGAGTATAGATAAATTATATATAAGCCGAAAATTTATTATGCGTTGAACAAATATCTCTTTCGAAGGTTGGTTTCCAGTGGAGTCATGATATATCATGGAAACAGAAAAATATCTAATCTAAATTTGCAAGGTTCGCTTTTATGAAATTTTAGAGAGCAGTTGTTGATACAATGTAATTTACACAAAAAGAAAAAAAAAAACAAAAAAAAAAACCCACAAAAATACCTGGTAGGACGAAATGAATGATGTCAAGTGATTTAAAAGGGATAATTTATATTTACAGCATTATAAAAAAAATGTTGATTTAATTAAAAATCAATGGAGAAAAACAACGTACATCCTGATTAGGGCCCATAACGTCATGAATGGCTGAGAGAAGAGGGTATGGACCTTGACCACACGTGCCCCTGTAGTCGCCCATCTCTACTGACCACACAAACGCCCCGGCCAGGTCTCGCTCTAAGATGTTCTTTGCCTGGACAGCCCAGGAAAAGGGGGCGGATTGTATAGATGAAGCAAAAGGAGCAATTGTCAAATAAATAGCTATATAAGATTTCCTTTTTATGTGGAAAAAAATAAACAAAAGGGAGAGAAGGGAGAGGGGCAAAAGGAGAATCGGGGCAAAATGGAGAGAGAAAGAGAGAGAGAGAGAGAGAGAGAGAGAGAGAGAGAGAGAGAGAGAGAGAGAGAGAGAGAGAGAGAGAGAGAGAGAGAGAGAGAGAGAAGGGAGGGATACAGAGATAGAGAAAGAAAGGAGACAACGAGAGAGGAGGGAGATCGACAGATAAAGAAATTTCGAGAGGGAGATACAGAGATAGATACTTAGGTAGATAATATATATATATATATATATATATATATATATATATATATATATATATATATATATAAAGAGAGAGAGAGAGAGAGAGAGAGAGAGAGAAAGAGAGAGAGAGAGAGAGAGAGAGAGAGAGAGAGAGAGAGAGAGAGAGAGAGTGATAAATAGAGAGAATGACAGGCAGACAGTCAGACGGATAGACAGACAGGCAGACAGACAGCCAGATTCACAGACAATATGAATCAGACTGATAAACAATAAACCAGTAAACTTGAGTTAACAAAAAGAGTAAAAAAGAAATAAGCGATCTGGGAGTGTTTAATTTATTTTCTTCCTTGACGCAGTGCTCTACCTTAAGAGTCACACTGCGGATGTTCTCATAGCCCGCCCACTGGTCGGCGCCATAAGCGTAGGGCACGGCTTGCTCTTCGATCCATTCAGAGTCCCACCCGTTCTCTCGCAGGTTCTCACAAATCTAGCGATAAAAGGTCACAAAAGATAAAAAATCGTCACAAGTGGTCGCAAGTGGTCACAAATGGTTACTAATGGTCACAAGTGGTCACAAACGGTTGCAAATGGTCACAAGTGGACACAAATGGTCACAAATGGTCACATGTGGTTATAATATATAGGAGACTAAATAAAAGAAAATAATTATGTCGTCCTTTGACGAAAAATGATTTTATATGCATTTTGCGAGAAGACGGTTTTTACTTCCTTAGTAAGTGGTTTAGAAATAAAATCAGAATTCAGGTGTACACTTACTTTGTACTGTTAAGGCCTTTTTCAATTGTTTTTTAACGATTCATTAAACTCTGAAAACGGGCACTAGAATTTCCTAAAAAGGCTAAAATTATTTCTTTTTTTTTTTTTTTTTTATAAAGATTCTATGAAAAACAAAGAGTTTATAAATCAATAAAACGTATCCAAAATTAACTCTGGTATTTTTTCTCATTTCCCATTTCATTCTTGACAGTTTATAACTTAATTATTTCATGGCTAATCTCCTAGGATCATTGCATAGATGTCTCTCTTCTCACCAGAAACTCTATTACATATATTCAATGACTTTTAATATATTTTCTTCCTCAATCCTGAAAATTTCGCTACAAAAGTTGCTTATCAAGTACAGACATTATTAAAAAAAGAGGAGCCGTAATTTTTTCCTTATGTCCCTAGATATATAGAAGGAACTAGAAAAAGTCGTTTTAGAATTATATATCTTAAAATATTTTGAAAATTTTATAAAGTTCAAAATTGCCGTGAAGCAATTTGAGGTAATCATAAGAACAATATAATGTAGTTTTGAGCAACCAAAAAAACCCCCAAATTTTAATTTTTCATTTTACAGTCAGCTGGCAAAATATCTCGTGAAAATCATAAAAGAAACAACTTAGGGACTATGGAATTATTTGGTAAACCAGTCCTTAACGATTAAGAGCAGAAGCTTAATATTGGGGTCTACATTAAAAGGTAAAATAAAAAAGTGATGTGCAAAACATTTGTTTTACACCGTTACAAAGTAAAGGACACGCAGAGCATCCTCTACAATAGTTTTGTATTTACATAGAAAAATACAAGCAAACCAAATGTGAAGAGAGGAAAAGATGCCAATTAACAATACTCGAACCCTAATCTCTGCTTAGTACAGGATTTTAGAGAGCTCAGCATACTTGGAGGCCGACATATTCTGCGCCTCGTAGAAAGCTGTTCAAGTGGCAATTTAAATGATTTGTTTCTATCTTTCTATGCCTCGGACTCAAAATCCCCTGCATTGTTTAGATTATTTTATAAGAAACATTTATAAGTAATGCTTTGATTACTGTTAGGCTGTGAAATATAAATAATTATGTATTCAAATTCATCCCAAGCAGAAAACTAACAGACTGGACATTTGACATTATTTTATCTCTATTTTATTATTCGATGCCCTAGCGGTAGTATTATTGAGTAAGAATACCTCATAATAGGCCAAGATTCCAGTCTCTTTGGTGTATTTCCCCATTCGTCCTCCGCCAATAGCGGGAGCTCCCACACCTGTCTGTGATTGGTCAGCCAGCGTAAAAGACATGGCGTAGGTGGGAATTCCCACGATAAGTTTGTCTTTGGGGATTCCCACATCAAGCCAGTAATTGATCGACCATTCCTAAGGGACCAAAAAATAAAAATAAACGTAAAAAAAGCTATGGAAATGATTAAGAAAAAGATTCCCTTATAATTGCGCTGTTTTGACTTTTTATTAGAGACAGCAAGCAAGAGAAGGGAAAAAAATATTCAAACAAGCTAAGTAAAATTTATAATCATAATGATATTCATATATCGTAAACAAATTTCAAGTATTGAATACATGAATGTGCTGCCATCGGCTCCACCAGTATAGAAAAAAAAAACGATTGTAATAACAAACATGCCTGAAGAGTTACAAACACAAAGTAACCAGGTTAAAAACCCTAAAGTTGCCAGTCCAGTGTCACTTCACACTGCCAGGAGAGAATACAGCCAGGCTCAGCCGATTTAGGTTCTCACACGAACGATGCTTTTTAATTTCTTTTCATCATTTCAGCTGTTTTCTTTTTGAAAATATTTATAATTATACAGGTTTATTTCTTAGGTATAGGGTAAATTAACATACTAAAGATTTTGTCCTATATGAATATGTTTTTTAAAAGCATTTTTTATCTTTATGTCAAGGTTTCTTCTCTTTCATTCTTCTCTATCATCATTCATTTAAGAACTTTTCTTATGCATTTATGCATTTATCAACAGGTCACGTACTGAAGTGATCATTAGAAGCCCGTGTAACAAATTCAACATAATCCTTGCAAACCTTTGTCTCTGTCGTGGAATAATCTAACAAACTTATTTAACACAAACCTTCAACTCTTTTTCAGGAATGTAACCACTGCGGTATTCTAAAATTAATCTAAGTTCAGATTTGAACTAAACCCGTTTTAAACCAGTTTTATATTGCCATTGTAGTTAGCTGAAACAAAATAACAATTCTAGCATAAATGTTTCAATATCGCCTTTTTACTCCATTGTAATTTGTTATAAATAAAACAAATAATGCAGGCCTAGATATGTTTTTAATCACTATAAACAATTAAAAATAAACAGCATGCTTTCAAAATAAACATTAAAGGTTTATGCTCTCCTATCAATATAATTTCTTTTGAACATTTTAAGAGGTCCAAAATGACGCAGTTTGAGAAATTTCCAATTACGTTATGTTATTGTGGAAAAGAAAGCTTTTACTAATTATGTTTACAAAAATTCCACTTATATGAAATAATTCTTCCAGTGAGCATTCCCTTCTGTGCTAAGGGAAGATTAACGCGTGAAGCAATCATGGTCTATACCGTTTTAAAACTTATAGACCTAACATACCCCATTATCACACATTGGCTTCAAACTTCAGGCGACACAAAACAAGTAGCGGATAAAAAAAACAACAAAAAAAAAAACCAGTGTATTAAGCAAGGGGAGATAAATTTCTTCTCCCGTTCTCATGCGACGTCGGGGCTCTTGTAAAGAGTTCATAATAGGAATAAATTATCTTTCGCCTCTGTCGGAAACATCGTATTGAGAAATTTGGTAATTTTTTTTTCGAATGACAAAAAACAAAAAAAAAAACAAACAAAACAACAACAACAAGTAATGATATCGAAACCTGAAAAAGCGATTAAGAAAAAAAAAGCGCCTGTAAATAGAAAGGCACTTTTTACCTTCTCATTAAAGTTTATAGGAAATGTTATAAGGCATTCATCAGCGTTGAGGAGTGATTATGTATTTTCACCTGATAGAGCTGCGCCATCTCTCCGTACTTGGGGTCATTTCTGTGAGGATAAAGGCCGCTATGGTGACCAGTGGTCTTCTCCCACTGACCGTGGTAGTTGTAGGTCATCAGTAGCATGTAGTCCAGATATCTGCGCGGAGAACAGAAGGATTCGATATTTTCTTTCTCGGTTTAAGCCAGTAAAATTGAGTTACTAAAGTGTTATTAGGTTCAGAGACATTTTCCTTTTTGCGACTTTTACGTGTCTCTAACGAATACATTGGTGGTTTAACTGCCATAAAGAAGCCAGGTGTGTAGATTGATAGGATTTGTGTGCGAGCAACAGGAAACTCCAAGTCAAAAGCCTCTCAGAGGATGTAAAGAAAGAAATATGAAAAAACGCGGTGAGGTCTTGGCTCGAGGGAAAGAGTTGGACTGTATGTCCGGTAGGTAGAACAACTCTTCCGTATTGAGAGAGTAAAATAATTTTCTTCACATCCTAACAATAATGTCTTGTTTTTATCCTAACAATAATGTCTTGTTTTCATCCTAACAATAATGTCTTGTTTTCATCCTAACAATAATGTCTTGTTTTCATCCTAACAATAATATCTTGTTTTCATCCTAACAATAATGTCTTGTTTTCATCCTAACAATAATGTCTTGTTTTCATCCTAACAATAATGTCTTGTTTTCATCCTAACAATAATGTCTTGTTTTCATCCTAACAATAATGTCTTGTTTTCATCCTAACAATAATGTCTTGTTTTCATCCTAACAATAATGTCTTGTTTTCATCCTAACAATAATGTCTTGTTTTCATCTCAATTATACGCGATATTCGTGGTCTAAAGACAGCAAATAATATTATTCTTAAGGCGATGTGCATATATATGTAAAGGCTATATTTACTATCATCTCGATCAAGAATTGATATCACAAAGAGACCAGCTCCCGCTGTCACCACACCCTCGGAGATACCTGATAACCTTCTCCGGCTCATAACTCTGGCTGATGTAGTAGGTTCCAGAGGCTGTGGCCATTGTCAAAATCAGCTTATCATGGCCAGTATCTTCCGCCTCCCGGGCGAACGCTTCGTACAGCTCCTGGAGAGAGAAGCCGGGAGAGACGCGTGGAGGGAATATTCACGTCTGTTTTGAATCTTCTTACTTGAATCTTTACTATCGCCGCAATAACCGGCGTTTCTAGATTTTTTTTTTTGCCAAGTTTTGACCATTAATCACTTGTACATCTCCTATAGTTCAATGATCGAGGGAAAACGCACCAGGGGAAAACAGCATGAAAAGATGTTGCTGGATGGACTAACAAAATGGCTCAAAGTAGGAAGAGTGATGGAAGAACTGAAAACGACGAGAGATAGAGATGCGTGGAAAGTCATGATCGCTTACGCTAAAGAGCACGGCACCTGATTGATGATTTGATAGTTCAACAAGGTAACAAAATTACCTGTTATCGTAATAATTATTTTCTAAAAAGTTGACTATTATACTTTTCATTAATTTACCAGTATCGAGTGACACTGATCGATCAATGGAAACCCAATATACTAATACAGGATCTCCGCTATTTGATGAAGATAGTTGAGCAATGAAGATCATGCGTATCACGTACATATCTTGATTTAAAAAATAGACCGGTCAGTAACTTTCCAACATAATCATCTTCTCGTTTTTCATAAACATACCAGACAGTTACAGGTATAAATAGCCCACTATACTAAAGTATTAATAGTTTATCTTTTTTTTTCTTTATGATAATCAAGTTTCTTCGTGGTTAACAAATGACCGTCTAGCATTGCGAGTGAAATTGTAATCTCACAGATAACACAATGACAAGAGATGATAGAGAGAACATAGAGGGAGAAAAACGGATATATATATATATATATATAAGAGAGAGAGAGAGAGAGAGAGAGAGAGAGAGAGAGAGAGAGAGAGAGAGAGAGAGAGAGAGAGAGAGAGAGAGAGAGAGAGAAAGAGAGCAACCCTAGGCTTATGCAGAAACTATGGCATGATTCAATCCTGTAACGTCATCTCTCTTAAAATCTTCATACGAGTGGGTGAATCACTCAGCTAGGAGCTAAGAGTTACTGCTTCAAGCTCCAAGACTAATACTTCTGACGAAAAATTCTGATACTATAATGACTTTCTTGGAAAACGTGTTATACCCTAACGAATTACTTGCAAAACTTCTCATACCTTCAACCAGTTTCTTGGAAAGCTTGTGAATTCTCTAATGATTTTCTTTGAAAATTTGTTAAATCTGTAAAGAATTTCTTGTCATACCTCTAACGAGTTTCTTAGAAAATTTGTTTTATCTCCAACGAACTTCTTGGAAAACTTGTTATACCTCTAACGAGTTTCTTGGAAAATTTGTCATACCTCTAACGAGTTTCTTAGAAAATTTGTTTTATCTCCAACGAACTTCTTGGAAAACTTGTTATACCTCTAACGAGTTTCTCTAACTTAAGCTTAATGACTCAACGATACGACAGACCCATCGAATGCCACTTACCTTCATAAGCAGCGTGAACTTGAACTTGTCGTCAGGCGGGCTGCCACGGGTCGCGGGAAACTCCCAGTCAACATCGAACCCGTCAAACCCATGCCTATCACGTGAGCAAAAAAAATGTCATCATGGAACGGAAACAGAAAAAAAAGCTATTTATTTTACAGTCATCTAGAATTTTTGCCGTAAGATACATTTTGAGTCACATCTTTACAACTGGAAAGATGAACAGAAAGAGATCGAGATGTAGACAGGGAGAAAAGATCTGGGACGGGCTAAGAAGATGGACTGATGGAGGCAAAGGGTGGCCTGATTGTGAAGTGTGAGCTCAGAGAGACGTGGAGGGGACATGGTCACCAACGATTATGATGATGATGATGATAATGATGATGATGATGATGATAATGATGGTAATGATGATATTTTGAGTGAGTTTGAG
>JAWDGP010005337.1:0-50000 GCA_033675545.1 Elysia crispata | reverse complement strand
ATTTGTGTAAATTTACATGATAACGAACTTTGGAAAATATCTTTAAACAGGTTTGGAATCTACATAATCTGCCAACTATTGTTATGAAGAAAAGTACAGCACGATCTTTCACTAGCAATAAACCTCGATGATCTCAATCATAGTACTGAGAAAAACACATTGCTTAGACGGCTGAAAAAAAATAAAACCACCTTATTTTCTTTGACATGAGTGCAATTCTTATGGAGGAAAAAAACATTGTCTTACCTGACACAACAAAACGCGTCAAAAATACAGAAAGGATCAGCCAGGTCGCACATAGATAGAGAAGACTTATTGATATCCTACTCATTTTGATGTAGAATCTCACGAAAACCCGACCTGCCTGTCTTGCCAAGGGTTTGAACACGTTTAATCGTCAATTCAAAAAATTCAAAGCTCGATCTAAGCGATGCGCTATACGTCAAATCGCTGAATAAAATCACTAATCTTTTAACAAAAGTTAAGAAATAGTATAAAAGATCAATTTTTAAGCAATAACGTCCTTGCTAAGCGAAATGAGAATCCATTTCTCACAGTGATATTGACCGGTGTAAAATAAAGGTATGAACTCTCGAATTAATATTCACAGCAGTTTACAAATGTAGATTTCAATTATTGAAAAGAACAAGGGATATTATGTTTTTTTCCTCCGCGAAATCTTAGCTTGTATTAACAACAAAAGCCTTTCAAGAAAGAGCCGAAATCTATCCACAGACTAGAGTCCTCAACAACTCCTCAAGATCTAGATGAGATTTCCTGAGGGGTCCTGAGTGCAGCGATGCTGTCACAGCCAGTAATTGGGATTTCTGGCGATCGCTGAGCCTCTTTATATCCGGCAGTACTCAGTGTTCCTGGTGAACTTTGTCTGGACCTGGCTCAAGATGGCCCGTCATGGCCCCCTCGCCACAGGTTCTCACCAGCTGGAGGTATGTCAGACATCCTCCTCACTGACCCTCGGGACATAGCTGCCAGCGGCCAGTGTTTGGTGGACACACGAAGTACGGAAATTGGCCAATGGGCCAAAAAAGAAAAAAAAACGATTGCGGGGTGGGAAGATGGAGGTGACGGGGAGAAGAAATTTGGAAATGCACAAGAAAGTAAAAAAAAAGCAAAAAAAAAAAAAAAAAAAAGATTTAGAGACGATAGTTACATGAGCTTGAATAAGTGGAAACGATATTATTGATTTTTTAAAGTTATCGAAAGTAAAGACATTTTACAGAATAATTCGTTTGAAGGAGGGGACGAGGAGAGGATAAATGGAAATACAAAAGAAAAAAAAAGAAGATTGAAAAGCGATAAATGAAATGGATAAGTGGAAATGATAATATTGGTATCCCAAATTTATTAAAGTAAAGGCAATTTACAACATAATTCGGTCGGCCGTGTGACTAGACCCTCTCTTGGAGACGAGGCTTTTAAAGCGGCTTTTTGTGGACTCAGAAGGGTTATGAAAACGATTTTATACAGCCCAAGGAGGCAATAACTTAGGCAATATCCGAGTAACCTCTAAAAGTAAAGACTTTTTGGCTTCCGCCAAGCTTTAGAAAGTTCTGGTTACATGAAAACCAGCCCCACCACTTGATAATATATGCAAGGATTCGAACGATTTATCTATGACTTGCCATCTGACGCTCTACCCCTTGATGTGGCGCCGCCATCAGCTACATGTGAAAGATGAAAGTGATAACACGGCTTGAGGCAAAATGTACCACACAACCAACCATCATATCCCCTGGCACCAATCGCAAATACAGTACCAAATGTATTAAGTATTCTTGGAATTTTGCTGTGGTGTAGCTGTTGTTGATGATAATGTCAATGATGTTGATGATGATGATGTTGTTGTTGTTGATGATGATGATGATGATGATGATGATGATGATGATGATCTGGGATTGTTGTCGATCTTGCAGCTACTACTGTTCATTTTTTTATTCTGTTACTGATGATACTTCTCCAGACTTTGTTCAGACGGCATATCAGGATCAGATGAGTGACGAGAAGATCTACGAGACCAAAAACACATGATTCAGGGCTGATTACTCACCCATTCTAACTCAACGCTCAACTGACTCGGCCTAGTTCTAAAAACAGATACCGACTTCATTGATCGATGGACATTGTTCGAGGTTTCCTAAAATACAGGACAAATCATCCAGGTGTACAAACTTTTACAATAAGTGTAAGGGTAAGCTATATTATTTAACTATTTGGCTGAGTTAGGACAGTTATCTTATTTTTTTGTTGTGTAGGCCTGAAGGCTGAACTATAAGTTCGTTCTAAGTACAGTTCTGTCCTAACTAAGCCCAAAAGTTAAAAGAAATAGATCACTATGTCTCAAACATGCAAAAGTTTGTTCAATTCGGTGACTTGGCCTGTATTTTAGGAAGCCTCGATATTGTTACTTCGTATTGTTGCTTTCATAAAAGATGTGTTTCACCTGCAGCTTAGTTTGTGCAAGGAACTTAATAACTGTTTGTGTGAACTGTTAACGACTGCTTTGCTTATATAGATACAAAAAGACTAAAGGAGGTGAAATTTGTGCAGGCTAAACGTCTGAACAATCCTTGAGGAATCTATAGATTAAAACTACTGAACCGCAGAAGTTAGGCTATAAATTCTATTCTTAGGTGTAATTTCTTTTTTTTTTTTGCCTCCTTTGGTCTATCTAGGTCATTTTTTCTTTTTTTTTTTTTTAACCAGAATTATCGTCTTTATTCTATCTTTGTCTAACTTAAAGCCGATACCTTCACTTATACATGCAAGCGTTACTAAAACCTTCCAGCATCATTTGCCAGTGTGTGTCTGTCTCTCTATCTGTCGGTCTCTTCGTCTCACTCGACCTCTGTCACTGTCTCTCTTTGTCTCTGTCTGTCTGTTTTTTTCTCTGTCTCACTTTGTCTCTGTCTGTCTGTCTGTCTGTCTGTCTGTCTGTCTCTCTCCCTTCTCACTTTTTCCCTTTCTCTCTCTGCCTCTCTCTCTGTCTTCCGTATAACTTATAGACTAAATGATGCATTGTAGCAAACTTTCTCTCTACTGCACAGAAATCGACTTAGGAATTTTTGTCGAGCGCAGTACGTTTCCCCTACAAATTTCCAATTTTGGTGACGCAACGGTTATCTGTATACGTTTCCCCTATTAATTGCTAAGTCGATTACTGTCGAAACAAAATCGAATTTTCGATTGTTTAAGCACATTTGCCCTCTGCATTTTTATGGGCTTGGGACCATCATACAATTATCTCAAAACAATGTGTGGCCGCATTACAAATGTGTCTTTATGATGAGATTTTAAAGTGGCCAAAAACTATACACACATTTTGGAGTGTCATAAAAAGAACATTATGAGGGGGCCCTAAGAAGGGCTAAACAGAACCTCGGACCCTCAACTCCATTTAAAACAGCTTATAAGACATCTTATTTACATATTCAACTCTCGAAATTCTGGCTTCTCTGAATTCTTGTATGGCTTTCTCCCATCTCTCTCTCTGGCATCTATCACGTTTTCTTGTTTTTGCGTTTTCTCCTTTGCTGATGGCAGAGAATTTCATGAGTGTCAACTGTTGCACATCTCCAAGTCTGTTTATTAAAGTGAAAATGTTCGGATTGGAGTTCTGGAAAAACTTCTGGAAATGCGCGTGAAAACTCTCGCAGCAGTTAGTTGTTCGTGGTCTGCTAAGATCTTGTGAAGCCCACATTGAAGGGGGCAAGTTTTGACTTTCAATATAGTTCTTCAGTAGGTATTCTTCGAGTTCTTCAATTCTTGGGTCAATAGGAGATAAACAAGTTGCTTCGATGCAGAAAAATGGGATAACTTGTTCAGAAGGGAGGAATGGCATCCCGAACAAAATTCTCATCCACTTGTGAATTTCTGATTCCTTGTCCTCGTAGTCCTTTTTCAGTCCCAATTCGTTGCACTTTCGGAGCCATGCTTGTTTGAGGTGAAAATTGCATCCAAAGATGTCTATTTCAGGGAACACTTTTTTGAAGGCCTGATGAGTAGCGCTTTCAAAGTCCAGATTAATTCTTGATGGACTGAAGATTAAACCTCTTTTTTGGCATTCGTCTATAAGTAATCCCAACATAACTTCATATGTTTCTTGTTTCTTGTTTGGCAGCAAAAAGTAAAACATGGGCATGTAGTAGCCTAATCTTTCAACGTGAAAAATGTAAAGCTGGAAAAAAAATTGAGGACTGCACTTGAAAGTTCCATCGCCGAATAATGGAGAATCATTGGTGAAATATTGATAGTTCTTCTCAAATGTCATCATCACGACTTTGTTCTTAGTTGCATAAGTGAAGTCGTCTGGCTTATCAAAGTTTCCTTCTTCCAAAACATGTATCGTCTCATCTATGTCTCTCGGGAGCTTTGGTTTTACTGATCGCCTGGCGATATAAATTGCCTTTCTGATAGAGGAGTACTCCCTTGGAACAATATCTACTTTATCTGCCTGTAATTCCTGAATTATGACTTTCGCTGGTCTTTCATCCGTATTATGTAGACTTCTCTTTTTGCACCGGTTTTGCAAATCTTGTTTGGCTATACTGTGACAGGGTGGCTGCGTATGATTGTGGTCTGACTTCAAGTCGAAAATTGTTGTTAGAGAGTGGTCTGTCAAACATCGCGCAGGACACTTCTCTTTCCAATTTGCGCATTTCCAGCTTATGGTTGCAGAATTTTTCCTATTAAGAATAAATTTAAATCCTTCAATCAATGGGGCTGAATTTCCAAATTTTGTAGTATATTTTGAGAGAATGGGAGAAGCCATCTTAACGAGCTGATAGTCGTCGCTAAAATGAATAAAGTGAACGAATTGAGCCTAACGTCGAAACACTTACACGAGCAAAGGTTGTTTAATGTGCTTACACCGGGCAGCCCACCGTGAGTAGATGTCACAATCTCTAAATAATCCATTGTAATTTGACGGGGCCGGCCCCGTCATTTTAAACGGTTTGCTTAGTGTTGAAAGATCCGTCTCGGTATTGAGTAGTTGATAGTATTCGATAATATTCGATAGTACGAGTAGTAGGGGAAACGTAGATTTGGGATTTTTGGTTTTACAACCCAATTACGTAAGTAGGGGAAAGGTACAAGCCCCTTTTTGTCATGGGATCAATTATCGATTTTATATCTGGACCCACCGTCATTGTTGTAAGTTTTGTTCCGTTTAAAGTTTCGCGAAAATGAAGTGAACGTTTTTTTTCCCCCACTTACTAAGTGATAAAGAGAATTTGACGAGGAAGATGCATGCTATAAACAATGTACTATAATGATGAAATTTAATATTCGCTGTAAGATAGAAAATCTGATAGATGAGATTTGTGAAAATTTAGACGGATAGAATGACGAGTGCGATAAAAGCGATTTTCCTCCGACCCTAGCTGATCCCAGTATGAGCATATGGGGAGCAGAACCCATCTCAGTAAAGTAATGAAGAAATGGATAGAGCTAGATAATCTAAATAATTAACTCCATGAAGTTTACACAAGATTTAAAAGATTGTTCATTAAAAAAATATAAAATACATATGAACATTAAAGTTTTGGATATATATGAATTTCTTTTTTATCAGCCTTAACCCGAATATGATGTCTTAAATTTCGGATAAATACAAAACGATTGTAGTAAATTACCCTTTATCCCTGGTATTCAACAGACCCTAGTTTAATTTAGAAAATCCATATCTTTGCCGTTTTTTTTGCCCGTTTATCCAACTATCTATCCATTTTAATCTTCATATCAATCTTATATGTTTCGATTCCTAAATTCTAATCGGTAAATTTATGCAGAATAGACTTTAGTTGGAGAAGGCAGTTCAATAATCGAATCAATTAAACCTGCGTCTCAAAATATATCTTCATCTACATGATCAAACTCGCTAAATAATTACATATGTAGTATATAATGGTAGCGAATCCTAGTTTGTATAGGATTAATTTTTACGAAAATCTTAACACAAAAAAAAAACAAAAAAAAAAAAAAACAAACCTATGGGACTTGTATCATCATTTCTGAAAGAGCAATGTTTTGCGTCATAGCCAGCAGCTCTTTCAAGAAATTTCCAGGCCATTTTTCAGGGTCTGAGACGATCCCTGCCAAGTGATCCCGACACCGCTGAGATAGTCAAGTCCCGCGCTGTGCACACAAGTTATCGTTCTTGGCGTGCATTGCTGTTTGTTGCTTTGTTTACACCGGAAAGGGATTTGGATTGATCGAGGGATATGATTGGCTCGCTGTCAACACAGAGGTCGCTTCTCGAGGCGAGACGACGGATCTCAGTTTCTGGTGCATAGCGTCCGATGTCAAAAAAAAAAAAAAAAAAAAAAAAAAAAATGGGGAAAAAAAATAAAAGCACTTCCACCCGAAACCGAGTTACGGTATAGATGAGTTTGGCAATCTGGAAAAGAGGGAGCATGAGATGAGAGGTTAGAGAGAGAGAGAGAGAGAGAGAGAGAGAGAGAGAGAGAGAGAGAGAGAGAGAGAGAGAGAGAGAGAGAGAGAGAGAGAGAGAGAGAGAGAGAGAGAGAGAGAGAGAGAGAGAGAGCGAGGGAGAGAGAGAGAAAGAGAGAGAGAGGGGGAGAGAGAGAGCGAGAGGGAGAGAGAGACAAACAGACAGAGAGAGAGGGAGTGAGAGAGAGAGAGAGGGAGAGCGAGAGAAAGAGAAAGAGAGAGAGAGAAAGAGAGAGAGAGAGGGGGAGAGAGAGAGCGAGAGGGAGAGAGAGACAAACAGACAGAGAGAGAGGGAGTGAGAGAGAGAGAGAGGGAGAGCGAGAGAGAGAGAAAGAGAGAGAGAGAGAGGGAAAGAGAGAGAGAGAGAATGAGGGAAAGGGTGAACGAGTGAGAGGAGATCCAAGTAAAGAAATAACTTAGCTCCTAGCTCATATACACAACAAAACTTCGATATACTTTACAAGATCATAGTTAATTATGCTATAATTTTATCCAATCGCTTATTGTAAAAAAAAATAATTCATACTGTAATTTTTTCAAGTGTGAAAAAGGCCATAACTATTGTTGGATAGGTAAATTTATAAAGTAAACAAAAATACCTAATAAGAGTGGGAAGCTGAGAGAGAGAGAGAGAGAGAGAGAGAGAGAGAGAGAGAGAGAGAGAGAGAGAGAGAGAGAGAGAGAGAGAGAGAGAGATAATAACTAATTACAAATAGTGCCCCCCCCCACGCGCCTCCTCAAAAACATTACACATTTTTACATTTTTTTTTTAAATTTCCTGCCAATAACTGCTTTTATATTTTATCAATGTCTTTTTTCTATCGCATGTCTATATTTTCCTCCTCCTCCTTCTGTCCATCTTACCACAAAAACAACTACTACCATCACCGCTACCACTAAAACTACTACTATTACTGCTGCTGCTGCTGCTGCTGCTGCTGCTGCTGCTGCTACTACTACTACTACTACTACTACTACTACTGCTACTACTACTACTACTGCTACTACTAGTAACTACAACTGCTACTACTACTACTACTACTACTACTACTACTACTACTACTACTACTACTACTATTACTACCACTACTACTACTACTACTACTACTACTACTACTACTACTACTACTACTACTACTACTACTACTACTACTACTACTACTACATCTACTACTTTTACCACCACTACTTCTACCACTACTACTTCTACTACTACTACTACTACTACTACTACTACTACTACTACTACTACTACTACTACCTCTACTGTTACTACTACTGCTACTACTAGTAACTACTACTACTACTACTACTACTATACTACTACTACTACTACTACTACTACTACTACTACTACTACTACTACTTCCACCACCACCACCACCACCACTACTACTACTACTACTACTACTACTACTACTACTACTACTACTACTACTACTTCCACCACCACCACCACCACTACTACTACTACTACTACTACTACTACTACTACTACTACTACTACTACTACTACTACTACTACTACTACTACTACTACTGCTGCTGCTGCTGCTGCTGCTACTACTACTACTACTACTACTACTACTACTACTACTACTACTACTACTACTACTACTACTACTACTACTACTACTACGACTACTAAAACTACAGCCTCTACGACTTCTCGCTGCTAGAACAACTAACAATGGTTAGAGATATAGAGTGTGATCCGTTATTGTGGATATTGGATTTATTTAGAACATTGATATTAAGAATGTTATTAATAATATGGACAGAGCTAGAGATCGTCATTTCCTTAAACGCTTTAGAGCATTGTCAAAACACCTTAGCCTGACCACAGACATGAAAATGACCCTTGTTTAATTGCCCGTCCTCAAATATCCAAATTAAAACCTGAATTACACCAATAGCAATTCTTTTGACAGTCTCTAGGCTTGAATGACAAGGGCGTTCTTTATTCTGCTCTGGATTTCTATCGCTTCCTCCGCACAAGATTGCACCGCAATCTGTTTGCGGACTTCCCCGATAGGAATGCGATGACCCCTGCGCACGATATTCTTCCGGAGTTGGTGCAGACTGAAAAAAAAAAAAAACCTAACGAGGAAATGCGCAGATTTTTTTGAGACGTCCATACCTGGCGTAATATTGAACCTGCTTGAAAAATTAGCACTTTGCTCAAAGCAATGTAAAGAAAAAGGAAATGAATGTTTATAGAGGGAAAAGAAGGTATTGCATGCACAGACACAACTCAAAGAAGAGCTGTGGTGTTTTCATATCCTCAAGAAAAATCTGCAGAAAGAACGCTACTCGCCAGATGTCTCTTCATAATGGTTCTGCTTAGACCGGTGCTAAAAATTTGAGATGCTTTTAGTTTTTTTTTCGCCGTTTCCGTCTTATTTTAATGCTGTGTCTTTTTTTCTGGTTTATTGTTTGCGCGTGACAAAGTGCACATTCATTTCGCCATTTTGTTAAAAATTCTCTTGAATTGTTTTCGCAGCGTCAGCCATCATCGAACTGTTTTTTTTTTTCTTTAAATCCTGTCAAGTGGTTTTGATTTAAGTGACAAAAATAGTTCTGATTTTTTAATTTTGTGGTGAACAGTCTTTTCGGGAACAATACTGCACCAATAAATCTATCTTACTGTGTATGTGATAATCCGTCTCTTCCTTTCTCTCATGGTCTTTATTTGTATCTCTCTCTCTCTCTCTCTCTCTCTCTCTCTCTCTCTCTCTCTGGCTCTGCCTCTTTTTTCCACACCTCTCTTTTAATCCAGTACTGAATTATGAACATCCTTCATAATATGACTAAAAACTGGTATTTATCTTTCATGATAGTATTCAGGACCCTTATCTGATGAATGTCCTAATAGACAATGCGATTTCACAAAGAATCATACTACTTAAGTCGTTGATAGCCTACCAAGCGATAGCCACTGCAAGAATGCACATTGGTGTGAAATTTGAAGTTAAAAAAAAAGGAAAACATAATAATATTATTACATGAGAAAATATTTACAAAGAAATTATTTAGTTCTACGCCGGTCTTCAAGATCCTATTATTTGTTGAACAAAACTCACGACTTCCAACAAAGGGACGTAACTCTTTCTGACATTCTCAATACTATCCACGCGTCAGAGATATGTGTCTAAACCCTCGTGCGCAGCGCAGCAGTTATCTCCCTGACAAACCGGCAACAAAACCAAAGGAGGTCACTGCGGGCACTTTTTTTTTTGAAGAACTGTGCAGAAATCCTGGCGACACCCGCCAAGTTTTCGGCGCGCAAAATCCACGGCCTTGCTTGCTGCGCTGTTGTTTGTCTTCGGCTGGCAGCTTCACCAGTGGTTCTTAACCTGGGTTCGATAGAACCCTTGGGGTTCGCTGGGTCGATCTCAAGGGTTCAACAAAGCCAGTAAAAAACATCTATGTCTTAAATTTGAAAAAAAAAATCGTTTTATTTTTTACTAAAGAGGGGTTCGGTGAATCCGCATAAATCATGAAACTGAAGGGGTTCGGTACCTCCAACAATGTTAAGAACCACTGGTCTAGATCTAGGCAAAATTGGAGAAATGGCGGATCTAGTCGGAAGAACTGTATCAAGTTGGCATTCTTTGAAACTCACAAATTCTAAGTCATGGCGGCACTGAAGAGCTTAGAAGAGAGACGCGGTAACTAGCATTTCTATGTCATTTCTAAAGAATCTTTGGACCGTAACTTTTCATTAAAAAATTAAAAAAAGAGAAATAAAACGATGTTTCAGCATATCTTTGAAATTAAGAAACATTTTGACAATAGGAATCTGCACGTGAGTGACCATTGATAATGAAGAAGAAGAAGAAGAAGAAGAAGAAGAAGAAGAAGAAGAAGAAGAAGAAGAAGAAGAAGAAGAAGAAGAAGAAGAAGGAGGAGGAGGAGGAGGAGGAGGAGGAGGAGGAGGAGAAGAAGAAGAAGAAGAAGAAGAAGAAGAAGAAGAAGAAGAAGAAGAAGAAGAAGAAGAAGAAGAAGAAGAAGAAGAAGAAGAAGAAGAAGGAGGAGGAGGAGGAGGAGGAGGAGGAGGAGGAGGAGGAGAAGAAGAAGAAGAAGAAGAAGAAGAAGAAGAAGAAGAAGAAGAAGAAGAAGAAGAAGAAGATTAAGATTTCTTGTCGCCATTGCCTTCATTTACCTGCTTTATCTCCCACTTTTTACTCTCTTTGATCTGCCCCTCTCTGATTTATATATATATATATATATATATATATATATATATATATATAAATATATATATAATGACGTCACTGCTTGCTATCAACAATCAGCAGACAGTAAATACAAGCCTTATCGCATCTGACTCACAAATCATTTAAACTGTAAGGACCACTCATGTGAATTTTTTAGTTTAATGACGTAACAAAGGAGGCAGTCTAACAACAGTAGAGGTTGGGCGGATGAAGCTTGAACTAAGGCGATGTGTGCATACAGAGGTACGTGTTCGATTCCCCGTCAATACTATTATTTTGTATTGGGTTCGATTCCCCGTCAATATCATTATTTTGTATTGGGTTCGATTCCCCTCAATATTATTTTTTTGTCTTGGATTCGATTCTGCGTCAATACCATTGTTTTGTCCTGGGTTCGATTCCCGTCAATATCATCATTTTGTCCTTTTTTTTTTTTTTAACTTCCTCCGTCCTTTTTTTGTTTTCGAGATAGATGTTGTTTTGTGATCATTCTTCCTACTCCAATGATTTAGTTGCAAAGCTATCTATGTAGTCTTTAGTAAATTTCACGAATCTCGACGGAGATTAACCACATCAGGTGAGCAGCTTTATAATTTCTCGTCATTTTCTATTGCCTTCTATCACCTCAATCGCCTGTTATCTATTTCTTCGAACAAGCATCATTTACTTAATGCAGTATTCTTTTATTACACATAATATGTATATGTCGCCCAACAGTGTCTTAATTGAGTTATTCCCTCTTTTTCTGAGCTTTTTAACGTCATCGTGGCTTTTCTGCTCTAAAATCGGTTGACAGATGTTGTCTACAAATGAAGATGAAGTTTATGCGCTAAAGAAAATCGTTTGGTGTCTCCTCCCTCCTCTCAAAGATGCCCCCCCAACCACACGGACTAGGATATGTGGAGTAGGCCGGCAAATTCAGCGCGCCTTGAAGTGCTGCGACTGTTTGATAGGCTTCTGTTCCTTGCTGCGGCCTTCTCCGTGTTGACACGGCCTTGATTGAGGTAAGGACGCGGCCTTGACACTAGGGACGGCTGGGCTTCGAGAGGTTACGGGTTAGATAGAACGTTAAACACGATCATGAACATGGTCTAGAGGAAGCTGTCTAGATTGTTTCCTTTTTGAAAGTGGGTCATCCATGTCCTATCGAGGCGACGCCATCATATCGATACTAGATCAAACAGAAAACGGAAAGGTGATGAAAAGAGTTGATGAAGGTCGAGTTCATTTATTGATATTTTGTTTCATACAGGACTAGTCCATTAGAAACGATAACCTGAATTTTTTTTTTCTGATTATCGCAAAACTGTGGGTAAAAGATAGAATTGATAAAGGAAAGAAGGATTGGCGAGATTTACTCCAAAAGGACAAACGAGAATTAAAATAGATGAGTTTGTACAAGCTAGGAACGTGTCTGCATGGGACGCTCGGATGGACAGAATAATCTTAAAACATGTTTTCTTTTTCTTTTATTATTATTATTTTTTTTTTCAAATAATCGCAGCTGAAATTTGAAGTCACTTATCTCAAAATGAGGATGGGCTATCACTGTTTCTAGGCTGTAATTATTATTATTATTATTATTATTATTATTATTATTATTATTATTATTATTATTATTATTATTATTATTATTATTATTATTATTATTATTATTATTATTATTATTATTATTATTATTATTATTATTATTATTATTATTATTATTATTATTATTATTATTATCATTATTACTATTATTATTATTATAGTTACTATTATTATTATTATTATTATTATTATTATTATTATTATTATTATTATTATTATTATTATTATTATTATAGTTACTATTATTATTATTATTATTATTATTATTATTATTATTATTATTATTATTATTATTATTATTATTATTATTATTATTATTATCATTATTATTATTTTGCTTTATTTTTCTTCATCTTTTTTCTGCCTTCTTCTTTTTCTTCTTATTATGCTAAACAATTTTTTTCAGTAATAATTATATATAGTTTTTTTTTCAGTAATGATGAATCATGCTTTGTTCACGTGTATAACAAGCATCAAGTAAAAGTACTGTGTTGATACTGTTGCTTCATACCAGTCGAAACTTGACGAACTTTACTTGGGTCTCCTTTCTTGAACTCTAATTTATTCAATCCTTAGCACTAAGAGCATGAGTGTACGGAATTTCAGGACTCTTCATATTATTAATTGAATCTAACATTAAAACAATTAGAAGAGCTTATCTCAGTCGACAGTTGTTGCATTTTTTTCCCTCCTTTTTGTTAATCTTTCTACATGTCTATATATAATTTCGGAAAATCTATCTTAATTAAAGCTAGATTATATTTTATAATTCTTTGCACAGAAAGAGGAGGCAGTTGTAATGTAAGACTCGTGAAATAAAAACGCAGGTCAGGCACACATATACATATATATATTTAAAGATGTTTGAAAACACACAAATAGGGAAGGAAAAGATTTGTCCTAAATGATTGAGAACTAAGGTCGTTTTCCAACCTTCCAATTGTTAGACTCAACTTCTGATTTCTAAACTGGTCGTAAACGAACTCTTTATGACATAGAGTTCCTTTTACTATAGATGACCAAGTCGCTTCGTCTTTTCTCTGGAAAAAATCTTGGAGAAAGTTTATCAGTCGGCCATGTTTAGTGATTTGTTGTACAATTTTCAATACTTGTCTCATATATGCAGTGAGTTGACTTCTTCTACGTACCATTAAAGTATATAAGCATAATTAAGTTGAAAAGAATAATTTATCATCTGCTCTGCTCAAAGATAATAATTACACGTTCAACCTTGATGCAGAAACCGATTTACCAAAATCTGTTAGGAACGAAAGTGCTTAAATCAAGTATTGCTCTATGGTAAGTATATTAAATTTTGTTGGATTAAGGAATAAATCAATGCTTTATCGACAGTTGATCAATCTATAGATATCAAGAAAACAAGTTTAGGAGAATTATTGCCATTTGGTGTACAGTACTTTTAATACTTTTTTTTTTCAATTGTCGGTTTGATTTATTGTTGAGGCTAGAAAATACTCATTTTAAATCTATAGTCTGGTCGCTATAGAAATGATCGTGATTGAAAAAAAACAACAACTACTCTTCAGTATATAAAAAAATGATTTTACCAGAAGTATTGGAGGTATGTCTCTGATGTCTGAAAACTTTCATAGCTAAAACTTTTTTTTTTCCAATCCATCCTCAGATGGTAACTAAAACTGTATTTCGCCGAAGCGAGGTGAAAACTTTCAAGCCAAAGGAATACATGGACGAGAAGCAAAGTTCAGCTCTAATACAGAGCTTTCAACTTATTGCCTTGATCAGGCTCAAACAAACAATCTCCGAACTATACACAAGCAGACCTTGGATATCAAATAGAAAACATATAATTAAAAAATGAAATCATAGAATAACTGAAAAAAAACAAAAAAAAAACCAACCAGATAAGGGCAAAAGTAGAAAAAAAAGAAGTAAATATATAAAAAAGTCAGATAGATTATATGGGTATGTCAAAACATAGGTATGTAAAAAATATATAGGTGAGTGAGAGACTGAGAGAGAGAGAGAGAGAGAGAGAGAGAGAGAGAGAGAGAGAGAGAGAGAGAGAGAGAGAGAGAGAGAGAGAGAGAGAGAGAGAGAGAGAGAGAGAGAGAGAGAGAGAGATAATCATAGACCTGTAATCCAACCACCTTTACAGCGAATATTTATCCCGATTATCTCCGTGATACTGATAAATATTGCTGATAACAGACTAGGGACTCCATGACCGAAGCTTATCGTGAGAACAAAAATATGTCTTCCAGGTCATAATGACCTGACAAAACAACAAAATCTCAGCCAGATAGTCTATTACAGTATTAGTTGCCCACTTAAAAAATATCAGCCCCTAGGTGTTTAGTTTACCTAACAACGTTCTAGTGTTTGATAATTGTGAACGGAAATTAAACGGCTTGAAGATAAAACGGACGAAATTTCCAAATTTAAGCAAGAGGAGGCTTGTGCACGCGGTTGGTGGGAATACACAAACCGGTTACTTTCCGAAGAAGCAGCGTGATTCTAAACCATGGAACACACCGCCGTCAAGGTGTTTACCGTCGTTGTCTTGGTGATTTCTGTCACCGCGGGTAAGAAATGTTGGGTCGGTAAATCTAAAACCAGTAGATTTATTCAACGTTTGATTTATATGTACATCCATTGATTAGAATACTGAGTACAACCAGCATGTTTGAGCCTTTAGCGCTAATCATTGTATACTTTCTTTTTATGTTTTAAAAATTTATCAGCATTCAGTCTGTCTGCTAAATTAAAAAAAAAACAAAACAAAAGCAAAAAAAAAAAAAAGAGATTTTAATTTATATTCTAACTAGCTTATTTATAATATTTGATTTGGGGGTATTTACTTCCTTAATTTTCCAAAAACTGTTTATTCAACTCATTAAAAATCAACTTGAGCTCGTTAGTAGAATGTTCAAAGAGATTTTGCTGCGCAAATCACATAAGTTCACAAGGATGTAATTAAAACATCCTATCGCACGGTTAAAAGAAAGCTCTGAATTCCCTCAAATAGTGCCGAAACATACTCTATTTTGCGAAAATTCACAGATGTCTATTTTTTAAACCTTCAGAATAATGGCTGTTTAAAAGTATCTATAAATACTTTTGTATTTTTAAAACTTTAACGAAGAATTCTTATACAAATAAGTAAAAGAATTGTAGAGGATCGCATCCAACTCTTACAAGATTGGTACAATTTAGCAGGGTTTAAGCATTTCTATTAAAAATTTGTCAAGTTCTTAAAAGAAAGGGTTGAAAGTATTCTCACATTGAAGCTGCTGGTTTTTTTGTTTTTTTTGTTTTTCATATCATTGCTGAATATCAAAACTGCAGCTCAAATTGATTTCTCCTCTTTATTATATATATATATCAATCTTATAAAGTATTCATAAGTTTGTTAAATAATCATCGCAAAAGATGCTGTAAATACCCCGCGAAAACAGTCACGTAAAAACGGTGAAATTATCATAATGCTGTTTTTTTCTTATAACATAACAATTATTAAGTCAATGATTAAAAAAATTGTTATAATTTCACTGATCACAAAATTATCCTAAATGTCTAAAAAAAACAACTAAAATGAAAAGGTGTTAAAAAGTTAATTTTCTTTTATAACTTCAAGCCTTAAGGGCATCAAAACGTTTTGTTTTTCTTTTTTTTTTTTTTGATGATTAAAATCCTTTTCATATGTCCCCATACATACCCTAGGTATTTATTTTCTACTTTCACTGTCAGTCTTCCCAAGATTCACTGTCTAAGAATAGTTGGCTAATTATGTATACCTTTAAACCTATTTATAGATCTTTAAAAAAACACATTAGTCATATAATAGGTTTTAATAAAATTATGCGCGGTTTTGAATAACCGAAATGCAGTGCACCAGTCTGCACTTTATGCGGTAATTGCAAGTCTTCTTATACGTGTTTAAAAAGATCTTAAAATAGATATATAGAAAATATAGAATTCGTCGAGTTCCCAGAATTCATCGAGTTCCCCTATTAGCTCCTTGGTGACGTTAAGAGTAATTTGACCACAAAAATACTTTTTATGAAGAGACGGAAAGTCGCAGGTGGCAAAAACTGGCCTCTTGTGTTAAAAACAACAATGGTGGGCGAGATTGTTATAAATTGTCTCGATCGTTTTAACTCTCGTATCATTTACACCCTGGTCTTTCTCGGCGTTTGCGATTCTTATTGAGACTTTCAATGATCTGATTCTGTTATGAACGGAGGTTTATTAATTTTGAAAATAGCCTCATCATATTATCATAATTGTATCATTAGATGGCACCAGTGTTTAATCTCTTGTGGTTCATTTGCGATTTATTAAGAGACTATTCCAAAAGAGAGAGCGAAGTTAAAATATTTTCATGACATTCAAACACGTCCATCACAGACAAGTTTACACATTTTCATGACATTCAAACACGTCCATCACAGACAAGTTTACATATTTTCATGACATTCAAACACGTTCATCACAGACAAGTTTACATATTTTCATGACATTTAAACACGTCCATCACAGACAAGTTTACACATTTTCATGACATTCAAACACGTCCATCACAGACAAGTTTACACATTTTCATGACATTCGAACACGTCCATCACAGACAAGTTTACACATTTTCATGACATTCAAACACGTCCATCACAGACAAGTTTACATATTTTCATGACATTCAAACACGTCCATCACAGACAAGTTTACACATTTTCATGACATTCAAACACGTCCATCACAGACAAGTTTACACATTTTCATGACATTCAAACACGTCCATCACAGACAAGTTTACACATTTTCATGACATTCAAACACGTCCATCACAGACAAGTTTACACATTTTCATGACATTCAAACACGTCCATCACAGACAAGTTTACACATTTTCATGACATTCAAACACGTCCATCACAGACAAGTTTACATATTTTCATGACATTCAAACACGTCCATCACAGACAAGTTTACACATTTTCATGACATTCAAACACGTCCATCACAGACAAGTTTACACATTTTCATGACATTCAAACACGTCCATCACAGACAAGTTTACACATTTTCATGACATTCAAACACGTCCATCACAGACAAGTTTACACATTTTCATGACATTCAAACACGTCCATCACAGACAAGTTTACACATTTTCATGACATTCAAACACGTCCATCACAGACAAGTTTATTGCAGGAGGAGATGAATAAGGTTTTGCCATTTTCAGATGCCTCTATTCCAACCTCTATTCCAACCACTAACCATTCCAAATAAATAACTTTAGTTGTTTATGAAAAAAAAATTACTCATGATCTCTTAAGTTGTTAATCCCGCAAATGGTCATAATTATATCCTTTTTAGGCCAGGACATGGTGGAAGAAGTTCGTCAAAATCTGAACCAGACAGTGAATGATTTACTCGTGCATCAGATAAATCTGGAGCTAAATGCCAGTTACTTCTACCAAGCCTATGTGAGGAAATATTGATATCATTGTCATCACTCTCTTCACTATAATTATCATCTTCTTCATAACTACTATCATCTTCATAAATATCCATTTATCAACTCCTAATTAATATTATTCTTAAGCTATAAATGTTTGTATATATATATAATGTAGAAGGAAAGATATTCATTTCAATGATGGCATCCCACTTAATAAAATGTCACACTGGAACTCATAGTACATCGGTCCAGAAAAGAGGCATCGGCGGATCTCCCATGTCTGGGAGGATATACAGCTGATGCTAGATGACTATTTCCCATGTCTGAGAGGATATACAGCTGATGCTAAATGACTATTTCCCATGTCTGGGAGGATATACAGCTGATACTAAATGACTATTTCCCATGTTTGGGAGGATATACAGCTGATACTAGATGACTATTTCCCATGTCTGGGAGGATATACAGCTGATGCTAGATGACTATTTCCCATGTCTGGGAGGATATACAGCTGATGCTAGATGACTATTTCCCATGTCTGGGAGGATATACAGCTGATGTTAGATGACTATTTCCCCAAGTCTGGGAGGATATACAGCTGATGCTAGATGACTATTTCCCATGTCTGGGAGGATATACAGCTGATGCTAGATGACTATTTCCCATGTCTGGGAGGATATACAGCTGATGCTAGATGACTATTTCCCCATGTCTGGGAGGATATACAGCTGATGCTAGATGACTATTTCACCGATTTCCGGGCGATTTTCTCGGCTAATAGCTACACCATAGACTAGATCAACTTCAAAATTTGAACTGTTATAGGCTGCTCGAGATCTCCAATCCTGTTCGTCACGGCTATGGAAGTCATCTCGAAAGCAGCAGAAGGAAGGTGTTGCGTGATGTATCGGTTGTTGTTGGGTTCGAGGTTTCTTAAGTAGAACGAACAGAAGACGATGCGAGGTGGAGATACTTTTATTAACGAAGTTTACAGGTCGGTGGTCAACGAACAAGTGACACTGATACGATGTCACTGATACAGCTGCGTTGCATGTGCAACAAGAGAGAGAGAGAGAGAGAGAGAGAGAGAGAGAGAGAGAGAGAGAGAGAGAGAGAGAGAGAGAGAGAGAGAGAGAGAGAGAGAGAGAGAGAGAGAGAGAGAGAGAGAGAGAGAGAGAGAGAGAGAGATAGGGGGGGGGGGAGAGACGGAGGGGTAGACGGAACGGCGCTGGGAAAAAACCATAGGTGCGGCTTCAAAAGCATACTACAGTATACAAATAACAGAAGGTAAGGGCTGGGATGGTTATTCTAGTTGGTGCTTGCTACATGCCTCGTTGAGAGCATTTGTGGATGATCCCACCATAACCATCTTAAATGAAGACGAACCACGCCGAATGCTAGAGCGGCCGGTGGCCTAAAGCAAAAAGGGAAAGAAAAAAAGAGACATGGTCATCAATAAGCTAAAGCTGTATGAAGATTCCAGAAGGGTCCAAAAAGTAGTTCAGCAACCACAACAGACACTAATTGGGATAATGTTCAACAGAAGTCCCTCCCATGGAATGATATCTGGCACACGGCGCCACTTCGGATCAGTTTTCTCATCAGACCAGTGTGCGATCTTCTGCTCTCCAACGCAAATCTGGTACGACGGGGAAAGAAAGAGGACCCCACTTGTCCGCTATGCCAAGGCAGACTGACCACAGAGTATGTCTTGAGCTCTTGCAAAATCGCCCTCTCATAGGGGCGAGGAAAATGAAAACATCGCAGAACCCTTCAGGAACTTGCCGTGATCACGAACTCGGATAAAGGACGGATGACCCTTCCTGAAACCAATGCATCGGTATTCACAAATATGAGATGCGCTAAGTCGTGGCACATAAGTTAAGTCAAGATTTCAAAAGAGAAAAAATGCCTACTAGACAAGTGTGACGGCTGGGCATGTTCAGCAGACCTTCCAAAATGGAACAGTCATCTCAGTAAGATCAAATAAACGAGACTAAGGCTTGGTATCGTGATTAATTCAACTTCCACAAAACGACTGATCATGATGGAGCTAACAATTCTACACGAAAACAACAGAAGAGCCCCACATATAAAAAAAGAAAGAAATACCCGAACCTGACCAGAGAGCCAGAAGATGCCGGTTACGAAGCTGTGGTGATGCCCGTTGAGGTCGGTCTAAGAGGATTTATAAGATCATCAGTCTGCGACCGTCTGGCTAAGCTATCAATATATGGTAACAAAACAACAAAAGCTGTAAAGCTAATGGCTGAAAAGGCCGACAACAGCACCCGCTGGATCTGAAGCAGGAGAAATAAGAATAAGCGACGCTTGAGACCAGTTGGCGACGTGATATGCTGCCTCGATTAGCAATCCTGCTAAGATGAGAGTTTGGGTTCAAATATAGCGCTGTTGAAAAAAGAATAAATAATTGTTATAGCATGGAGACATCTGGGAGTCATGCCCTTGGTATGGCCCGGCGCCCTTAGAATGTCAGAAGGGCAGGGCCGAAACACTTACCATTAGGGTTGGTTTGGGGGGGGGGGGGGGGGGGGGCGTTCTTCTCTGAAGACTCTCTGTTATCTAGCTCCCCGGTTAGTTTCTACCTACTGTTATCATAATGAAGTTCATCTTGAATGTTTCATCATCTATTTCATAGCGAATGCTAAAATAAATGGCTGAAAATAATAGATTCATGTAATTTTATTCTTTTTTGAAACAAAGCTGAAAAACTAGTAGGATAAGAATGACTCACCATCACTATTTGTCATATTAATATTCAAAATAAAATAAAAGCGTCCACTGCGTGTATTTGATTTTCAAGCGCCACTTTATCTTATTTCCCCGTAATCGAACTCGAACTTTGCCTCTGAGTAAAGAGAGGAATCATGACAACAGTTAGCTTTTCTCATCCCAATCAAGTGTTATGTCGAGCTGACTAGCTTAAATCATGCTTCGGTCAGGCTGTTACTGTTAGTAAAGATTTAGAATGTATTTTTTGTCATTGACCTTTGCTCATGGCTTGATAATAATAAACGCCGCAAGTTGATCGGTGTTATCAACGTAAACAAACGCAGATTAGTTTCATCTAGATCTTAACTTCGCCATACTTTCAATTAAGCTCATGCTATTCTCCCATGAAAGTCAGTGCGTAAAGCTAACAAAATCAAAGGATAAAGTTTGTTTCTCCGGTTGAGATCATAGCCCGACGGCGTGATTGGAGATATGGAATAATAATAATAATAATAATAATAATAATAATAATAATAATAATAATAATAATAATAAATAATAAATAATACTAATACTAATACTAATGCTACTACTGCTACTACTACTACTACTACTACTACTACTACTACTACTACTACTACTACTACTACTACTACTACTACTACTACTACTACTACTACTACTACTACTACTACTACTAAAGGCAAAACCTTGCATTGTAGGCTTAAAGTCATTAATGCAAAACTAATTATAAGGATTTAAGCACTACTACTATAAGTATAACACCGATCACATCCTACTGCTCCGATTTGGACGCCTCGGCTGCCTCCTGGATGTTCGCCTGTAGTCTCCTCCATTGTGTTCTGTCTTCTGCTGGTGACCTCATAAATGGCTACACAATCATTATTATAGTCTCATAACTTTAAACTTTGAAACTTGACTTGCTTTTGTTTGCAAATGACAGTTTTAAAGTAAACACCAATCTACGTCGATTTGTCTTTAAAAAAAAAAGACAATCTGATATCCGTACCATTATCTTTTCCAGGCGTCCTACTTCAACCGAGCAGACGTGGATCTGCTGGGCATCGGTCAGTTTTTCAATAACCAATCACTGGAAGAGAGAGGCCATGCCAACCATCTTATCGAATACCTGAACAAAAGGGGTGGGCACGTAACGATTAAACGTTTTGATGTAAGTTTTGAAATAACAGAGAAAAAGAGGCATAGAATGAAAGAAATATAGATAGTGTATAAAAGATTAATACGAAAACAGTCATGCTTTTGCAATTACATAAAAGATCATACTGCTTTTTAATATCTCTTTTACGTGGTCCCTTAGAGAAAGCTGAACAAGCATAGGTTTATTGACAAGAATAGAATGATTTTGTTTTCGGGTCTCTCTCTGTATTATATTCTTATAAGGATGCTATTTAATATGATTTGGGGTGTCTACTTCTCTGAACCGTTACAATCATTTTATATTGTGTTTCAGTTTTTTTCAGTTTCGTTCCTTTCCTTGGAAGTACTTGATAAAATTAACGAATGAAAAAGTAATAGCATTTTTTTTTCTTACCTCTAAGAAATATCCTGCTCGAAATCTGTGCATTGACGCACAAGGCTACGTAAAATAATTCTTTTTTAACAACCCTTGTCTGCAGCTCACTTCAACTTGTGATACTTTACTGAATGCTGTTCAGGGGGATGGGAGCGGTCTTTACGACCGTGAGACAAGGATGTGTGTAAGTATATGGTTGATCTCTAAAGGGATGGGAGGAGTCTTTACCACAGTGAGACAAGGATGTGTGTAAGTATATGGTTGATCTCTAAAGGGATGGGAGCGGTCTTTACCACAGTAAGACAAGGATGTGTGTAAGTAAATGGTTGATCTCTAATGGGATGCGAGCCGTCTTTACAACCGTAAGACAAGGACGTGTGTAAGTAAATGGTTGATCTCTAGAGGGATGGGAGTGGTCTTTACGACTGTAAGACAAGGATGTGTGTAAGTAAATGGTTGATCTCTAAAGGGATGCGAGCGGTCTTTACGACCGTAAGACAAGGATGTGTGTAAGTAAATGGTTGATCTCTAGAGGGATGGGAGCGGTCTTTACGACCGTAAGACAAGGATGTGTGTAAGTATATGGTTGATCTCTAGAGGGATGGGAGCGGTCTTTACAACCGTAAGACAAGGATGTGTGTAAGTAAATGGTTGATCTCTAGAGGGATGGGAGCGGTCTTTACGACCGTAAGACAAGGATGTGTGTAAGTAAATGGTTGATCTCTAGAGGGATGGGAGCGGTCTTTACGACCGTAAGACAAGGATGTGTGTAAGTATATGGTTGATCTCTAAAGGGATGGGAGCGGTCTTTACGACCGTAACACAAGGATGTGTGTAAGTATATGGTTGATCTCTAAAGGGATGGGAGCGGTCTTTACCACAGTGACACAAGGATGTGTGTAAGTATATGGTTGATCTCTAAAGGGATGGGAGCGGTCTTTACGACCGTAACACAAGGATGTGTGTAAGTATATGGTTGATCTCTAGAGGGATGGGAGCGATCTTTACCACAGTGAGACAAGGATGTGTGTAAGTATATGGTTGATCTCTAGAGGGATGGGAGCGGTCTTTACGACCGTAAGACAAGGATTAAAAAAAAATTAAAGCTAGGATCCTTTCTACTTACTGAGTTATCTAGAACTTGCTACTTATACCCGGTACTAAAAAAAATTAAAGTTATTATCGACCTATAGACCTAGCCACACATTTTAAAATTGATTGATATTTTTTGTTCTTCAATCCATCTGACATTTGATTTTTTTTTAAATTCTCAACCCATTTGATATTTCATTGATATTGTTTTCCTTCAACACATTTAATTTTACCTAAATTTTTTTTGCAGATATGCAATTTTGTTGCAAATGGCATAGCCAACGAGAAATGTGTAAGTTTTTTTTTTTTTAATATGTCATTTGCTATATTTAATAAAACACAGTAGATTTGTCATTTGCTATATTTAATATTAATATAACACAGTAGATTTGTCATTTGCTGTATTTAATATAACACAGTAGATGTACATTCTTTGCGGATGATCAATATATACAAGCATTTTCCTAATCCCCACTGCTCTTGTAAATATTGACAGAATAGGTCGAAATCTGTGTGTGAAACTTTTACTTGAAAAATGGGCGTATCCGTTTTTGCATAACGAGCATGGATAAGAGAGGGTCGTTTCATTTATGTACGAGTATAAAACATGTATTTGATCTAGATTTTACATTCTTTAAAGCAAGCGCGATACAGAATGTGATAATATTATGCATTTCAAATTTATCAGTTTCTATATAAACCTGTGTGTGACAAATGCGCACGCCAAAACTGTTTTATAGACTTTTTTCAAGCACGCTTCACCTATGTAGAGAAGGTAAACCGCTAATTTAACAATAATTCTAATGTTTGACATGATCACATCTCAATGGTAGCTAACTAAATCATGTAGATTATAGAGTACTAATATGAAACCGATCAAATGCGAGGAAAAAAAATCTCATCCAAAGAAATAGATTAAACATTTTAAAAAAAAATCAATATTGCACACATACCATTATCCGTAGCTTAAAACAGATCAGATGCAAATGGAAAATTAGCTTTTCTTTTCATTTTTTTTTATTTTAATACAGACAACCTTACAGAGTACACTTCTACAATGCTTAAAAATAAATGTAAATGAAACCTTGTGTAAACGTTTGTTTTGGTGCAGACTGCTGATTCACGGGCAGCATGGAGCGAGAGTCTCATCGCCTTTGAGGATGCTTTAGTCTTAGAGAGATATGAGAACAGCAAACTGTTGGAGCTTCATCACGCAGCTGAAGAAGCAGATGATGCCGATGTGAGTGATGAATGTATAAAGAAAAATGACTTCTGCTAGCGTTTTCATCCTCTTTTATTGCGTGCTGGATATTGTTCTACCTCAAATAACTATGGCATATAATCTTTTTTTTCTTTTTCGGAAAACCAAAAAAAACAAAACAAAAAACAACCAAAAATGGAGTATCTATTGAATACATTTCTATTTCTAACTTTATGAAGAATTGTCACTTTCAACTCAATTTGTTAACCAAATATAAACGTTCGAATTATGCATCCTTGTTTGTCCAGCGAAAATACTGGCTTTTTTAAAATCAATATATGAATATAATTAAATAACTGATTCTAAAACCAAATTTCAGACCATGAGAAAGAAAGTATGGCGCCAACAATCTTCACCAACCTCAACACATTTCCCACAGGTTTTAGCAACAGTCTGTTTTATTATAACGATAATCGTATGCAGACTTGCTTCAGTGTTTGGGTGTTTACTGTCACTCTTTCCGCTAACTAACGGACCCGCTCTATCCACACCCAGCTGGCGCATCTCCTGGAGCACAACCTCCTGGAGGAGCAGGTCGCCACCATCTACGAGATCGCCCAGCTGATATATCGCCTAAGACTCTTTGCCTCTGGAAACGGTACGAAGTACAAGCTGGGAGAGTTCCTCTTGGATCAAGAGTTTCAAAAAAGCCCGATTCAGACCGTACAAGGCGCAGTTACAGGCAGGTCCTTTACAAATTATTGACTGGCCTGGAAATGTTGAAAGTTCAATGTGAAGTAAAGGTTTATCTTCACAACTCTCTACGAAATACCTTCTAGAATCAAATGATGGTAAAAGAATGTCCATATTTGAAAAGCTTTTCATGTAACACTGTTCCGTTTGAAGAAAAGTATTTAGCTTTAATACGTTTGAAATGCAAGACTTGAATCAAATCATATGTTTTTAAATGTTATTTTTAACTGTGTACTCAATCGATAAAAAAGGGTCCATTTCTAAATTGAAACTATTTTTCAGATAATAATTTGACTTTCATATATTCTTGTAGATTTGTAAGAAAATAGTTTAAAGTACTAACCTAACATATCGTTCAAATAAAAGTAAATTAAAAAAAAAAGATATCGATCTTTCTTAGAAAAGAAAACAAAACCCGGATTAATTTTTGTTGTTTCATTAAAGACTTTCTTAGATGCTATGATTTACTTTTGTTTGATTTTCTTATTTAATCAAAGGTTCAGGCAGTTTGTATAAGCTTGCCATTATGAGGCTAACACCCCTCTCTCTCTCCTACTGCTAGTCGGCGACTGAATGTTGTTTTTCGTAAAATATTGCTTTTTTGTTTTTTGTTCGTCATTTTGTTACGATCGAAGCAATGCCACGTTGGTAATAGCACACAAGCGTCTTGGCCTTTGCTGTTGCGAGATAGTTTCAAGATAGTTCTAAGGTAGTTCTGATATAGTTCTAAGTTAGTTCTAAGAAACTTCTGAGATAGCTACGAGATAGTTCTAGGATAGTTTCAAGAAAGTACTAAGATAGTTCTAAGATAGTTCTAAGATGGCTCTGAGATAATTCTAATATAGTTATTAGATAGTTCTATGATAAATTCAAGGTAGTACTAAGATAGTTCTGAGATTGCTCTGAGATAGAACTGAGATAGTTCTCAGATAGTTCTGAGATAGTTCCAAGATAGTTCTGAGATACTTCAAATGTTAGTTCCAAGATAGTTCTGAGATAGTTCTAAGATAGTTCTGAGATAGCTCTAAGATAGTTCTAATTCCTTGAAGAAAACGAGAAAATTATTATAAGTTGAGAATAGAATAAAAGCTTGTTATTCACCAGACAAGAAGCAAGAGGAACATAATTATTGTTGCATTTTATCTCAGATTATAATGTACTCCCAAAGAAAATCTCCAGAGGCATTGGAAAAACACGCTGAGATGAAAACTGCTAGCATTATCCAGCCATGGCTGTGAATAATCGTGCCCAGTGTTACCATTTTCATTACAATCCTGAGAAACTCCAAACACATCCCACCACAAATCACAAGCATGAACGGTTTATTCTAATTCTAAAGGGGTCGATTGCTCTGTTTTGTTTTAATGCCTCTATTTATTTTCCTTACTGAAACTCATATAATTTCTATCCATAACATTTGTTCATTTGAATTTCTTATGTTTCACATCTATGTTTTTACATCGAAACGAAAACAATACCCTCAGTGGTTTAAAAATGTTTGTGGTTAATTTTCTGAATTATAGAACAGTAGCTGTAAAAAAAAAGTTCATTTTGTTGTGGCATTGGGTCTCCCCGACCCAGACATATCTCTAGCTTGATTGAACACCACCGTGTCCTTATAAGATAAGATAAAATTTACTTTATTCATCTCTCTTGGAAAAATTCAAAAATTGATATGCCAATTAACATAAAAAAGACATAAATACATACATTAAAAATTCAGATGTATATGAAAAAAGTACATAATTATAGGCATAGAAGGTAGATGCATTCATGTAATCATATTGAGCTAGCATGTTATAAAGAGTGAATATCAAACCCTTCGGTAAACTTAGATGACACAACACCAACTAGAGAGCCAAATACTGGGCTGATTTCATTACAAGCGTTCCCTGTTAAGCCTTTCAACAGTCAAAGAGAAAGTTTTCTTATACACAGTCGCTTGAGAGAGTCTGATGCTTCTGGAAAATATTTCATTATAAAAAGAATTAGACCTAAATGCCTCACTTTAAAAAAAGCAAACGTAAATTATTAAAAAGAAACGAAAAAAATTCCGCAAAAAAAACAAACAAACATAAAAAAACAAAAAAAACAAAAACAAAAAAAAAACAAAAACAAAAAAAAAAAACAACAAAAAAACATTTGAATAATATTTTAAAGTGTATTCTTCAATTTCTTTTTTCTCCCTATTCATATATATATATATATATATAACCTTTCTGGTAAGTTTTATTTTGGTACATAGATACTCTGCAGTTGACTTGTTACAGATGATTCTATTTTGTATAGTATAGAGATATATACAGTTTTAACTTCTATAGCTGTGCCCCGAATGTTGATTTATCCGAAAGTGATTAAGTCAGTGTAATATCTGCAGCCAGCAGGACAACTTCATTGTAAGCAGCTCAGACATAAAAAAAAAATTTATTCGGAAACCAAACAAAACAAGAAAAAAAAAATTAATGAGATTTAGATCAATGACATGAAAGTGATATATAACGAAAAAATAAAGACATCGATTTAAGAGAGATTTATATAAAAACCCCAATGGAAACAACAAATGTTTTGCCGTTTACTTTTTCTTTTTCTTTTTCTTTTTTCATCCACCGACCTCTGTCTCTCTCTTTCTAGCTATCCTCTTTTACCCCCTCTCCCTTTCTTTCTTTTTACGTTCCATTCCTTTCCATTTTCTTCTTCATTTTCTCCTTTCTTTTATCCGCCTTTCTTCTTTTCTCCTTCCTATTTTCCGTTTATCTTCCTCATTTTTCTTTCCTCTTCCTATTTAAGTAAAATTTTCTCTCTTAGTTACTCCCCCCCCCGGAGTAATGCTAGTTTGATGACCCAATACCTATGGGGCAAATGGCAGGCGAAGGCCTCCCGAATCATAGCGCGACATGGCAAAGGCTTAGGAGACAAATATGATAAACAATTTCCTTCCTGTTTCTCTATTCTTTTTTGTTTTTAATTTTCCTTTGTTCCATCTTTTTGTCCTGTCCAAATGTTTATTATTTCTTTTCGAAGAGAAAATTACAAAAAAAAGCAAAAAAAAAAAAAAATAAAAAATTAACAAAAAAAAACAAAAAAAAACAACAAAAAACTAGGTAAGTATACCCCACATTATGGGCAGTACAACAACTGTCACATAGCAACGGCACCGTAAATTTTGCGTATGGCGCACCATGGTATACGACTTGTGAGATAGAGTAAAATACATTGATGTGGTAGCTTTTCGAAGAAAGGGACCTCTGATTTTATATTTGGAGTCACGCCTGAGGTTGATTAGTTCGTCTCTTTAGAACTGACGTCCTGAGAAAAGCAACTGTCAAAATAAATAAATATCCTCCTCCCCCAAAAAATACAACAACAACGTGTAATATCTATATATAGGTATATATAATATATATATATAGATACGTGTTTGGATATATTGTGGAGAGAGTTGGCGCGTAGGAAGAAAGAGGGGCACAAATCAATATGCAGCAAGAAACGAGTTCTCTACACATTTTATACGTTTTAACCAAAAATAAGAAGAAAATGTGTAAAATCGTGTAAAAAATTATTCTAAAAAGTTGTTTGTGAAATCTTTGTGGTGGGAACAAAGTTAGGTCACGGGCACATTGTCCAGTGGGGACAAAATGATAGCAAGATCTGACTCAGTTTCCTATAAGTTCGTCTCTGTTTGGTGAAAAAAGGGAAACATTTTCATTGTTTGAGGTCATAAAGATACATTCTTGTTTTTGTTTTATTTCCTGAAAAGATAGAGCGTCAGGGAAATGTTAGCTTTTGTCCGACTATTAGCTGAATGTTTTTAGAGTCTCCTGCAATACCATTGTAATTGTTATCTTAGGCTCATAAGATAAATAAAACATATTCATTTGTGTTGTTAAATTCCAGCAAAGTTCACAAGCTCCACCCCGTGTTGACAGCATGTCGCGTCAGTCTAAATGTATATTCTAGATTAATTTTGAACGACAATCAATCAATCAATCAATCAGGTGCCGTGCTCCTTAGCGTTGGCGATCATGACCTTCCACGTATCTCTATCCCGCGTAGCTCTCATTGCTTGTGTCACTCGATCCAAAATCTTTTCATGCTGCTTTCCCATGCTGCATTTTCATCCAAGTTGTCATAAGATGTTTCAGTTTCCCTCTTCTCCTCACATGTATGAGTGATCTTGTTGTGTCGGCTTCTCGTGACACTATTTCATTTGATTGCTTTGCAGTCCGTGAGATTCCCAGCATTCTCCGAAGAAACCACATTAATTTTCAGTTGCGTCCAGTTTATTTTGTACCTGTTCTGAAATTGTCCAGGCCTCGCATCCATGCATCAGAATGGGTTCAATATAGTGGCTTTTTTACTTATGTGAATCGAGATGCGGTTATTTGTTAGTATTGATTTCATTCTCGGAAACTCTTTCTTGTTTGTCTCATTCTTGATGCAATTTCAGTGTTGCTGCGTCCATCACTTGTATTTAAATTCCCTAATACTTGAACTAGCGGAAGGCCTTAATAATAATATAATAATACTTGAACTGTTCCCTTTGCTTAAGTTTATTGTTGATCTCTGGACAATCATTGCTTCGACTTGCGGCTTCTGTCTTTTTGCTATTCGATTCGAATCCTTTCTTACTGTTTCTTCTTCAATAAAGTCTAATAATAATTATTGCAAGTCTTCTTTAATTTCTCCTACTTCACCAGCATATCTCAAACTTTTTTTGAAGTTGTACCTTCCTATTTTGTTTCCTGGACATCCTACTAAGTTTCGCATAATAATTCTACTATAGATAGAGAAAAAATCAGGGGAAAACTCACATCCTTGTGTGACAACACGTTTTATTTTTTTTAAATGAGCTGATTTCCCCGTCAACTCGCAGTGCTGCTGACATTGCTGCTGTTTGTTCTCAGTAGATGTTTTTGATCACTATAGCAGGACTTTTCCATCTATCTTCAACTGTATAGATGTATAATTTTCTTATCATATCGTTTTCTGTAAAAATGCCTTTGTTAAGTCAATGAAGCATAAATTTACCTCTTTTTGTACTTCCAGAGCTCTTTCAGTTTCAGTTTAAAAGTTGTAGATCTAGGTTGCATTTATTGTACCTTTCCCCTCCGCAAAGCCGCACTATGCTATTTCTCTTTCGTTTTTGTTTCTGACTCGCATCATTTTGATTTTTAAAAGTATTTTGGTGATATGAATCACCAAAGACATAACGGCAAAAGAAATTTAAAAAAAAAACCCAGAGGAACAAACAATAATTTGCAAAGCAGAATTCAAAACAACAGACTTTACCGTTGCCAGAGATGATAAAGATTTTCCATCTATGAAGGCTTTTCGTATTCTAAAAATAAATGCATTGCTTTTCTTCTTCTCCTTCTTCTTCTTCTTCTCCACCTTCTTCTTCTTGGGATTTGTCATATTTTAGATACAATCCGCCTCATTTATTTTGAAAATTAAACAAGAAAAAACATGAAAAGAGAGTAAGTGTGTGTATGTTTGAGTGTCACAGAGTGGTCACACTTATTGGGACACATTATGATAAAAGAAAATTGGAACAAATGTTTAGGCAAGCAAAGTGAAAACCCACGAGATGTTGATGAAAAAACGAAACCTACATCGCTGCGAAGGTAATTTCAGAAATTTCTTCTTGTTTTATGTCCTTGTTCTTGTTCTTTTTCTTGTTCTTGTTCTTATTCTTGTTCTTGTTCATTTTGTTGTTGTTGTTGTTGTTGTTGTTGTTGTTGTTGTTGTTGTTCTTCTTCTTCTTCTTCTTCTTCTTCTTCTTCTTCTTTTGTTTTTGTTGTTGTTGTTGTTGTTGTTGTTGTTTTTGTTGCTGTTGCTGTTGTTGTTGTTGTTGTTGTTGTTGTTGTTGTTGTTGTTGTTGTTGTTGTTGTTGTTGTTCTTCTTCTTCTTTTTCTTCTACTTCCTCTTCTTCTTCTTGTTCTTGTTTTTCTTCTTCTTCTTCTTCTTCTTCTTCTTCTTCTTCTTCTTCTTCTTCTTCTTCTTCTTCTTCTTCTTCTTCTTCTTCTTCTTCTTCTTCTTCTACTTCTTCTTCTGATTCTTCTTACTCTTCTTCCACTCCTTCTTCTTGACCTTTTTCTTTTTGTTCTGATTCATGTTGTTGTTATTGTTGTTGTTTTTCCTGTTGTTGTGTTATTGTTGTTGGTGTTGTTGTTGTTGTTGCTGTTATTCTTCTTCTTTTTCTTAACAGTAGCAACAGCAGCAGCAGCAGCAGCAGTAGTAGAAGGAGTAGAAGTAGTAGTAGTAGTAGTAGTAGTAGTAGTAGTAGTAGTAGTAGTAGTAGTAGTAGTAGTAGTAGTAGTAGTAGTAGTAGTAGTAGTAGTAGTAGTAGTAGTAGTAGCAGCAGCAGCAGGAGCAGCAGCAGCTGCAGTAGTAGTAGTAGTAGTAGTAGTAGTAGTAGTAGTAGTAGTAGTAGTAGTAGTAGTAGTAGTAGTAGTAGTAGTAGTAGTAGTAGTAGTAGTAGTAGTAGTAGTAGTAGTAGTAGTAGTAGTAGTAGTAGTAGTAGTTGTTGTAGTAGAAGTAGTAGTAGTAGTAGTAGTAGTAGTAGTAGTAGTAGTAGTAGTAGTAGTAGTAGTAGTAGTAGTAGTAGTAGTAGTAGTTGGGGCATACATATTGTTATCGTGCGTTTTAGATGTTTGTGCGTCCAATGGAAAGTGTGGTGCTTTCGGATTCAATGGTTATCTTTGGTGCGATTTGGACTTTCCCAATCCAGATTGCAAGTCACTCAGGAAGGCTTAGTAAATACCTTAGCCATGAAACTCTCTTTTTAGGGAGCGTAGTGGCGTATTGTTAAAAGTTATGTTTTCTTTGAGTTACAAGGCGATGGGCGCCGAAGCATCTATACTTTTTTCTTCTTTTGAAACATGTGTTTTGTTTTGTTACCACAAAGTCCCTATCTCCCGGCGGTAGAAAAGCTAACGCATCGCTGATGACGTCAAAACTACCCTACTGTAAAACCCTTTAAAAACTGCCTTGTAATAAGTCTACACAAACAAAACCTATATCACTGGAAAGATCGTTTTTTCTTCTTTTGAAACATGTGTTTTGTTTTGTTATTCTTAAACTGCAGGTATTAAAAAAATATGCATTAAAAAGACTACCTTTTTGAAAATTCGCTTGCTGGGAGCGTCACATAGTTCATACAGCTTTCACTAAAATTGCGATATCTCGGCCAAGAAATCATATTTTTGCATGATTCAAACTGTTTCATGACTGGAAGAAGCTCTAGTTTAGTTTCATACCACACAAAAGGAGAAATATAGAGGCAGCCATTTTGGGCGTGAAGATAAAAACTTTGAAGACAAATTAATAAAGCTTCCGGATTAAAAAAAAGTTGTATGGTAAAAAAATTAAAGAATAACCAATTTTCTCTGTTATATAAGAGAATCGCGCAATTGGAATTTTTCTTGGTCGAGAGATTTAAGTTTAAAAAAGTCAACCCAAGGATCGACCTCTAAGCCTTTGCAATTGCCTGCCACGGCTCAATTGGCTGTTCCCAGAGAGGGCAGTTATGTTCATTTATAACAATATTTGTTATAGACTATTTATTAAAATAAATATAATGGTTTTTGAGTTTTTAGACGGGAGGCTGTGCAGAGTAAGGAACAGCAAGAAAGCCCTTGGTCAGTTCAGTAAAATTATTACTGATTTAATTTTTAAAACTCAATGAATTTTGAAACTGCATGCATCTATGGATTTATTATGCATATTTCAAATAATGCAAACTCGATTTTATCTGTGAATACTCAAAAATTGTGCATAAAACCGCATTTTCAATGCGTGTTGATGAAATTAATTCAAAATGGCGGCTGCCGATATTTAGATCGAGAAAGTCATGAATTTGGCTTTAAGTAGCCAAATGTATTTTTTTACTCTCTATCTTTGGTAGCCAAATCTAATTAACTTTTTTTTTGTTTAACTTATAGTATAATTTATGCATTTGAAAATATAATGGTCTATCATAATTAATCTCTGATTATAATTCTTTTTACTTCAGTCGGTGATTTAAAATGCGGTTTTGATATAGAAACAGTGATCAATTTATCAAAAAGATAGCATAATTAGATTCAGCATCCTAAAAACCATACAATCTGAAAGTTTCATTATTGTAGTACGAAAAATGTGTTTTTTGTCATAAAACTTCTGAAACATGATGCTATTTTGACCAATTTTCTTCCAATGCGCAAAATTTGCCGCTAAGCCAATTTTGGGTTTCTATAACTTTTAAAGATAAATTTCTAGGCTGCTGAAAAAAATTGAGTGAACTAAATACAATATTAATTTAGTATAAGTAAAATAAGTATTGAAACAATCTGAAGAATGTGTGTGTTTTTACGATGGTCCAAAAGTGCCTCATGTAGTCTACTTCCTTGTAATTTTGATGTGCCACAAGTGTTTTTGGCATTTTGATGATCAATAATTTTTTTTCTTTATTTTCTATCCCCCTGAAATTTTGTATATGTTTAATCACTGTACTGGACTTTGTAAATATATCACTTTTTCTTTCATAAACTTTGACAAATGACATTTATATGTTCTTAAAAATAGCCCGATGAACGCAATTTGTTATGCACAAAATTTATAAAGCTGTAAAATTTTTATTTCCCAACCGATTTTGATGAAATTTGTGGGAAATTTCATGTCGCCACAAGCTCTTTGTAGTGCATTTGGTTTTATTCAAATTTGCTGGATTTGAAATATCACTTTGTGGTACCTACATAGTATAAATCAATGGTTCTATTCCCACTAATTTAAGCATTTTCGTTCATTTGCATTTGAAGTCTCATCCTAACCACTGCTGAGCACTACCTAAAACTCTAGCTTTTACAATTCTTACTTATAATCACCCCAGTGGTTTGCCTCCTCTAGATCTAAATTTAAAACTACTATACATTTGAGGCATACATATTGTTACCGCTCGTCTTAGATGTTTGTGCGCCCAGTGGCAAGTGTTGGTGCTTCCGGATTCAATGGTTATCTTTGGTGCGTTTCGAACTTTCACAATTAAGAATGCAAGTCACTCAGGGAGGCTTTTTAGGGAGCGTAATGGCGTATTGGTATACTAGTTGGTTACCCGTTCGATGAACGGAGTGTCAGAGAGAGAGAGAGAGAGAGAGAGAGAGAGAGAGAGAGAGAGAGAGAGAGAGAGAGAGAGAGAGAGAGAGAGAGAGAGAGAGAGAGAGAGAGAGAGAGAGAGAGAGAGAGAGAGAGAGAGAGAGAGAGAGAGAGAGAGAGAGAGAGAGAGAGAGAGAGAGAGAGAGAGAGAGAGATGCATAGTTATCACCTGTGGAAAGAAATTTTAGTCATCACCGGAGGAAAGATAAGCCGACGTGCCTGCAAGAAATGGTTGCCTTGCCTTGTAAATAAATGATACCATTAGATGTGCAGTTGCGTTACCTTGTGCTGACCGGTAATTTTCATGATAAGATTCCAACTGTCACTGCCATGCGGAAAAAATTTAGGATACTGTAAACTGTCTTAGGCCTTATAGAATTCTGAAATCCTTTCAGCTGATCAAATCTTGTATGCAGCACAATATCACGGTGTCCGACTGGATTATTTGGAAAAAGAATTGCACCTTCATTTAGTGTGGGTGCGTTATGTGTCCTTTCATGTGTCCCTAATGGTCGCGCTGTTTCATTGATAACAATTTGGAAATTTTCTATTTGGCGAGAGCTTGCAAACTCATATGCACATTTCAGCTCCTTCACGTATTTGTGATTCTGATTCAATGCTTCTTGCATGTCCAACAAAATGCTGTTACAAAGTCCATCTGTGACGGAAAACTTTCTCTGAATTTGTTGGTCTCCGTCCATGAAGTAGATTTGCAAAAATCTAACTTGCGTTTCATCGGCAGGTTCTAGAGGGCCTATGAGGTGACAAACCTGACCTTGAGTTCGGAACTGTGGATTCCGTCCATTCATTCTCACTTCTTTACAGCCAAGAGAAGTCAACTGGAATGCACTGTTGTATTTCCTTATGTCCTTCAGAAAGTGCACAGATTGGTCAGTTGTCCCTTCAAACAGGACCGCTAATTGCTGCGGAAGAGGTGGGAATGGTTCTGGATTTACCTTGCCATTACTGCAGCACATACCTTTAGATTCATCTCTAAACTTCATGGCTTGACAGTGCTGGCATTGGATCATGTCTCCGATTTCTCATTTCTGAATTGATCAGTGTTGAAGTGAAGAGCGGTCTGATTTGCATCATTTTGTGTAGCCTGGCGTCTCTCTGTTTGTAGGCCTACATGTTGAACACTTTGAAAAGCAGACCTAGATCTAGATTCTGTTCTGGTTGTAAAATTAGAAACTCGAGTAGATCTAGATCTAGCATTCTCTGACTTTGAGTCTGACTTGTCATTCTCACTTGATGACGATCTAGATCTAGATTTAGATCTGTGTCTCTTTCTATGGTATTTTTGGCTAGGAGTTAGCCCTCCTTTTGAAGAACTCCCTTGTCTTTTACGTGGCATTCTTGATTTACATCTAGATTCTTTGCTAATTTTGAACAGCATCAATCATTCGAAAGGGTCTGTCCATCAGCTGTGTTTTGGCCACAAATCGTACGGATTGAGACATTGATAAGTGTGTGAATCGCCGTTCAGTAGGCCGTGCATAGTAGACTTCCTTTTAGCTTTAAAAAGTTTGACTATGGCGTTTGTGGGTCGATAAAGGGTATTCAAATGAGGAAACAATAAAATTTCAAGCAAAAAAAACAAAAAAAACAACAAAACTACAGAGACTTCACACTTCCTTTTATAGATGTGCATCTTACCACTATAGATTAGGTATCCTACAAAATTTGAAGTCATTTGGTTCAGTGGTTCAGAAGCCTTTCGCCTCAGAAATTTGAAGGTCCACAAATATATATAGTATAGAAGCTATGTTCTCTTTGAGTGGCAAGGCGATATAGTAGTAGTAGCAGCAGTAGTAGTAGTAGTAGTAGTAGTAGTAGTAGTAGTAGTAGTAGTAGTAGTAGTAGTAGTAGTAGTAGTAGTAGTAGTAGTAGTAGTAGTAGTAGTAGTAGTAGTAGTAGTAGTAGTAGTAGTAGTAGTAGTAGTAGTAGTAGTAGTAGTAGCTTGTTTTAAGAGGTTAGAGATGTCTGCCGGCAGCTTACGAGGTCAGAGATATCTGCCGGCAGCTTACGAGGTTAGAGATATCTGCCGGCAGCTTACGAGGTTAGAGATATCTGCCGGCAGCTTACGAGGTTAGAGATATCTGCCGGCAGCTTACGAGGTTAGAGATATCTGCCGACAGCTTAGGAGGTTAGAGATATCTGCCGGCAACTTAGGAGGTTAGAGATATCTGCCGGCAGCTTACGAGGTTAGAGATATCTGCCGGCAGCTTACGAGGTTAGAGATATCTGCCGGCAGCTTACGAGGTTAGAGATATCTGCCGGCAGCTTACGAGGTTAGAGATATCTGCCGGCAGCTTACGAGGTTAGAGATATCTGCGGGCAGCGAAAAAGAAAGTTAGAAAACTGAGTAAGAAATATTTGATATATCATTTCAAAATTATAAATAATATAAGACGTCAAATTTCACTCATGTTTTGAAAATCATTAGAGGGTTCCCGTCAACCTAATCATGATAGAATGGCTCTAACCTGGGCTTGGGCGTCTTTGAATGAAAAAAATGTAGTTTGAGTCTGATTTAGATTTTAACTGTTTTAAGTCATTTATCTATAGTTAAATCTTATTGTGTTTTCTGGTGACTTGCTTTGCTCTATTTTATACCTATATCGAGAGAGGAAAGTAAAACACTTAGTGTTTGTTCTCGATTCAAGAGTATGTCTGATTTGAAATGAAACTCCTTTTTTTTCATAATTATTGTTTAAGTGTGAAGTAAAGATACTGTGAACTTTTGGTTGGTTAGAAACTAAATAGGCGTGCTCTTGGGGCTCGGAACATTATTGTTTGTGTTTTATTTATTTGTTTTTGGTTGAAAAACGTTCATTTACAGTGTACGAATACAGAAATGAAGCGTATTATTCAATAATTTTTGTAGAGGGTTGGAATAGTTCTATAACGTAGGTTTAATCTTTCACTATGTTAGACCTTTCAGGTAACGGGTTTAAATAGCACAATAATATCAATATTAAGAACCACAATATAACAAACAACGAATGCAATTTAAAAAACAAAACAAAACAAGATAAAGCCAAAACTCAAGGGTTTGGACGAAAGAATCATGACAATATACTTTAATTTCAAATGACAAATACATTTTTTTATGAGGTTACATGCCTCTTTCAGTGTGAATAATAGTATATATCAGGTGGCTTGCAAACAAAACAAGAGGATCACTACTTTACTCATTTAAAAAAATTGCTTAGTTTTCAAAATTATACCATTTTGATCTTTTTGTTTTTGTTTTAGTTAAGTGTAGACGTTTTGTGAAAATAGAAGACCTTCCGGCTTTTACGCAAACAAGTCAATAAAAAATTAACATATTCATAGGTTTGAGATTTTGTCAAATGTAAAATTGAAAGAGGTGTCAAAGAGTTGAAACTAAAGTACGAATTGCCTCATCGTTTGACAAGTTCCTTTTTAGTTGAATGTAGCTTTCAACGAATATAGCTTGGCCGAATTCATCACGCTTTAATTACATAAATAGCCCCCCCCCCCAAAAAAAAAAAAAAAAAAAAAAAAATGAGATGCATTTTCAAGTTTTGAAGTGAAGCAGCCGACCTCGACATATGCGTGACATATCTTTGATATCTTTAGACCAACCAGAAATAGGTTATATATTTTTCTGCATACAACTACCTTCTTTTTATTGCTTGTGTGTTCCAATTTTAGCCGGAGATCGTGTAAATGGGTCCTTGTGTTAACATTTCTCTTGATGAAGTTGAAAAAGTATCTTTACTCAGGTACCTTAAGGCCTCCTACGTGCATAAGACTCGATGAAATTAATTTCTCCGAGCTCCATCTCTTGCTGTTATGAATATTTCTTGTGTAAATTATGCTCTTCTATGAAGAATAAATGATATGAATTAAAAATATGCCTATGTCTTCCAAAAGAAATGCACTCACATTTAAATATCTTTGTCAAGTTAATGCAACAGACAGAGATCTGCTGAATTTCAAGATGGAGATCTATAGTTCTTGTTAGAACCCATCTCGTTTTTCAAACCACACTGCATTGTTCTATATTATTGACTAAATAAAGAAGGTACCATTACTTATAAATGTATAAATAACTTTGACAATCACCTCTGTGTTATATTTATGCAGGGCATGAGATAATTATAAAGATAAATATAATTATTTCTTTAACATGAACTTCAGTCAAAAATCAAATTCTCTAATTCATTATATTTTCTTCTTTTTGTTATTCATAACCTTTATGGATATAAATTCTCTGTTGTAACAAATTGCACACGGTTTTCAAAAGAAAGGCAATGGCATTTATTTATTTTCTAAAAATGGAACAGAGAATTACATTTTGCAGCTGGAATTCAGCGGCCTTTATCAGCGGTCTCCACCTGTTTTATAAGCACATGTATACATTTTTTGTAGTTATTCAATAAACCAGGAATGTAACGTTCATCATGAACTTATACAATCAGCTCTTTATACATTTTTGCGATGAATATTATGAACATAACAAAGAGAAAGTTAATTGCATTTGCATTTCTTCCACCTGAAACTTGACCCAAAGGGTAAAGTTATCTAACTCATTGGTGTTAGGTTCCTTTCAGAAATAAATTTCTTCATTTCCTTTCTTTTATCGATATTTCCGATATTTTGGGACACAATGCTCTTCTAAGAAACATAAATGCTCTGTTGAATAAATGCTTATCGGTTTCTAAAGAAAAGCAGGACCATTCCAAGTCAACAGACGACTGAGTTTCACATCTGAGATTGGGCAACCCCTCATGCAAACTCTATCGTTTCAATTTTTTAGACTATCTGCATATTTTTTTTTTTTTTATTAAAGCTAATCGCGATTTTAAAAATGTACCATTAATTATCAAAGTCTATAACTTTAAGAATCAGCTGTGTGGATATTTTCGCACGGATTTATTGTCACAACATCGAGAAAAAAAATTCTTTTACATGTAACGTGAGACAAAGTCAATTTTTTCTAATCCACTGGGCGGATCTTCATTTCAGAAAAGGAAACAGCGCGGCCTCCAGTGAGGTCTCTCCACTCCATCCCCTTATTGCTGCCAGCTCCCCACTGGCCATTCAGACAGGTATAGCCACAGCCAACGAACCACCAGCCTCCGCTGTATTCCTCCGCGCAGTTGCCTGGGCTGGAGTCTAAATCTTTGTCCCAGGTGCTGAATGCTTGACCGTCGTTGTCTCTCAGGGAATCCCCAGCCGTGCCACTATAGTCTCCAATAGACAGCATGTATGCTTCGGAGGTATATCGATTTCTGTAATAAATTTCATAACTTTCACGCTGCATAGAAAAACTGCTGTAATGGGCGTAAGCGCTTGTGCCGTTGTACTTCAAGTCAATCCTCAGCTCATATTTCCCTTTATTGGTAATGGTATGGATCTTATCATTACCAAGCCAAAAATCCTCGGCAAAGGAACCAAACCCCTTTTTATAGTCGTCCCACGTACGATTGAAGTCGGTATTTCCTGCAGACCGCCGCTGGATGATGATCCAACCTCCACCATCTGTGACAGTGTCACACGGGTAAGCAAAGTCCAGGGTGTTCTTAGGAAAAGTCACTGGGTATTGAAACTTCTGAGATAAAAAGGAAAGCATACCTTTTTCGCAAACATTGGACGCCACAATGTGTGACATCATAGCCTTAAGATCGCGTGACTTCCTAGTCTCTGAGTCTGATAACAGATCTTCCAACTCAGATTGAGTCACTACGCTATTATTGTAAGAGCTAAGTTCATATTTGGGTGTGATCATACTATCATTCTTCATGTTTTCTTCCACATTGTCTAGGCGTTTTTCAATAGCTTCACTTCGATTGTTCAAATCCTCTTGAAACAAATGTACTCTTTGCACTAAACTCCGCTCCATGGACGCTATTTTCATCTCCATACCTTTCATATACTGCTTGACCAGTTGCTTCACGTAGGCTGTAAGTTGTGACGATACAGCTGTCATCAAACCATCGTTGTCCATTTGGGTTCCTCTGTGACCTGGTTGGAATAATTTGGTAGAACTGACCACCTCTCTGCCGTGCTGATCGAACCCCCGGACCTGACATGTAAACTCACACTGACAATCTTCCTGCTTGCCTAGCACCAAACGCACCGTGGCTCGTTCAGCTTCCATCGTCCCTTCTATTACTGTATCGTTTGTGATGTGCGATGCTGTAGGATTTTCAGATGATACAAACGCAACGAGGACTTCTTGGTTTTGCTTCCTCTGAGTATCAGAACTTCCTGGGACTCGTTTGAAAATTGACATGTTTGAGATATTCTTCATTAGTGCAAAGGAGCCAGCTTGGTCGTCGGATGCCGCTAAGAAAGCAGAGGTGGTAATGTCCTCAGCACATGTCAGGGCAGCACAGAATCCAGGAGATCCGGGTTCAGCAGGCGTGTTGTTTAGCGTGAAGTCTAGACCTGTGGTTAGGAACACACACGTAAATGAGCACTTTAGTTTCAGAAAAAGATAACTGTTAACAAGGAATAAACTTACTGGAGTCACGCGAAAACACATTTAGAAGCAAGGATAAAATTGTTTGTTATTTCGCAAGCCTTGTTACGTTGCGAAGAAAAAAGTAAATAATATTTTAAAACCTTTAGTATTTACTATTAAAAATGGTTTCAATATTTTTGAGGGATCATTTAACTTGAGCGTAATAAAAACGCATGTGATGCATCCAATAGAAAACACGACATATCACTCTCAAATGTACAGAATGTGGCTCTAGAATCGGTATTTCTCCTTATGTTACAACAAAAAACAACATAATCGTTCTGAGTTGCCATCCTTTAACAGTTTTTACATAATTTTTCTATCTTTTAATACAAATTCGTTTGCGTTTGCACAAGCGAATATTCAATAGCTTAAATTTGCAGGCCATATAAATCTACAAAAAAAAAAAAAAACTTTTCTCTCTTCTTTTTTTTTAAGCTATACGATTCTTTCTTATGTGTATCGTTTTCAATTCTTTTTCGTAATCATATTTTTTAGGAGAGAGGGTACAATTTTATAAAGTACAATAGAATACCTCACATTCTTTTTTATTTGCTAAAGTGAGTGGGAAAAATGGAAAACAATCACATTTCTTAAATGAACATTTAAAGTATTTAACTGAACATTTTGTTTAGCTAGACCTTGATTTTCTAAAGCCAGGATAATGTCTAAAATTATGTTTCAGTTTCATCCATTTTTATATATTTAAATGATAAATGCACCAATTAAAAATACTTAGTGCCTTTTTTGGATTGAAATCGTGGGCTTTAAAATGGTACAGCTCTGTCAACAAATTTAATATTTTTTTGCGGGCATCTCCAATGCTACTCCTGCGTGCGAACACGCATTCCTTTTTTAACAAATCATTTTGTGATGTAGGCCTAATAATTACATATCCAAAAAAAATTCGTTTGTTTGCAAGTAATGAAAAATTCGAAAACTACTAAACTGAACCAAATTGTTACGATGCAGATTTACAATGGTGTGCGGAAGTGAACAGAAATGCCATAAATAATGAATAAAATGGTACAAATATTTCAAAATAAAATAAGAAAGGAAAAAATGAGGACCGTTTAATGAAATCAGTGTTATGCAGATATGTTTCATAAAAAACATATAAATTTTAGTGCAAAATTATTACATTACGCTCTTGCATTTGATTTAAAATTGAATATTTTTCGTCGTTTTTATAAAGACTCATGGTTTCTCACCTTGACACCAGGTGACCAGGCAGGCCAGAATACAAGCACTGAGAACTCGCCCCATCTTGGTAGGTCTAGAGCCTGTTGGATTCTTCCTAGAGACTAAAGTCATTCAGCGAGATTTGGAGAGAGAATGGAAATAACCTCACTATGGCACCTATTCTTATAGTGGGTGAGCCATCACACTTCAAGTTGGTATCACGTTTCTGGGTCGAAGTTAATTTTACTTAATCACCCGATGGAATAGATAATTTAAAAAAAAAATATGTGGACTATTGTACAAGAGTTTGTTTTTGTTTTGTCTTGGGGTTTTGTTTTTGTTTTTTTTTTCTTTGTAAATTTTGTTGATAAGAAAGTGTTTTTAGGGCAAAGACATTTTATCAGCCATTTGGTCACGTTGACGCAGTCAACAATTTTTCTTGAATATTTAGTTTACCCCTCAATAATCATGTTCTAATAAGGTAAACAACTTGAGTAAAAATTCACAGTATAAAAATTCTTGACAATGCTTATTTCCCAAAAAGATATACACGCACATGGCGTGACATATGAGTCATTGAAAAAAAAGTTGTTTCAAAAAAGAAAAAAAAAAACTTTAGAACACGTTTCAAATGACATAACTTATATATATCTTGCACCACCAACTGTTATCAACACGCTATATCTAAAAAATATTCATGACAAACGCTTTACCAATGTGAGATTAATTTTATCTTTACCATCTAAAACGAAACAATTATAAGTTAAACAAGCCGGTACTAACATACAGTTAATATTTCTTCTTCTTCTTCTTCTTCTTCTTCTTCTTCTTCTTCTTCTTCTTCTTCTTCTTCTTCTTCTTCTTCTTCTTCTTCTTCTTCTTCTTCTTCTTCTTCTTCTTCTTCTTCTTCTTCTTCTTCTTCTTCTTCTTCTTCTTCTTCTTCTTCTTCTTCTTCTACTACTACTACTACTACTACTACTACTAGTAGTAGTAGTAGTAGTAGTAGTAGTAGTAGTAGCAGTAGTAATGATAGTAGTAGTACTAATAGTAGTAAAATAGTACTAGCAGTAATAGCAGTAGCAGTAGTAGAAGAAGTAGTAGGAGTAGTGGTAGTAGTAGTACCAGTAGATTACCCTTTTTTTCTTAATTAATATTTTGTCTCATTGTTTTTTTTTGTTTTTGTTTTTGTTTTTTTTTCGTTTTTTTATATACTTTTTTTTCACTTTTTTTTTTTTCCAGCTTTTTATAACATGTAGGTGCAATGAAAATGTATATATCGTTATTCAAATACATTGATCTTTCGAAGCAAAAATATAAAAAAATTAATTCTAGAATATAAACGACTATTATATGTAAAAAAAATTGGCCTAGACAAGTTGATCACTAGAGGCAACAGTATTTATTGAACCGACACTAACCTCCCTCCACCACCCAACCCCCTACCTCCCACCCCCTCCAACCCCTTCACCCTTTTCTTCGCCTTTTGGTTTTTTGACTTTATTTTTAGTTTTTTGTTGGTTTTTTTTTCTTCTGAAATATTTGTAATAAATAATAAAAATTAAGTGATACAATCATAAATGAATGAAATGCATGATGAGGAAAAATTTTTATTGATTTAAAATATATGTAAAAATGCATAGACCGTGCGTGATAGACCAAAGATAGACTATTTCAAAAACCTATGCCCGACTAATACTCCCAGCCACAAAAAATAATGGTTGAGATATAAGACTAGTGGTCAGTGTAATAGAATGAATTAGTTTTTCAGATAGAAAAAGAATATTGGCAGCTTTGAAATATGAAATTCACAACTAAAAAAATAAGTCTAGTGGTAAACTCATTTGTAAAATAATTTTTACAATAACTTTTTGCAAGAATATTGCAAGGGAAATAACTAGTAGGCTCGTTTAAAGTATGGGCTGAGTTTAACCTTCTTTTTTTCAAGAAGTTATTTTTCAGCTCTTTGGCATTAGATATGGAGGTTGTGCTAACTAGGATTATGAAGCAATTTTTCTTCATTTTCTTCGCATCCTAGTATCACTGAATGCTATTAGCACATTAACTGTTAAAGCTTTTAAATCAAGATTTGAAATCGCGTTTGCAAAGACTAACCACAGGATACGATTATTCTTTATTCTGCAATGACTGAACGTATCTTTTGGGTTGTTTGCAACAGTTTCTCGCTCGCACTAGGAGAACGCTGTGTAATAATGGTATCGCTTTTAAAATTTGGTGCGTGATTTGAACGTTCAAAATGACAAGACTATCATCACCACGATGTTAACAATATTAATGCCGTAAATATCGTTTTGTTTCTAAGCAATAATTAAGAGGTTTCTTTTTTCAAGACACAAGTGAGCTTCAAGTTTTAAATGTAAATTTATTCAAACGAAATTAAGGATGTTCATAATAATTATAAATCAAAAATTCAAATACAAAAAAGGGTAAATTTTTACTGTACTTTGAAATAAGGAAAGCAAATCCTAAAGTGTCTGAATGCGCTTGTCAAATCATCTTCAAAAGACGTTTGATCGATTAGAGCACAAAAATTTAGCAGGCTACTTTGTAAATATATATATATTTATAAATATTATATATATATTTATATATATAAATATTATATATATACATATATTATATAAGAGCTTCGATTTTAGTATAAACGAGTCTTGGCAACTACTGGTTTTTTTCAGGAAGCAGCTTCGCCCTTCTCAAACAAGATACAGTATTTTTAACCCTAGGCAATACGGACTTTTTCTTGCGATCAATCATTTTAAGTTCTCTTTATTTGGGAGCAGTCTTACCAACTAAGCCATTGGTAAGACACAATGTCCAAGAAATCAGATCTATGTTCAGCACGACAGTAGCAATGATTGGCTTACATCTCTGATTCTTTCACAGATATCAGGCACATTACAGGAAAAACTACTGCTGTAGCAGTTGTCTCTTCAGTCCTGCTAGTGGGTTCAACAATGTTGTCCTTGGGAAAAGTTACGTGGCAATGGCGACTGATCAGGCGCAGGATGCTGATTGTCGTACTTGCCCAACAGCTATTACTCGACTCAAGGTGGCTCCATTCACTCTTCAAGGTTTCACACAGTAGCTACTATGTGACATTTGTACAGGCCAAAATTAAAGAGCTTTATCCACATTTGACCGAAACAAAAATGGCGACACCGCAAAATTACGAAATTACTCGGGCATGCCGAAGTGTCTGCCGGTACTTCTGTGTGAAATCTCTAATCTGTGAATTAGTTTATTGAAAGCATGAGGTAAAGGTTTCACACAGCAGCTCCTCTCTGACATTAATTTGTACGTGGCCAAAATGAAAGAGCTTTCTCCTCCTTTGACCGAAACAAAAATGCCGACACCGCAAAATTACGAAAATACTTGGGCATGCCGATGTGTTTGTCGGTGCTTCTGTGTGAAATCTCTAATCTGTGAATTGCTTTATTGAAAGCATGAGTGAAAGGTTCAGCCTTGTTTAAAAACTAATTTTCAATAGCTGAAGACTAAGACACACAAAAGTATTTTTTTCTTTTTTTTTTTGGTTTTGCAGTGTGATTTAATGATTATTTACATTAATTGTCTATTGAAAAACAAACGCTCCACCACGATTTTTCAAAGTTTCTTTCTACTAAAAAAGGCTTTCCATCATTTTTATGGAGAACATTTCTTAGACTTAGAGTAAGTTTTTTTGTTTAACAAAATGAAAGTACTGTTAATCAAATTAAATCATCATAAATAACTTACATTCTTATCTTTCTATATTTTTGCCCAGAACCTGTACATCTCTATTTAAAGAAGTTGACGAGTTGTGTGTTTATAGCTTCTTGAGATGCTATTCTTTTTTTATTCTTTTTTTTTTTTTTAATGATGAAAACATTTAAAAATATTAGCAAAACCTTTATTGTTTAAGATGAATTATGATTGTTTAACTAAGAAGAACGTGAAAATGGGAGGCAAAAAGAAACTCAAGACTAGCAAAATAGTTTCATCTGTTGGTTATATCTCTTGTGTTAATATTATTAGTTTTTATTAAGTTTTACAAAATTGTTAGATAGTGTTTCTTAAAAAGTCAGCGAGATTTGACCGCCTTGAGATTCTGATATTCTTAGACAAAGATTAAAGGGATACCTAAGCCTATCTCATAGATTATGAATTTATGCACCTCTTTCTATTATAAAAACAGACAATTGGGACCATATTTTGCAAGAATTAACTTCCACTTGCAAAACCAATTTGTACACTAAAAAATTTGCGCTAAAAATCCTACCTTCATCTAAATTTGTATGTAATTCTTTACGAGGCTTCCAGATGTAACAATCTAGAAGGAAATCTATCTAAGTCAAACTTCTAGTTTGGTTGCACAGTTATTATATTGTACTATACAATAATTTATGAGTACCGACAAAAGCTGAGAGATGAGATTGGAGACTCATGTTTAGACTTAGCAAAGATAGTATACCACTCTATTCAGCGTCAGCCTAAGGTAGATATCACACTTTTTTTTAGATCCAGTACCTGCATGTATGTGTTTCTGTCTGTGTGTAACTCTCATTTTCTCTCTCTCTCTCTCTCTCTCTCTCTCTCTCTCTCTCTCTCTCTCTCTCTCTCTCTCTCTCTCTCTCTCTCAACTCCTCCGTCCATGTATGGTAATATTATTTTGCAGACGCCTTGAAGTATAGCAGACATTCAAATTCATGGCACTCAACACATTATTATCCAAATTTACTTCCGTTGAGTCTAAAAGAGAGAAAGAAATCGAGTGAGAGAGAGAGAGAGAGAGAGAGAGAGAACGAAGGAGAATTGAATGAGACAAAGAGAGTGAGGAAACGGAATGACACTGAGAGAGGACTTAGATAGAGAGAGACAGAGAGACGGTAAAAGAAGAAAAAAATAGAAATAGGAATTGAAAGTGCATTTTGGACGGAAAAGATAAATAGATAAGGACAGAGTGAAAGAGAGAAGAAAAATAGTTAAGGACAGAGTGAAAGAGAGAAGAAAAATAGATAGGGACAGAGTGAAAGAGAGAAGAAAAAATAATAGGGACAGAGTGAAGGAGAGAAGGGGAGAGCGATAGAAAAAGAGCTGAAAGTAGGGCGACAGAGATAAAGAGGAAGAAGAGACAGATACAGAGGAGAAGTGAGACAGAGAGGAATAAAGAGGGGATATGGGGGACAAAAAGTGAGAAAGAGGGGAGGTGAGAGACATACAGGGAGAAAGAGAGGGAGTGGGAAAGAGAAAGGAATTGAGACAGAAGAAAGAGAAGAGGGAAGAGAGAGAGAGAGAGAGATGCGTGAGAAAAATAGAGAAGAGAGAGATGGGAGATAGAGAGAGCAGGAAGAAACAGAGACAAGTAGGGAGGGAGACAAAGAGAGAGAGAGAAAAGGGAGAGAAGATTTTAAGAGACAAATACTTAAACAAAATTGAAGGAATCAGACAAAAAGAAACATAAATCGAGTTAGAGATACAGGGAGGGATAAAGAAAGATATAGTTAGAGACAAATGTGTAGACAGAGAGGGATAGAGCTGAGAAGAAGACAAGCAGACATTGACAGAAAGGTGAAGGGTAATGAAAATTCAGAGGTAGCTAGAGACACATAGAGTAACCGAGACAGAAAGAAGAGAGACAGAGGGAAAGGGAGAGAGAGAGAGAGAGAGAGAGAGAGAGATAGAGAGAGGGATAGAGCTCAGAAGAAGACAAGCAGACATTGACAGAAAGGTGAAGGGTAGTGGAAATACAGAGGTAGTTAGAGACACATAGAGTAACCGAGACGGAAAGAAGAGAGACAGAGAGAAAGAGAGGGGGAGAGAGAGAGAGAGAGAGAGAGAGAGAGAGAGAGAGAGAGAGAGATAGAGAGAGGGATAGAGCTCAGAAGAAGACAAGCAGACATTGACAGAAAGGTGAAGGGTAGTGGAAATACAGAGGTAGTTAGAGACACATAGAGTAACCGAGACGGAAAGAAGAGAGAGAGAGAGAGAGAGAGAGAGAGAGAGAGAGAGAGAGAGAGAGAGATAAAGAAAGATGTAGTTAGAGACAAATGTGTCGACAGAGAGAGAGAGGGCACAGAGGAAGACAAGCAGACAATGACAGATAGGTGAAAGGTAATGGCAATTCAGAGGTAGCTAGAGACACATAGAGTAACCGAGACAGAAAGAAGAGAGACAGAGACAGAGAGACAGAGAGAGAGAGAGTTACCGAGACAGAAAGAAGAGAAACAGAGAGAATGAGGAAGAGAGTGAGTGAGAGAGAGAGATTGAGTGTGAGAGAGACAGAGAGAGAGAGAAAGGAAGCCACTGAGGGTTGGGGAGGGAGACTTTCTACTATTTGGCGCTGTTCATGGAATCTAGTCAAGAAAGCATAGCGACCAGGCGATTTCATCTCGATAGTATTGTCACGGTTCACCACAGGAGCGTTTCTTGTCTTTTCCTCCACTGTTTGCCACGAACACGGCATGCTGGAATTATGAACTGAGACGAGACAAATCGTACACCAGCTTTGACAAAAAAAAACATATTTTTCAGGTATTGATAATGTCTAGATTTAACCTTCACAAGTCCTGTCAATTGCTCAAAGTCAACAGATAAATATTGTTGTCCGTCTCTTAACCGAATTCTCTGCATTAAAAGCTATCTAGTAAGCCTTAAGCCCTAGAATCTGTCAGGCTTTCAGGGAAGTTAACTCTCTCTGAAATTTATTCGGGAAATTGTCTATTTACAGATTTATTTCATGGATAAAAGTTCGATTCTTTTTTAAGTTAAGGATTGCATATCTTGAGGGCTGCCGACATCGTGTTTATATCTGAAGCTTTTAGTCATTCCATCGGGCAGCCCGCTGGTCAGAAAGCTTAGTTACTGATATTCTCTACCAAATCGACTAATTCGAAGAAAGAACCTTTTACCCCCAAAAGTAAAGAAACGTTACATCAATGCAATCGTGTCTCATAAATGAACTTTCTAACATATTAAAGACGGAATGGGAAATGAAAACTATAATCTTTTAACGGGAATAACCAGTTTAAGATTTAGATGAGCTGTGTGCTTCAGGTAAACATTCGCCTGAGACTGATAATGGTTCTTGGTCTGAACTGTTTATTCATTTACAGTGACTTCCCCTGAGTCACAGGATGGAAGATAAATTGACAAACACCTGACTATAAACGTCCACGCAGGTGGTCTCTGCAAGAAAGTTTAAATAACGTATTAGTGTGTTGACGTTTCGGGGGACACGCTTGTAATACGAAGTTTTGGTTCTTATGCACAGACAGTTTTGTTGTAAAATAACTTTTAAACCGCGGCGGCAGAGGTAGTTTCACATTTTTCAAATTTTCCGTTTTTTCAAGTTTTCTAATGTTTTTCAGCGACAACATAAAAGATTCAAGATGCAATGACTTAGTTGTATTAGCATCGTGTGCTTCCATATCAAGCACACAGTGAAACGAGAGAAAAATTCCACATTAAGATTCAACTTTGTACACTATGCTGTCATAAATACTTCGTGGTTCCAGGATAATTTCTCTTGAGTGTATATTTCCTTTATTTGATAGTTTAAATGATTTAAATGATTAATACTCCATTTGTTTTAAATTTTAAATTGAATATAGTTGCTTTTTATAATATATTGCGTTGTATTGATGGTGGCCAAATTTTGATTGGGAACAATTTTGTGGATTACTCTTTTTTGCATCATCAGATTTTAAATGTTTTTTAATTGTTTAAATTCTCTTCCTTTATTGAATTAAGTGGTTTGGTTATATTGACATTTGTAATTTGATAAAGTTTAAAGTTTCATGTTCTTGTCTCTAAGAGTATTAATATGATCTTAGGGTTAAGTATCGATAGGATAAGGGACGCTGTGTATAGTACACAGAGTAGTAGTCGATTACTGTGACTCTGAAAGTATTTGAGTCGATAAACGTGCGTGGATAAGATTTCAAGCCAAGTTTTGAGACTTTAATAGTTGATGGTCCGAGGAAAGGATGTGTCATAATCATATGCCATTTATTAGAAAAAGAAAACAAAAATTTAGAGTTAAAAAAACACTTTCGTGTTTTGGAATATTGAATGTTAATGCAAATATGTAATTGCTTTTAAGTAAGTACAATCACCTGAGACTGATA